>JAYKQN010000036.1:1650000-1710000 GCA_036785175.1 Eupleurogrammus muticus | reverse complement strand
TTGAATGTTGATTTAAGTGTCATGAAGCAGTCATTAAAAGCTCCATGGGCAGTTTATGACAGCTGTGATGAATCTATCACCCATCAAAGTGTTCCCAAAGTGGCCTTAATTCTTCATTTCTATCAATAACTATCTTTCACTCCTCTTTTAGCCCCGGGCCTGTTTAATACTTGGACTCCATCCCTACTCACAGGGCATTCTCTAACAACGCAGCATTTTAATCACGGCGGTGTACTTTAAAAACCTCCTGAAATGGAGAAAAAAAATGTCTTTTTAATCCTATTAGATCACATCCTGCTCATATTGTTCACTTCTTTATCTAGATTCACCAAAAGAAAAAAGACAAAATACAAAGGTAGTAATGTTCAATCACATCGTTGTCTTGCCTAGAGCGATTTGAATGAATAGAATCATTACATCTGTCTGTTAAAGCAAGTGGTTGTCCAGGATTTGTTCTGAACACCCTTCAAATGTTGTCCCACATAAATACACATATATATATATATATATATACACGTATGTATATATATATATATATATACACGTATATATATATATACACGTATATATATATATATATATATATATATACACGTATATATATATATATATATACACGTATATATATATATATATACACGTATATATATATATATATATACACGTATATATATATATATATATACACGTATATATATATATATATATACACGTATATATATATATATATATACACGTATATATATATATATATATACACGTATATATATATATATATATATACACGTATATATATATATATATATACACGTATATATATATATATATATATATATATACACGTATATATATATATATATATATATATATATATATACACGTATATATATATATATATATATATATATACACGTATATATATACATATACATATATACATATATACATGTATATATATACATATATACATGTATATATATACATATATACATATACATATATACATATACATGTATATATATACATATATACATATACATGTATATATATATATATATATACATATATACATATATATGTGTGTGTATATATACATATACATGTATATATATACACATATATACATATATATGTATATACACACACATATATATATATATATATATACACACACACATATATATATATATACACACACATACATATATATATATATATACACACATACACACACATATATATATATATATATACATACACACACACACACACATATATATACATATACACACACATATATATATATACATACACACACATATATACATATATATATGCCGTCTCAGCATCAGCCTATCGGCTCATAGTGGATCCCCCCCGCCGTTCGAGGGGGTCAGAGCGTCAAGTGAGGAGGTCAGCGCCTAGACGGCCATAGTCGATGTGGCACATCCACATTTACATAATAATCTGCTCCACGCGAGTCGGCCTGACTGCGCCGCGTTCATAAAAAGGGTAGACTGCTGATTTCAACAAAACTATTTCCATGCTCGATTCAATGAAATAACAACAGGAATCATTTCTGAAAGAACTGCCGGAGAGAACTTAAAAAATCTGATTAAGGTGGAATCTTTTAGCAGTTTGTTTGGATATTGCTAAACGTAGTACTTTCTTATCAAATAGGATTACAATAAACTAAATTAAATGCGTGATATCACACACACACACACACACTCACTGATACTGCCACTGATATTCTTGATAGTAAAAGCTTTACTTAGAACGCTACAGGGACTTAACACAAACACAAAATAATGGAAATAAGGCGTCCACATGACAACAGGATTCTGTAACTTGACGTGACCAGTCGTGCTGTTCTATGCGATCGTAGTCCATCTAGAAGGTTTTCTATCCACCCTGAAACTAGTGTTTCTTTGTAGATAAATCCTTATGAGTACATCCAATATTAACCATTATATTGCCCATATTTCATCAATTATTGAGCATATATTGTGTAATGCCTTGCGAGAATCATTTGACCAACCCCACCTCTTCTTCTACTCTTCTTTTACCAATCCTCAACTACGCCACCTATCTGTGTGGCATATATATCACATCCTTGGATGCAAAAATCTTCCCTGGAGAAGGGTTTTGTCAAGCTCTGAGAGTGATGGGGGGTCCAGATGGTGCAGGGCTTTGCAGGTGATGAAGGAGGATGATTTTAGTCTGGTTAGAGACCTGGAGTCGGTGTGGATCGTTTAGGAACCAGGATTTGAGAAGTGGAGCAGCTGAGACCTGGACCGGGAGTCTATTGATGAGGTTTGGCTTTGAAAGTCTGGAGGAGCTGGTTGGAAACGAAAAGGTGTGGACGAGCGTTCCAGCCGTTCAGTGGCACGCCGTTCCCACATCTCAGTAATCACTCGAGTCAGTTCATATCCAATCATGGATTTAAAAAAAAAAAAAAGAACGGAATGCAAATGAGGCTCTTGCAAATATGTAATTATCTACAGGGAAATTATGATTTGCAATTGTTTTTGCAACCCCCCCCCGAACGTGAGCAAGCAACACGTTGCAGATCCGTCCCCTCGTTCGAGCCCACGTGATCCACTTCCTCGTTTCTCTCCAGTCTGCGACTCCGCTATTGTAGGCCAGTTAACTGTAATTACGAGGTTTCTCTTTAATTAGCGAAGGGGCGCCCAGCTGTTTCAGCCCCCACAAGACGAACGGCCTTCAGCTTACATACACTTACATGCACACACACACAGGAGACATGTACACACACACACACACACACACACACATGCACGACCTGGGGGAGTCTTGGTAAAATGTCAGTGCTGTTCAGGTTGTAATTACAGAGAGATTTGCTGGCTCTCTCTCACAAAGCCCAGATAAACCACCTGGCTGACACACACACACACACACACGTACGCTGCCGACCCAACAACCCGCCGTGTGCACACACATTCACGAGTAGCCCTGAAACACACACTCAACTTTTACAGAAAATCAATATTTAACCCTTAACACCAGAGTAAGGGGTTGATGTGGTAACAAGTCCAATCACTCACTATTTTTTTTTCCTATTGAATTGTTTCATGTATTTTTTAATCTTATTCATGTATTCTTGCCATTTTTTTTTAATTTTGGTTTGGAAAAACTTAAAACATTTGATGATAGACATGTTTTTTTTGCATCCAAGTCGACATTCATACATGATTCGCTTTCTAACTCTCATTGTAATTAGTTATCGTCATGAAAGTTACTGCTACTAAGCCGCTACGCACTGGATGAACACAATTATAAAGACAAAATTGTTTTGTTTGCAGCTTTGGATGTTTATCCGTGGTTTCACCAAAGCATCACTTAATTACTGCACGCTCAAACCCAAAAACTTAGGAGCAGCTGCAGCTTTCCCAAAAAAAAAAAATGTACCCAGCAGCGTCTGATTGATGTCATTTGTAATTATGGAAGGCATAAGGATTGAATGAGCATGTTAGTGGTTAGAAAAGATCCACATTGCACTCAGTACGGTTCAAATAATCAGAATAAACACATTTATTACGGGGGGATTGCAGCTGCGAACAGATGTATTGGAAAGTGATTCTCAACGACGGTTTTGAGTTAAAATAATGAAGAGGAAACAATGGTTGGCGGCCAACCTCCCAGGTGTGTGTGTGTCTGCCGCTTTCTTAGTGTGTGTGTGTGTGTGTTAAATGTGTTCTTGGCAGGTTCCTGAAGGCCCACTGAGCGGTGAAGAGGAGGTGTGATCGTAATTTCGGCGTCCCGCTGCTTCCACCACAGCTACACGAGTTCTTTGAACCGGCTACACCTCTTTCTCCCTATCGCTCCCATTCACCATTTCCACCCCCACCAAGGACACACAAACCAACACCGGGGGTCAATTTGTTTCCCATCTAGACTCAAAATAAAGTGGGTACGAGCGCGGCAATCAGCGTACAAAGGGAAGCGCCATTCACTCACCGATGCACTTTCCTTGTATTTTCCTATATTTAGATTGAAAATGAGAGCTGCATATTTACACTCATATTCCCTCTCGTGTTACCTCTCCAATTTCATCTTCTCCTATTATTACGCTCATCTCGACTGTCATGATAATTTTGTTGTTGAAGTAGTATTTCTACGTCTCTGGGATGAAGGCGGGGGACACGACTTTGGTTTTTCAAAAATGTTCTACAATGGGGACCAATTAAAGAAGATTAATATCCATTTAAAAGGAGATTAACAGGCTGTTCCTATTGAGCCTTTTTTGCTATTGAAACAAAAAGATAAGGCGGAGATCAAGCAGGTAGGGATGAATAGACCGAAGCTGCAGGGATGCAGATAAGCCCGCAGAGAGAACGCGCTTCATGAGGAGACGACTCCTAAACTTCTCCCTTCGTTCCGACTGATTGAGTTTTCGTGACGTGCGTTGGAAACTACCTGTAATGACGTTACGTGTACCTAAGAGGCCGTTTAAGGCGGCGCGCTTAACCGCTGATCCGACGTGACAAGCGCTGTGCATTCACGCCCGGAGTGGACACATGCACCAGTGGCTTCATCAATCACGGGCCCAAATGACTTTTGGTTCATAAGCCTGTTTCCCACCCCCTCCCGTCACCTTCCTTTTAATGCGCAAACGTGACACGAAAACGTCGCGTTTGCCGATTGAAACCTCAGAAGAGAAGAGAGAGTCCGCGGCTGACACCACATCACGGTGCATTAGGTTGAATTGGCTGCACATCGGTGGCCGAGTTACATTTTCAATAGTAAAAAAATAGATAAATAAAAACGGAACATGAGAGGTGCGTTTCACAATAATTCCCAGTTCACGGGGCCCTCGCGTGCTGTCGCATTATTCCATAACTAGCATCGTTAACGCTCTCGTTGCTCCATTTTTCCTCACTCGATTCGTCTTGTCTTGCTCGAGGACTGGGTTGCTCGCCAAAGCGGAAGATTGAACTCAGGTGCCCCCCTTTTTTTTTGTTTTTGATGATTAGTGTTTACTTTCTCCTAAATTGCCACGACGATACGACGCTTCGTAATCGACTTCTAAACGTTGTCTGTATGGATTTCACTTGACTCTAAACCCCCCATTGCTCATGTAATTTATCCCATCTACCGGGCTCAATGCTCTGTTTTATTTTTATAGTCTATGAAATGGCTTCTCCACGATAGCGGATACCTCCGCAAATATAGTATAAAATATAATGGAACAAGCAGTTGTAATACCAATATATGACTGTATGCTTCCTACTGTACGTCATAAATAAGAACAGCACATGTCTATAGTTATAGCCACGCGCGTCAATAATGAAAAGCAATTTCTGAACTTATAGAAGCTTTAATGGCGTGGTATGATGTTTTATGTCTTTATTGTTTAGGCATATATAGCATAAAGAGTGATGAGACTAATGCGGAATTTTTATTAAACCCATAAAGGAACATTAAATCGTTCAGTTTGTGTGGGATATGATGTGGGATATTTGATGTCGCAGATTGTAATGAGTGTCTCAGAGTAACACAAGTCATTAATCTGAGTTGCCAACACGGTAACGCACATCTATTACATGGCTTTTCTCCTCCGCTTTGAACAAAGATCACTTTTATCTGCAGCTCCATGACTCCTGCATTAAACACAAGTCAACCATCAACATGCCACTAACAAATAAATCACTTATTTTTTATTCTGACCTGTTGCATTAGCCTGTGCAAAAAGGGGCAGAGATGCGTCGCTCTTCAATTACAAGGGTCATGCATATATTTGAAGGATGAATGCACAAATTAATAGATGTTATCCGCATAATCCGTAATCCTCCTCAATGTCATCATGCGGGACGACTGCTGTATTTCAACTGTAATTGGAAGCGGAAAGTAAATTGCTGAAATGGGTTAATGGCTCAAGCCGGAGCACAAACGACCGGTTACATGTATGGTTATGTTAAAGGAAGCGAAAGGAATGTTTAGACCACGTTTTGTTCTAAACGTCCCCGCTAGCCCGTTTGATTTACAGCCGAAGTGGCGTCCGGATCGGAACTAAGTTGTCAGACAGGCTGGCTCGTTTCCCGTCGCGCAATTCACTCACAACCGACTCCCGAACATTAATGTTGGAAGGCACGCATGGCAAAATCAATATAATCTGGGCTCATAAACAACAAGGGAAAACAACATTTGATCGAGATCTGAAGAGAGATCCATGATTTGACTGTTCTGGAGTAACGGAAACATGGTTTTCCCCTTGTTTTTCTGTGGACACTGAAGCTGATAAGTTGCGCGAAGTGCAGGCGAAACGTCCTTTGATCGCTGTGACCTTCACGACTTATGTGGAGAACGGCGTACCTTGTGGGTGGATTTGATTTATATTCTATAAAAAGGGACAATTCAGAGCTAGTCACTCAAATCCTTTTATCTTTCAATTACTTTCCCCCTTTTATCGTTCTGTTTCTTTTGATCTCGGAAACTCATTTTAGCTCCGACTTGACCGGTCGGCTTGCACTCAGAATAGCCCTTTCCGCTGCCTTTTGTTTGTCCGAGGATACAGTAAATGACACCTAGACGATCAGGGCATCGCGGTGCGAACACCACCGAGGTGCTTTAAAGGCCGTTTTACCATGACAAATTGGGATTTTTCCCGATTCGTTTAACACGTCCGTACAATATATTACTGAACTTCTCCCGGAGCGAACACTTCTATAATTACATCCCAACGTGTGTCGTACCAATTAACGTTCACACGGCTGTCGGAAATACAATTTTTTGGGGGAAAATTGGATGAAGAGCCGGCTCGTCTTGACGAAAATATGGTTATGACTTTCCATTAGCAGTAAAGACGGAGATGAAATTGTTTGTCACACCTTTCAAGCCTAAGAGGGGCTTGGAGGCATATAACACGTGTATCCGTGTACGGGCAGTAATGCATAACTTGTTACAGGGAATTATGAAACCACTAAATGCTAATCCCAGTAATGCTGCCTTGCTCTTACATTTTGGCGAGCTCGTCGTCTTGCCAGGTTGAGGGTCTTTGTGCTCAGCTCTGGAGAAAGGAGATATACGCGACTTGCACTAATTCCATTGTGTTTTAACCTCTCCAGCTGGCTAATGTTAGCCACAATTATCCCTGCATTCAGCGCCCTTTCAGACACTAGATTAGTTGTTGGAGGGTGTGTGAATGGAGGAGCGTGTGTGGTCAAATCATGTCTACATTTTTTGGGGATTTTGGAGGATTTTGTTCCTCCCTTTCCAAGGTTGTAAGAAAACCTACCCAATGGATGATCGGTATGATCCGTATCCAATGGGTGGCATAGTTGTGCAGTGGGTAAATGGTAAATGGACTGCATTTGTACAGCTTTTTTCTAGTCACTTTCTAGTGTTCATTCACCCATTCACACACTGATGGCGCTGGTGCCGCCTGCAAATCAGGGGACTAACCATTCATACAAAAAAATGCCAAACCGGGGTTATGTAGCTTGCCCATAGACACAACCACATGGAACCAATCATCACCAACGGAAAGAAAAACCACCCTGACCAACAGGCCGATCAAGAACCTGCCCAATTTTTAAGTCCCAAGATCAGATTGAAGTCGGAGATGGCTTCAAGCTGTATGACATGGACATGGGACGCCATGTTCATCTACACATGGCCCAAGAATCCAGTGAAGTTTAAGAAATCTCATGGATCACCCAGGATCATTCCAAAGTCACCTCATTTTGGAGAGCTTCCTTCTTTATCCCGTTACTTTATTTCCATCCCGTATGAAGAATGTAAAAGCCATGGCCCATGTACAAGAAACACAAGAACATTCACCAAGATCATTCCGTCTACCAATCGTCTACAGCCTTGTTGCCTCACAGCAAGGTCGTAGGTTTAATGTACTTAGGCTGGGACCTTTCAGTTTGTAGTTTCATGTATCCCTGCATTAGATATAGAAAATAGACGCAAAATTTAGGTCCTTAAACTTCTCAAAACTCACCAGGAAACAAACAGGGTTAAGTTTCTTGCCTAAGGACCAAGCAATCCTGCAACTGGTGGATGACTGCTCTACATCTGAGCTACAGGCCTTGTCGCCTCCCGGCAAGTTCATGCATGGAGTTTCACGTCCTCCCCATGTCTGCGTGGGTTTTCTCTAGGTTCTCAGTCCAAAAACATGCTTAGGTTGATTGGAAACGGCCCCACATTAAGCCTGGCAACCTATCTGGGGTGTATCCCTGCCTCCTGCCTGAAATAAACTGGGATTGGCTCCAGCAGACCCTAGTGAGAAATAAACTGGGTATAGAAAATGGACGCATGATCATCCATTTGTCAAAAATTTAGGGTCCTCGATCTTCTCAGAACACTAAACGGCTCGGCCAGCGCCAGCAACCACTTATTCCGTCTCTTTCTTCATCCTCTTTCCAGCCAGTGGCGACACGACGGGCTCCATAAATAAAAAAAAAAATGTCTTTCCGCACGGAAATATGAAGGGCTCATTCAACAGCAATGAAAAGACAACGATTGTTAGTTTCAGGTGATGATATACTGATGTAAAAAAAATGATTATGCTCCATTTCTGCCAGTGGACGCCCCCCTATCTCCTACACGCCGGCTCCTTAACTGTCTTATAATTTGTAAAAGCACATAAAACTTAAAGGAACTTTGGCATCGAACGCCACGGGACCAGAGTGTACCGCAGGACGCCTGCCAAAGGCAAAAGACGTTTTTTGGCCGGACCACAGGGACAGTCCTCGAGTCTCCGCTGTCCGTCCATGACGGACGGAGATAAATAACGACCTCCGTGTTCTGCAGCGTCATCGCTGCCGAGTCAACCAGACGAAATATGTTAATAATAATAATAATATACGTGGCCAGAGTCGGGATTACGTGGTTCGCGTCGCAAACCACGCGTGGACACGGTTGTTGGCTGTGACCCGCAGCAGACAAAACCACTCGGTTGATTGTTTTACCGTGCAGAAAATCTAAATATATATAGATGTTTTAATTAGTTAAAATGTGTTTCATCTATTAACGCTTACAACTTCAGCCCCAGGCCTTTTTTTCAGTTGTCACTGCTCTAAATGACAATAAATATGGAATACAGCATCTACACGACCACAGGGGTTATGGGCTTTAAATCGAGTTTCAAAAGACAAGTGTCAGAATCTATTTATGTTGCTGCAAAAAACATGTTATGATAAAAATGACTTCAATCAATTATTTGTCATACAAACTCATAGGTTTCACACTTAGGATCATTGCAGAACATGAATATATTCTGCAAGATGTTTAAGGACCCAATTAAATAATTATGCTCAATTCTCAAATATTAAGTGGTTTTCTTATTGTATTGATGATGTGGATATTGACAATCTACTGCATATTAATAATGTTTTACTACAGATAAAAATAATTTATTTAGTGATGTAGCTGAGGTTTTCTCATGCAAAATATGAAAAAAATCCCAATTCCGCCTCTGTATCAGGAGGTTTGGATTTTAACAGATTAAACAGTTAATTATATGCATCCCTAAAGTAAATTATGACATTGTTAAACATCTCACAGAATCTCTTCTTCATGTTCTGCAATGATCCTCGGTGTGAAATCTATGAGTTTGTATGACAATTGATTTTTCAACTCAAAACACAATGTTTTTTTTTTTTGCAATATTCAAACTATAGGAACAGGAACATAAATGGATTCTCTCTCCATCTGTAAATATCCAACAGAACAGGTGCCTGCACATTTAACAAGGAGAGCTGACAGAAAACGCGTGTCGGGGCGTCTCCGACCGGTTCGCGGGGGGTCGCCGTGCTGCAGAGCATCTGCTCTCTGTCTGGCCCGGTGACCGTTACGAGGTCGGGGGGGGGGGGGGGTCGGAGGCTCGGCGTGACGGGCGTAGCGGCGGGGTCGTGGTGCGAGGGCGACAGACGGCCGCTGTCAGGGATCAAAGCGGTTACAACGCTCGTCCGCCCCGACAACAACCTGCCGGGCTTTTGTCCGCGAGGCCGCACGCCGTCGCCTCTGGGACGACCTGCAAGGCCGGCGCATGCGAATATGGCTCCATAGCACAAACAAAATGCAGCACGTACACGCCAAATAACATAACAAAAACTAACACAGATTATTTAATATCTCTGTCTGAGTGGTTCCATGCATGTTCCACTGCAAATGTACGTTTACAGCAAACCTCTGCCCCCATTTGATTGGCTGAGTATCATGACCTTGCACGATTTAAAGTGAGTTTAAGGAAGAAATGCACTTGTCAAAATGTCTCAAATCTCAATAATTTATATATTATAGGTTTGTACGTGGATTAAGGTCTGACCATTAGTGATTAGGCATCAAACTAACTACAGTTATAGCCTGACATAAAAAGTAGTATTTTGGAAAAACATCTATTTGTATATTTGTTATTAATTACTCAGTTATGGCTGTTTCATGACAAATTCCCTCATTTTGGCAAATGTTAAGGGGAAAAACTAAACCAAAACAAGAGGCATTTGCATTCATAAATGTGATTTAACAAATAAGGAAATGAGATTATCTAACAAAAAAAGTTTAATATGTTGAATTAAAAGCTCTGTGTAACAAAAGCAACAATATGAGTTGAAATATTAATATTATAGGTAGTAGTAGCAGTTTCCCTTTTAATAATACTAGTAATATTATATTGTTATTCATTTCCAATAACTATTTGCTGACATTTTCTTGCAAGTGGAAGTTTCAATTTGTTTCAGATTGTCAAAAAGGTCCCAGGACTTGTACTAAATACGGAGGTAAAGGTCTCTCCTCTGGTCCTTTGCAGCCTGGTCTCTCTGGGGTCATGTTATTGCCAACTATAAAGGACCAATCCCCCCTTTTTTTTTTTTACCTGTTTTGTGCAGAAAAGCTGCCCTAAATGACTCAGTAGGTGTTACACAGGGGGAGCGTCGACCGCGCTCAGACCCACGCGAGGGTAAGTGGATGATGAAAAAGTGAGGAAAGAAGAGGAGAGTGGAGCGATGTTAGGTAAGCAGCTGCCTCCAGCTGTGAACCGAGCAAGCCCAGAAACAGCCTGACAGGGCCTGCTGGGGAAATTAGTATTCTGTGGGAATGGAGCAGACAAGCATGTGTGTATGCACACGCACGTAGATACATGCATACACACTAATATATATATATATATATATATAAATTATCCTTAGAGGAAATCTGTCACCTGTAGCATGCAACATGCATGTAAAGATGTCATTTTTCAATCCTCCTAGGATTACTTTAAAGCAGTGGAGGGCAAATTAATGTAATGGCACAATAAGACAATCAACTATCCTCATGAGAAATAACTGCATGAGATGAGCTGTGTGTGTGTGTGTGTGTGTTTGGATAGCGAGGTGTGTGTGATGTCTGCTGACAGCCATGTTTCTGTGGGTTTGGGGCACATGGGCATAGCTGTCATCACACCAGGTATAAATACATAAAATAAAAAAAAAAGAAACAACTGCTGCTTTTTCCTGCCCCCCCCCCCCCGCTTCCCCTCCTCCCTCCAACCTCCCAATACCCAGTAGCCAGAAAAAACTATTATGTTTAACAATGGGGAAAAAACAAAATATCACAGCGTTATAGGTGTTCCATTAAAATTTAAAGAGGTCCAGTTAGAGACAATTTCCTCAATCAAAGGTCTGGAACATAACGTCTCACTTGCATTATGATTTAGTGCCATATATATATATATATATATATATATATATATATATATATATATATATATATATTTTAAGTAGCCTGTCAATTATTAAACAAATAAAGTACAGTTCTGTGTCACATTATTTCACATTGAAGCAGAGAGATTATAAATAATAGGTACTCTAATAATAAATAATTATTCATTTTCTCATTTGAAGTAAAAAAAAATTAAATGTATAACAGAGAGCTATTGAAAGAGCAATTCAATCTGCAAAATTTAAGAGTAACTGGAGCTTGAGTTTCTCTTCTTCTGTTTTTATCTGTCCCAAATCAGAATAATTATCAAAATGCAGAACTTTAATTGGCTGAGTATCATGACCTTACATGATTTAAAGCACATTTAATTGGTCTGTGAGTTTAAGTAAGAATTGCTCTGTCAAAATCTCCTAATTCTCAATAATTTATATATTATAGGTTAGGATGTGGATCATGGTCCGACTATTAGTGACCCCCCAGGCCTGAAGGAGTCATTGAACTAACCACAGCATGTTAAATAGTTTCCAGAAATGCGTGAACTTTAATCCGTAAATGACGCTAATTAAAACTGTTGAAAACTTGCTGGAGATTTCCTCGTGTGGCAGCGAAGAATGTGTTTGGGTTCATGGAGGGTTCATTGGTCTGGCACGCTGACTGATTAGATTACCTTCATGTGCGTCTGTGCGTATCACAGTCCAGACCTGACAGCTCAGTAAGTCAGTAAAACAAAAAAAAATGGTAGGATTGAATGTACAAAACTAATTTTGATTGTAGCTGTTCGGTAATGAAGTCCAGAGTTTGCAGAAAGTGCTATTTTAATTGTTTTTTTAATTATATGGAAGATCTATGGGTTACATAAATACGGTTTTATGCTTAATATTGCCCTACACTTGCATATTTTATCATAACAACATGTTCTAATAATCACATATGCACAAGATCAATTCTAAATTAGAATAAAAACCTCTGGGTGAAATAAGGTATAATTAAGAAGTATTGAAATGTGCATCTATAAACTGCAGGAGGTAAAAAAAAAAAAAATTGCGTTATAATGAATCTACAATAAACAAAAGTTAAAGAGTTAAATCACAGTAACAAATTAGACATTCTATTGTCATTGTCATTATTATCATATCAGTAGTAATGTCATTAACTCATAAAAAACCAAGACCCATTTATTCTTTAAGGAGATTTTTGTGTATTATACTATAGACCATGTTGGCCATGTAAAAAACATTTGTAAAGTTTTTTCTTTTAGATTAATACATGCATTATAACATATATGACACATTGGGCCTTATAGGTGATAATATTCCATATTAGGATGATTAGTTTATGTCACTTTGGGACTTATTGAGTTAAGTTCAGACATAAAACCTCATAATGAAGAGTCTGGGGGAACCAACGTTCTTGTTACACCAGTGTAACAACACTGTTTGTATTACACAAGTGTATTACAATGATTGAAACACATTGATTTTCTAATAAATTGTATTTATATTTCAGTCATCTATTATAACTGCTGGACGATAGACAAGTGTTTCCCATGTTCTGTCATTTCAGTCCTGTTCTGTAGTGTTGTGTGTGTATTTCCCCCAGAGGCCGACACACACACACACACACACACACACACACACACACACACACACACACACATATGCACAGTGACAGGACACACACACACACACACACACACACACACACACTAAGGGCGTCTGTGTCTTCCTCAAGGACGGCGTGACGGGTCCAGACTCTGGATCGAACCTTTGACCGACACTGTTGTTTATGTGTCCATCCATCTAAGCCCCAACCCCACACACACACACGGCCCTGATACACTATCTCCTATGAAACACCTACTTCTGTTGCATGTTTCATTATGGAGGCACACACACACACACACACACCAGGAGGAACACCAGCTGGATATGAGACTGTCTGTCTTAGTTAATTCCTCATCTGCCCTTCTACTAATGCATGTGTGTGTGTGTGTGTGTCCTGTCACTGTGCATATGTGTGTGTGTGTGTGTGTGTGTGTCACGCCCCCAGGGTTAGCTTAGTGTGTCCCACATATTTTTTTTCGTATTTATTAGTTTGTTTTGTGTTTGTGTGTCTATTCAACACACGTCATATCTACTTCTAATCATGTCTGGAGTAATGAAGAGGCTATGGAAGACTGACGTGATGCATGTATGTGTGTGTGTGTGTGTGTGTGTGAGAGAGAGAGAGAGAAAAATGTCACATGTTCCAAAGTCACCTTCTTATCATCAAAAGGAATTGAAGAACGCCCCTTTAATTTTTCACAATTAAATTTTTGTGTTCTTAATTTTGCCATCACAGCGCTATCTCTGTAATGGCTCCTGCAGGATGCTGCGGTGTCTTTGCGCCCGATTATGATTAATTTTGATTACCCTTATTAAACCTCCTGACAACGTTCTGTAAACGCGCGTTTTGTGCGACACTTTGGAGGAATACGGCGATTTGTCTACAAACAGCTGTTAGAATAATCCACGGGGCCCTGCAGCCAATAACTGGAGTGCAGTGTACCCCCCTTTTTATTCAGTTTTTGTTTGGCGTGGCGAAATTATCGCTTTGTGTGATCGAACAGCAGCCTGTTGATAGAGGAGACGGCTCAATGTGTGTAAACCAGCGAGGCTCTATCATTTGACCTCAGGGAACATGCAGATTTATTTTTTTTACTGTCCTAGAATAAAGTGCAATTACACCTCCACTACATTAGGGGGCAGTGGCGCTTTCATTGGCAAAGTGTGTGCAGGGAGTATACAGCACAGAGTATGAGTATGAAGTGTAGACACCAAGTGACACCATGAAAACACATTTAACAGGGATGAGAAGACAGGCGGAGAGAGACGGAGATAAAGAGACAAACGAAAGTCTCCCAAAGCTAAGACGAGGAAATATGACGAAGCGTCTGTAGCGCTTGGTTCACTGTGAAAGACCGGTGTGTTACTGAGTCTGAAATGTTGGAGACAAAGAAATTAAAGACATTACACCACAATCACTGATAAGACCATTTATGTAGTTTTATTTTTCAGTATCATATGGTTTGACCTGGTCAATCAAAAAATGTTTATAGTTTAATTAAGAATTTAATTTTAACATTTTTTATAATCTTTTCTTATTATAGTTAATAAAGCTATTTTTTGTTGTAAGTTGGTCAATTTTATTTATTTATCATTCTCTTATACGAACATGCTTTTTTATTATTATTATTTTTTTTACTGTCCTAGAATAAAGTGCAATTGCACCTCCACTACATTAGGGGGCAGTGGCGCTCTCATTGGCAGAGTGTGTGCAGGGAGCATACAGCACAGAGTATGAGTATGAAGTGTAGACACCATGAAAACATATTTAACAGGGATGAGAAGACAGGCGGAGAGAGACGGAGATAAAGAGACAAACGAAAGTCTCCCAAAGCTAAGACGAGGAAATATGACGAAGCGTCTGTAGCACTTGGTTGCCATTTGCCATTTTTTTTCAGAATCATATGGTTTGTCAAAAAATGTCTATTGTTCAATTGAGGATTTAATAAATTTTTGAATTTCAGATGCACTTTAAATCTTTTCTGTTACAGGTAATAAAGCTATTGTTTGTTGTAATTGGTCCATAGTGTTATGCAGAGGTGTACCTATAACAATTTTATAGACAAATTATACTATTTATTCGCGGTTGCGTGTTTTCTTCTTCCATAGGGAAAAACACCATTTGGGCGACTGAATTAAACGCACTCCTCGCTTGGCTAAGACAGGCAACATGACAGATTAACACCACCACGTCCACCATTACCATCCACACACATAACAAATTCACTAAGGATAGAAGGGGACAGGAAAGACTAATGGGGGGTAGAAATGAGGGGAAAGTTGGAAAAGGAAAAAGGAAGGAGGGATGAGGAGAGGCGACGCAAAAGAAAGGAGGATGGAGGATGGATGGCGAGGAAGAAAAAGTTCAGCTAATGTATAATGAACAATTTCTGGGAACCTGGAAAGATAAATGAGAGCACAAATTAAATAAAAAACAAGAACATGGTTAAAAAAAAAACAAAAAAAACTCTTAGACAATGTGCAATGGAAGATACCAAAAGCTTCGGATTCATTAAAAAAATGTTAACCAGCACGCTCTTGCTCTCAGGGTTAGGGGCGACCATTATCCAGAGAAAATCTGCATTCATGAGCAACTATTTTGCATTAGCTAGAAATCAGCTTCCGGGGGTCGAATTAACGCTGCCCAGTTTATTATCAGATCATAAGGGGAATATTCAGGAAAATGTTCACTGTCAATGTTGGTTCTTTGATGCCCCCAACGATGGCGACTGGGTCAGGTCTCGATTATAGATATATCGACTAATTATATTACATAGCGTAAAGGTAGACATGGAGAAGGCGATTTATCACCTTTAAATTTGGACAATTATTAGTTTTAAAGGTTCAATCACGTGACAAATGAAGAAAACAAAATATAAGATTGTTTATCGTCGATTATTAGTTTAAATATTCTAGTTAAATATCGACAACATAAGTTGGGATATCCCAAGTTTACGTTGAGATAAATCAGAAAGCATGAGTTTGGCAAAGCTTAAGAGCGGTGTAAGCGTTCAATAACTATAAAAAATTGGTTTTTACAGTGTTTTTAATTCTGATCTGCTTATTGAAATTCCAAAAAATAAAGTGTTTTTCTTAATTATTACATAGAACCTTTTTTAAAATATGAAGTTGAACAGTTAATCTATTCATTTGACTTTTATCATCATCCAATGTTTTCATATGTACTGTTCACTTTTTGCTTGAAATCAATTTAAAACTTATTTTGCGATTTTTTCATCAGTTCAATTTATTAGTCCCATCACACTGAAACCACAGAAATAATTTTATGGTCATACGGGGAGGGGTGGAGCTTTCCCAATTTAGAGTGAGTCGAATTTTAATTTCCTCTCATGAATAAACGTTAACATCGGAAATCTTACTGAGTGGATCTTTTCAGTCTCTATAGTAGTAATTATATAGTAATTATATGCATAAAAGCACAAGAGAAAAAAGAAGAGATGCATAAGAAGAGAGGTGAGTGGAGGTGAAACTGTGAAGCGCAGACTGACTTCCCAGTCCCTCTCGTCTCTCTTTCTTCCTCAGTAAGTCTCCACTATTTATACGATCAAGAAGCAGCGACAGACACATCTTTCCCTCCCCGAGCGGAACAAGCCATAAGCCACAGGATTAAAAATGTGTGTTAGAGAGAGAGTGTGTGTGTGTGTGTGTCGCGCTAATGTTCAAGCGGGACAGGACTCGTCTGCCTTGGCGTGTAAAGAGGCAAAAATTATTCGTCATTATTTGGCCCCCAATCGCACCAAGAAGGTATTCACCCTACAGGGATGATCAATCGATAACTGACAGCCTAAAAAAATGATTGAAAAGTACTAAAACGGGGTAAACGATTAGCAGTGGCATACTGATGGACCACATCAATCAATGACTTATAATCAGCGTTCCCCAGCGTCGCGCCGATCAATCCCTCGCGATGGGTTATAAAAACGCCGTTTCCACGGCGACCAACAGCCCGTCCAATCCAACGCCGATTAAAATTTACGAGACGACCGATGAATTTCAATCTAGCCCGTGTGTTTCACGAGAATAAGAATAAAGTCGATATAAATTAAATTCACTAGGTTTTTGACCCCCGTGGGTTAATTCGTTTGGTCGCGTGGCGATGACCAATCAGCAGAACCAGTAGCACCACTTCCTGCATGATCACTAATGGGATTTCCCACTGCCGTCCGATAGATAATCAGTGCGAGGTGGTTGATTTGTGTTTTCATCGAGTGCTGGTGAATCCTCAGGCTTAAAAACGTATGTTGCCAGGTTGGGCATGGGTTGCCAGGTTGGGCTCATCTCACGCTGAATTTGGCCAGGTGACATTTAGACCTCCAGAGATGGTGAAAAAGCACACAAGTCTGTGCAGTTTATTCTTTTTTCGTGGATGTGCGATTCTAGGATGTTTTGGTGAGTAAATTAAGCCTCCGGATCCACGCGACAAATCTGACAGACGGGTGGGAGAAAGGAGACGAGAGCTGGGGAAGAAACGCTGAGCAGAGGAGAGGCAGAGTTAAGCCGAGGAAGAGGGAGGAGATCTGATGGAACAGAAAGAATCAGAGTTTTCCACATCTGACTGGGATACGGGAAACTTCTGGTGAGTCGACGTTCAGCCTCACAAAGCGTTAAGATAACCTGTCAGACACGTTCATGGGGTCCAAAGCTTGTCGCCTTGTCCTCGTTATAATGCAAAAAGATGAAATCTTCTATTTCTTTGCATTCATTGCTACTTATCACTGGTTAAACCTGATGAACTAAAGCTATTGTAATCCTATAGAAGTTGCATCTTACCAATTAGTTAATTAACAGTATGGAATTTAAATTGTGATTGTCCAGGTTTGGCTATAATAAGGACTGGTTTGTTGCTTGTTCTCATGATTTGACTCGATATTCTGGCCTTTTCTGCCTTTTTCGACAAATTTAAAGTCAAAATCCAGCAGCATTGGGTCGGTGGCTGCTTTTAATTTTCCAGCCTCCTTTTTTTTTTTTAATGCCTCCATCCACAAAATGTCAGCATGGATCAAAGGTTCAGAAAAAACAGGACTGTGTTCACGACCATGAGAAACAATAAAGTTTTTTATTTTTTATTTTGCAGGATACAAATTTTTTGGCAAAACCTTGTCGAAAGAGAATAAAATGAATCATTAGGAGCTTTAAATGTGCACTTTTTTCTATCCTAGCATGAATCAAAAGGAATTTGAATTAAACATTCATTTACCTTTGTTTTCAGGTTTTATTCGGGTTTTCTTGGCCCGTGTCTACACTTGACTTTTTGTTAATTTCATTGAAATTTACTTGGGCAAAAGTCAATATTAACGTGGTAATAATGTGTTGATGGAAATTTATTTTGATGCCACAAATTTTGCCATAAATGCACCTTCTGTCTCAGAGGCGTTAGTATAACATTATCAATCATCTGGTATTAACTACAATGAGCTAGCGAATGTTAATGCATCCATCTCGCTCACGTTATTTGTATTTTTTGTTCATTTCAGACCATGCATGTATGTTTTTGTGAGCTTTTATACTTGGAGGTTGGACACTGTACAATTTGCTTTTGAAGTGAAGGTTTTTTAACTAGTAATTAAGTAATAGAACTTTTTTTCTGGCCAATATACCCATCTGTTGCCTGTTGGACTTGAGTTTACCATAAGTTAATGATTTCAGCAATATTTTATAAAAGCTAAAATCTGTAGCTCTGCGGGTTTCTGAACATTTTTAGTCATTGCTTTAATTCTTCAATCATAATTGCATGCAAATCCTCCCTGTTAATGCATGTAATATCATTTTAAAGAATGAATTTTGTGATTCATTTAGAATATATCTGCTAACTTCTTACTGTAAATTACCAAATAATAGCCGCCCATTAATTTGATTTAATCACTTAACAGATCGGGTTTTTATTCGAGACCAGGCAATTAATTCCTTCCTGACACAAATCTTGCATTGCTCAGCAAAACTGGTGAAATATTATTTTATTAAACCCGTATGACGAGCGTATAGCATATTTTAAGTCAGATTACAGTGCAGTAGTTAAACGTCTCACGGCTGCTTTTCCTCTGCACATTTTACAGCATAAATTCTGAGTTTTAGGTTGTCATGGCGATCAAAAATAATCAATATTACCATCATTTGAGCACAACAATGATATTTTTTGTATAAAACTGGTGGTTATTCATCAAAATATACACTCTTTTTGCAGCCCGTATCATGCTACACCAGTTTTTCGGAGAATTTAATGAATAAAAAGACAAATTTCTTACTATATTTTGAGTTATGGCTTCAACAAACAAAAGTTTTCTGGCCCACGTCAGACTTTTTTTTGTTTTCATGCACAAACTCCGTCAGAAGCAACTTTGACAGAAGTAGCCGAACTGTTTCAGGAAGAACTTCTTCGTGTTGTGTCACCTGGTTCCTCCTCCATCGTTTTTGCAGTAATTGCATGATATATATCATCATACCGCACAGCCCTGCTTTGTAATTAACCACACAGTCATAACCTATCTCTGGAGTGCAGGATGCTCGGCACACTTTGAATCAACCACACTCCACGAGGAGTTTGAAACTATCCGATAGCACGCGGCGTCTCGCAGGCAGACAGCCACGAGCAGATCAGATCAGCCAGGATCTCTGCCCCAAAGGGCTGCAAACTAGATCTTTTGTACCCGAGGAAATCCCACCTTGTTCGTCTCACACGCCACGACTTACAATCTCTCATCCGTCCGTCAAACCAGAGACGTTAAATAAACTTTTTCCCTGGGTTTCGTACAGAAACCCACAGTATTTCTGCCTACACATGGCTTCCCTACACGCGTCCTTTACGTCGATGACGACAAACGATTCTCACCAAGTCTTCGACTCGAGCACAATTTTCCAACCTCTGTCTCCCCCTTCCTGCTCGGAAACACAGTGTTTACAAATTTCCTCACAAAAAAAAAAAATCAGACGATCGTGCACCTCGGCGTAGGTTTACAGAGAAACAGAAATCTCGTATTCTTCATCCTCTTCCTCCTCGCCTCAAGATGCGGCGATCAATGGTCAGTTAGTTCCCGCGCCACACGAGCCTCACATGACAAAGCACTGGGTGTGTGTGTGTGCATGTGTGTGTGTGTGTGTGTGTGTGTGTCTGAGTTCATACGGCATTTTTGAACAGTATCAGAAAGAGAAACTAAAAATGGAAAGCAAAGGAAGAGCGAGGGATGCAGGCAGATAAAGAGAGAGAGAGGGAGAAGGGGGGGTGCTATACTGTGAATATTTTAACATTTAATTTCACTCAAGAAAGGAAAGGGGGGGGTGACAAGGAAAGTGTGTGTGTGTGTGTGAGACATAGATAGAGAGGGAGACACCACCATTATATAACATCTGACTGAACTACAGTAGAAAATGAATACAGGGGCATAAGGGAAGATTTTTTTTTGGGGGGGGGGGGGGGTTGCTGTGTAAGGCCCGAGCCCTCATCACTATAAACAACTCACGTTCACACACACACACACACACACACACACACACACACACACACACACACACACACACACACACACACACACACTTTGGTATAAGCAGCTCACGTTCACTGCCACAGCCCAAGAGCTACCGCAAGAATATTTATTGGCTACCAGCTCAATGGCTGTATTGAAGAGAAGGATGGAGGGAGAGAGAGAGAGAGAGAGAGAGAGAGAGAGAGAGAGAGAGGGAGAGAGAGGGAGAGAGAGACATAGGTAGACACTGGGAGAGAGAGAGAGAGAGAGAGAGCAAACTGAAGCAAGCAGAAAACAGGGAAAGGGGAAAGAGGCTGTTGCAGGTTCTCTCTCTCTCTCCATCCTCCCCTTCAGCCAATTTCTATTTCTCAGCTTTCCTCCGCAACGTGCACGCACTTTGCGCGCGCGTGCACAGACACCTCGCAGACACCCTCACACACACACACACACACAACTCCTGTTTCCACACACCCTGACACGCGCACAAGAAGAAGAAGCTCCGTTTTTTTTCCTCTAGACTGCAGTAAAATAAATGAATAAAAAAACTCTCCTCTGCAACCAGTCTCACCCAAATGGCGCGCGCGAGCGGCGCGGGTCGTGGTTGTGTGCGTGCGTGCGTGAGCGCGCGTGTCGCATCCCCCCCCCCCTCTTTTTCCCTCTTTACCTTGCGCACGCGAGGAGAAGAGCGAGCAGAGAAGGAGCGTCCACAGAAAACAGCGCAGCGCCGTCATCCCTCCGTCCGTCATCCTCCGCCTCGTCCTCCCCGGTGCCGACAGGGGCTCGTGCGCCACGCCGCGATGCTCCGCGCCGCGATCAGGGCTTTGATCAGCGGCAACGCATCTTCCGCCAGCCGAGCCCGAGCCCTCTAAGCTCTCACCGGGCCGCATGCTGCTTCACATCCAGAAAACCGAGAGAGAGGGAGCGCGCGAGAGGGGGGGGGGGGAGAGAGAGAGGGAGAGAGAGAGAGGGAGAGAGAGAGAGAGAGAGAGGGGGAGAGACGCGTGCGTTTTCTTTGCCTCCTCCTCTTCTAACACAGACTAGATAAATCCTTCATATCCGAGAGAAAAGGTTCCAGTCCACATCCACGGAGGAAAGCGCAGGAACACAGGGGGAGGCTGTGGATGGACGGATGGAGGGGGGGTTGGAGGAGGAGGAGGAGGGAGGTGGGGTGGCGGGGGGGGGGGACGTGCGCACAGGTTGTCTCCGCTTCTTTTTTTTTTTTTTGGTTTAAATCCACTCTCCGCCGCTCGGCGTCTGTATCTCTATTCCGTCCCGTTCACATCCAGTGCCCCCCCGGGCTGCATCCTGAACGCCGCCTCTCTCCGGTCATCACTCCCGGCGTCCTCCCCCCCTCCGCGGAGCCGCGTGCCCCCACCCCCCCCTCCCCTGCTCCGTATGTGATATCGCAAACAAATAAATAAATAAATGAGAACGGACAGCAGGATTCGGTGTCTGTATGTCTTCTCCTTGCTCCGTCTGTCAAACCTTCCTCTTCTGCTCCGCTTTTACGCACAGGCGACGAACATGTATCGTCTTCATCCTCCTGAAAGCAGAGAAATTACTCACTCTTTGGTTCATTTGACTTTTTCTTTTTCTCCCCCCCCCCCTCCACACCTCTCCTCTCCTCCCCAGTCATTCTCTTTCATTCCTTACCAAACAAGCCTAAACAGCCGCTGCCAGGACGCGTCCTGCCGCGCGTGCAGCGGGTGGAGCGGCGGTGCTTCCCGGTGGTCAGAGCGCGGCACGGACGCGTTGCATCCGTCCGCTCGGTGCGTCGGATCAGGTCTCTCCTCCCGGTGGAGCAGCTGGTGCGTCTCCCTCTCCCCGCCGGTGGAGATGCTGCCTTCAGGTGCCGCTCGGAAACCTCCCGCTTTTTTCTTTTTTCTCCCCCACCCGCGCGCGTGCGTCCAGTCGGGAAAATAACTGAAACGCGTGGAAAAAAAAGGGAGGTTGCTTCCACCGCCCCCCTGCTCCTCTAAAAATCAACACTAGGAGAGTTTGGAATTGGCTGGAAAAATGATGGAGATGTGTGCGTCTCTGTTCACCTGCATGTGATTAATTTCTACTGAATCATCACAAAATTCCAAACGTTTATATCAACTGATAATACACAGGTTGATTCATTACAACTACATTAGCCCATGCATTCATACTAATGAGCCAAACATTCATATAGCTCACTTATAAGAATTAGATTTCTGAATTCTACAGAGATTTTTTATAAATAACATTTTTTTAATAGTTGCATCTGTGGCATCGTCGGGGTCTCCAGCTTCGTCGAACCATAAATCTCACACCAAGCAGAGCAGAGGAGCCTCGGTTGAGTTGGGAATGGAGCAGCAGCACGTCGCAGGTTGTTTGGTTTAATTTCAAGTACATACGTACGTTGACCACTTAGCAGTCGCCTGCAAAGGCCAAAACCTGCAAAATACAGCACAGCACAAGAGTGGCTGCAGCAATCGCCTGCAAACGTTGCCTAAAAACACGTTTTTTCACACATCAGATCCTCTATTCTCTTATTTTTTCCTCTTTTCCACATGAGGAGGGAAACTGGTTAGTGTACAAAGGTGAGATATTCAAGTTCAATCAACAGAATACGACCATTGGATGATTAAATTAATGAAATCAATAGCTAAGAGGAGGCAAAAGGAGGCAAACTTGTCTGGAAATCTGGAAAATTCATCAAGTTTTTTTTTTTTTTTTGGCACGCAGCTTCAGAGGCGAGCTAACATGGCAGACAATGGGGGAAGTTAGTCAGCACTTTCTTGCAGCCTTGGGGCCGTTTATGAAAAAAACATGAATCCCATTTACAACGGGAGCAACGTCGTTGGAGCGAGGACAGCTTTGTCTACATTCTGATGCGTAAATTATTCACGTGGAGCGGCGGCTCGCGGGAGTAAAACGATAACGTGTCGACGATTTGGAGATTGGAAAATTCGGAAGCTTTGATTTCAAAGTGTGAGAATTCACTTTCAGGTGATGCTGTTACCATGGCAACTCCGGTACAGTTTAACAGAACACCATCAAAGCAACTGTGCAACTTTTGTGAATGGGCTCTGGACCGAAATGCACACCTTACAATTCGTACACAAATCGACACACAGAGCGATAAATGTGCACGCATGGACATAATCACGTGGGCCATTCACTGTGAAAGGTGCACGCCGTCTGTGGCTAATGCTAATTCCGTAATGATCCTCGGCGTTGGTTAAGTGACGATACGTAAACACCGCTGGGCCCATGTCTTTGGGAGCAGTCTGACACGCCACTGCTTATAACACGGGGAGTTCATCCTCGTCTGGATGGGCCACTTTACAAATCCAGGGCATAAATTAAGGAGCGTTCCCACTTCTCCGGGCAGCTGAGCAATGGGATCATAAAAGTGCCGCAATTTACTTGTTTCCCTTCTTTTTTTCCACTTCGTTGTCACAGAAATACCGAGGCGAATGATTAAGCCGCGCATAGATTTTCATGTGCGAAAAACGGCTTTCAAGTCAATAAAAGCAAAAATCTCAAAGTGCCGCGGTGCTCTTAAATGTGCTAAACAAAGAATAAAAGACGACAAAAGTGGGAAAAAAGAAGACACAGGGATAACAGGGGGAGTGTGTTTGATCAGCAGGGGTTTGCAGGCTGACAGATGCACGGTTTAAGGTGAGTGCGGTTTAATATTCGTGGATTTGTTTTTTCCTTTAAAGCAGCAGCCCTGGTTCGTATCCGCTCCCGTGAATAAAAAAAAAAAACCCAAACTGATCACGGCTTCAATAGAAAGAGACAAGCAAGGGATTGTTGATATTGCTTCTCGCGCAATAAACAATTCAATTTAACGTGGCGGTTTGATCCCCAGACTCCGGGGTTGTCTGAGCATCTGTTTTATTTTTTCTGTATTTAAGCGTGACTCGATGCTGAAGGAGGCGAGTCCATGATCCTGAGGCCACGTGATTTACAGAGGTCACAGTTAAAGACTTTAATTCATCTGGCTGATTATTGTATATGAGAATAAACACCTACTAAGGCTCAATATCAGCATCAGAAACTAATTAAATCAAATTATAATGTTTCCTTTGTATCAATCAACCTATGTTTAATCTTTTGAAGTTTCATTTGTTACATTTATGAATAATCTTTGAAGCTGCAGTTATTAATTTTAAATCACCAAAATGTTGAGAGGCGTTTTTGAATGAGAATCTTCACACAGGCAAATTTCCAAACTTCATTTGGGAAACAAAACGGTCATGATTACCCAATGATGTTTATGAGATTATGGGAGTGAAATTGGCTAAAAATCAATTTCACTTTTTTTTTTTTTTCCCCACAATCCCATAATCATCGTGTTCAATCAGCGGTACTGCCTCCGAGTTCTTGACCGTTTCCCGTTTTCTTCCTCAGCCCGAACGCATCGTCGGTCTGATCTGATGCGTGTGTGTGTGTGTGTGTTTCTGCTGTAAACTGCTGGACTATCCTCACAGGTGTAGCTATAGAAATGTGCCTGTGTGAGGTTAATGAGAATAAGTTTGGCTGAGTGTGTGTGTGTGTTTGAAGGTGTGTGTGTGTTTGTGCTTCAATGCGTTCCCTCAAAGCACTCTTCTGCCATCTACAGGCGCATTCTCTCTCTCTCTCTCTCTCTCTCTTTCCCCATCACAAAACCTGGTGTTAATCATTTTGGCATCATCTA
This sequence comes from Eupleurogrammus muticus, assembly GCA_036785175.1. Classification (NCBI taxonomy): domain Eukaryota; kingdom Metazoa; phylum Chordata; class Actinopteri; order Scombriformes; family Trichiuridae; genus Eupleurogrammus; species Eupleurogrammus muticus. The sequence goes on along the minus strand of JAYKQN010000036.1, from coordinate 1,684,576 downwards.
AATATTCGTCTCACGGCCGCTGTCTTTGGGAGTGTGCAGGCGTACTGTAACCGCTCTATATATGCACACGTCTCAAAAAGCCTCCGCGTGCAGATTTGTGGATCCTGCAGCCGCCGTACATCTCTACGCTTTTCAGAAATCAATAAGCCATGTGTGAGGTCCATGTCCTGAGAGAGAGAGAGAAGGGGAAAGTGGAGAGAAAAAAGAATCAAGGAAGCATGGGTGCGAGGTAGAAGAGATACGAGGGTGTGAAGAAGCAAGAAGGGAAGAATATGGGATGAGACAAGGAGTGGGGACCCTGGAGAGCAGGAGCAAGGCAATTAAACAAGAAGGGAAATGCAAGCGGAATGAAACAAAAAAAATGGAATAGAAGGAGAAGAGGCAAATAACAGAAAGAGGGTACGAAGCTGCAGAGACTCGCATTAGTATCTTTGGCAACGGCAGATGTAATGTATTCCAGCATGTCCCAGAAACCGAGGAAAATACGGTTCACATTATGCTTTCCAGGTGTGTGTATGTGGCGAGCAGGTAGAGGCGTCTCGTCTCAAAGCCCCACTGCTGGTTCAAGTGACTTTACATTCATAATCGTTATTCTTTCCATCCATCTGCACATCCGTTACTGCACAAACGCAACGACTCCGGCGATCAGCGCCGTCTCTATGATTTAAGCCGACGCGGCCCGTCTCTTCGGATCTTCCGGCTGACGGCCGAGTTGAAATCAATCCGCAATTTTCTCCTCTTTCTCCCGGCCTGTACCGTCGTAGCGGGCGTGAGAAGGAAAAAACGCGCGGGAGCTGAAAGGGAATTCATTACGGCACGCATGAGAGAGCAGCCCCGTCCTTCTGTTTCCATGCAATGACAATCAGTGTTTCCAGTCAGCAATGAAACGCTTCCTCTGTATAAAAATAGAGTGGATAATAACGCAGGAACATGATGTTTTACTGCTGCTACTGGCATCGTCAAAATTTGAGAATATAGACATATGAGCTAACAATTACAAATCTGAGAGTGATTATATACTTTTTTTTCAATTAAGTGCAAAATTCCTTCCTGGTGCTGGAGCACTGTTCAGGAACAGCGGAGCGTCGACCTCCTCACAGCGGGGGGCCGCCAGATGCGGATTCTGAGCGTTTGACTCCAGTTCAGCCGGGACCGGCGTAATCCAGTCGGAACTGTAAACGAGCGGAATGTTCGGAATCCCATTTCACGAGAAAGTGAAGAACGGCGCCCGAGCAGAAACAACAAAAAAAAACAACAACATATGGATTTAGTTTTTTTTTTTTTTCCCCACAGCAAAGACGCGGTTCCCTTAACGGGACAACCGCGCTAATTAGCTAATTGACTAACGAGATATCCAATCAGGACCCACTGCACCGCAGGGCGGGAAGGCGGCTGCCGTCGACACGACAGAGCGGTTCCCATTTTACAAACGCACGCTTTAATGCAGACACACACACACACACACACACACACACACACACACACACACACTCTGCAACCCAGAGAATGTTTGTTTGTCACCAGATGCCTGTGTACAAGCAATGTTGCTGGTGGTGGTGGTGTGTGTGTGTATGTGTGTGTGTGTGTGTGTGTGTGTGTGTGTACGCACCAGAGAGACAGATTGCATGCGATGTGTGTGTGTGTGTGTGTGTGTGTGTGTGTGTGTGTCTGTCTTAGTGAAGTGGGGCGATGTACGACAAGCAGCGACAAGGTGCCGGTGGCTATAGCAAACACACACACACACACACACACACACACACACACACACACACACACACACACACAATGTTTAGGCTCTGAATAGTTCCAAACTTTAGGAGTGTGACCCTCAGATGTTGTGAGGTTCGGCCTTATTGTGCATCCTGTGTTAATACTCCACTAAGTGAATCATAATTTTTACTTACAACTCTGTGGCTTCATCTTTTATTTTCATTTAAAGCAGCTTGTGTAGAGCCCACTTGGTTCCCCCTTGATTTCCAGTCATACTGATGGAAATAAATCATCGTTTCAGTTCAGAAAGTCATCAAGAAAAGTTGCTTATCCCAATATTTCCTCTTATGGGCAGTTTTCTTAGAAAACAAATGTTTGATTTACAATACAACACTTGATCTGTTGAGAAAGATTTTAATAACTAGTTGATTTTTCATATTTTGCCAATTTGGACTGGTGCTTAGTCTTAATAGAGAAATTGTATATTGGGTAAGACATGGACATATGCACATATCAGAAATAAGGAGAATACTGTCTGTTCTTATACGTATTGTAAAAAAAAGGCTTCGATTTATGTTGAAAGTTGGATGTCAAGTTACATATCAGTTTAAATTGTGTTGATAGGCAAAGTAAAACCAGACTTATGATGATTAATCTCTTTCTTTGTACTTTTTCCTGTATAGTGTAACAACCTGGACATGTTAATGTCCTATGTGGTTTGTAGATGAATGAGTTTAGGCCCAGACTCTGTTCTGTAAGGTGACAGCGCTGGGATTCCCTGAGGGTCTGTGAACGCGTCTTGGAGGCGTTTCAATGCTTTTGTTATACTGGCTGCATGATCAGTGCAGAAGGAAACAGGGCGAAGGAGCTTTAAATTATGACTGTGAAACAACAAGAGGAGTCGTCTTTTATTTTTTGTAATAGATTTTGTTGTGGTATAGATGCTTTTATAATACAGTAGCCAAATGGGAATAGATAGAAGAGGAATGTGCTCTACCCCTGCACCACTGCAGCACACTTACACAACTTCAACTTTTAATGATATCGATCATAATGATGTTTTAAATATGCATCTAAAAAAAAGAATTGAAATTGATGAACACAGACGTTCCTCGCTTTGTAGATATATAACTTCTCTCCTGTGTGTGTGTGTGAGTGTGAGTGTGTGTGTGTAGATGGAAATTAGCACATCTCAGTGTGACTCTCTGCAGCCTGCTGTAATTTATGGTCACACATGGGGTGGAAGTGAGGAGAGAGACAAAATGCACCACAGCCAAACCGTGCACCGCCAGTCTGAACGTGAGGCGTTCAGGGAACATCCGTGTGAGTTGCAGTGTGTCTAATGCATTTGAGCAATGATCTTTAGGTATTGAGAAGTCAGCATGACCTGAATAGGCAGTGTCCTCGTATAAGAGTAAATACTTTACTCATTTTCAGTCTCTCACATGCCAACCCGCTAGAAAAAAAGAAGCATCCTCCATTCCGCTTCCTTCACTATATCTTTCCTCTCTACGCTGTTGGAGCAGGGCACAAAAACACACTAAATTACACCTGCTCACAAACACACACACACACGCACCCGAGTGTGTTTTAAGGTTGTAAATCCAGCGCCAACCGCCGAGCAGCCGCGGCCTTATAAACAGGGAGCGTATGTGAGCGTGTGCACGCTGTGTGTCGGGGTGACGGTGGTGTGGAATTTACGGCTTTCAATTTAACGAAGTGAACAATGTGGTCACACTTAGAAAATCATCAAGTGGGAGATGCAGAGAATGCTGTACAGCACGTCTGTCCATCAGCACAAGCCGGATAATCGGCTGTTGACATACACCAACGCAGAAATGCACATATACGGACTGACAGGTAGAAAATTCCTTCCTTAACAGTTAGATGACGCTGCAGGAGCGCCACCTATTGGTCCAAAGATAAAGAAATATCTCAGTCATGCCTACACATTTGCACGACTGCAATAACTTTTTTTTTTCTTTTAAAAGCAAGCCTGCAGCATTTGAGCATATTTGAGAGCAAATCATAACAAAATGGTTGATGAGATGTTCGTAGATTGCATAAACTGTTCTAGTAACCGTGGCAGTAAAACAGATTTGGTCAAAATGTTACAAAAAGGCTGGACATGGATGTAGATGCAAATCCGAGGCCAATTTGCGCCAAATCCAACACGGCACTTACTCACGTCCCCGACATTACACCCGCCAAGTGTGAAGTGGATGGGTTGAGCGGTTCCTGAGATATATGTGGCACACACAGTTGCACAGACGAACAGAAGACAGGGATTCCTCGCTTTTATAGTACGATGATTCCCCACGGAAAAGTCTATCCTGTCATTCCTTGAATATATAAGTGCAGGCCGCACACATGCACGAAGCGAAATGTGACGGGGCCTGTAAATACATGGTCACGGTTTCGCTCGTTCCCCTCATACAGTCGCAGAATGCCTCCTCATTACGGAGAGTGCGTGTACACATTACAGCTCCTAATCATAATCCTTGGCCTGATAATTGTCTCGACGGAAGAACCGAGCTCAGCCAGCGTTGACCCGAAGGTCCGAATCCCCAGCATGAATATTTACGAGGCAACCTGTGGACTCACAACGCTCATTATATGCGCATGAACATCAGCTGCGAAGCTTCCATCTTAGCCGGTCCTTGAATGAGTCGTGCAGAAGTCGTTTGAATCGGGTCCATTGTGCCACATAAAGCGTACAACTACCCATTCTGTGCCATTAACACTGTCCGTTCTGCCCCTCCGAGAGTGTTTGAGCTTCAATCGTGCAGCGCTGACCTCCCTGACACCGGTTTGACATGATCAGCTTCTGAAGATCAACAAACCCCGGAATATGAAGTTACCTAGCAACAGCCTGGAAACTGAAAACCCATTTTATCTATAGCTCTGCTGTTGATTGTGTGGTGAAGGATCGGCTGAACGGCTGAAATGTGGAGAGGATTCCTTTCTCATCACTTACTTTACCAGATTATTGGCTCAAAAACCAACCTAAAAGATCATCAATTCTACGACTTAATGAGTAATAATGTAGATAATTGCGTCAATGTTGTCTACCGTATGTTAAAAATACATATAATACTGTGTGCTCAGATTCAGAGCAATTGTAAATTCACATGTGCTCAGCTCATGTCAAGATCTCCCTGTTCAGGGATTACCCGAGCCCCCCGCTCGGCTATTGTGTAGGTACAAAAAAGAGCACACGCAGAGACATAAAGCTGCCAACATAATGCTACGAGGAGGTTATCGTCTGTGCGGAGATCTTACACTGCGACTCTTTTGTGTTCGGGCGGCATTAATGTACCCATATGACAGGCCGTGATAAGGGAAGGAATTGCATAACTGAAGCATCGGCAGAAGCACGTGTTGTACCTCGTCTTTTAAATTGCAATGTTGATTAAGAGGTGTGTACGATTGTGATATTTAAAACGTGATTGCTCCATTTTCTATTTTTATCATTATATGTTCAGGAGGCTGCAGATGATTTGCCACAGAAAATATCCTATTCACTTCACATTTTGCACCTAAGGCATCAAAATAATCTCTCCAATCTCGCTAAACTTCATACAAAGATTTTTTTTTTCTTTTTTAACCCCCACTGCTGCACGGCTGCATCCTCATCCTTTCATTCCTCATTGGAAAAACATGAGCATCCTATCTCTTACTTCTTCTGCGGTTGTGCAAACATCGCCTCCATACATCTGACTGTAAGAGAAATACCTTCCCTACCACAGCCTCTGCAGCCGAGCAGGATGCACCAGCCTCATTCTTCCACAAACGTCACAGCATGCAAGATAAAGAGGCCGAATTTTTATTATAACGATTCTTTATACGAATTATCCTGACCCCTTAACCCTACTTCTTACACATTATTCAATGTAGGAAGTTCATTCAAAACATTAAAATATTTACAAGAGCTCAATTAGGACATGTGAACATGCATTAAATAAAAAACAAAGCATGGTAGAGTAACTATCTAGATGTCATGGCTAATGGATTTAGCCACATCGTAAGCTAATATACTAGCACCGCTAATGTAAGCTAGTAGCCTACGCATAATTTAGTGTGCTACAACCCATAAATTCCCATTTATAATTTGACTTCTCCAACTCATTCACACTTCTTCAGGGGCTTCTTAATCCAAATTTAAGACAACAATTCATAGTAGCATTCACAGCTAACATATATTTAACGTTTAGTGTAAGGTGTATAGCATCAGCTCTATTGTTAGCAAACTGCATCATTTTCCACAAAAGGCCTTTTGTATCTTTGTATGTCAGGGACTTATGAGAATTATCTTGGGGGGAGATGAAAGATGAAATGTGAAAAGTGTCAGAGTGGCAGAACGCTGATGGACAGAAAGGGAACAGCCAGGAAAAAGAGAAGCGAAAGGCAGGTGCTGGCTATTCTGGGCCGGCGCCGGACGCCACGTCAACCGCGCCGCAGCTAGAGAACACATAATTGATCTAATTATCTCACAACAGCACTCTGACAGCTCGGAATCCAACAAAGCGCATTTAGAAATACAATCATAATCAAATTCCCATCCATTCCACTCCATTATGTGAAAAGTGTATAATTACGTAAGTTCCGTATTTTGGAGTGTAAATTTCAGGACTTTGAAAAGAGAAGATAATTGAAGCGTTTCCTGACGAGTATCCTTTTAGTCGGGTTGAGGAGACTATGGAAATGTGCTAAGAACGCAAATTACCTGAAATCTTCTCAATGTAGAAGATTAATCATGTTGATAATCCATCCTAATGCACCACCTCAGTAAGCTGTATAAACTACTGCAATGTGCAAGGTGCACTGAGGAACTCATGGGGGGTGGGGGGGTGAAGCTCTAGGGTGACAGGGAGTATCATCACATGAACACGGCAACCTAGTGGTTGCAGATACCATCCAATTACCGAAAGGTCACAGGTTTGATCACAGAAAAAGGCAAAGGGTGTCAATCAACAACCATGATTCCTGTCATATGGTCCTTGGGTTGGACAGTAAATGCCTGCTTGCTCACTCAATCCAGGAACATGAACAGTAAAAAAAAAAATGATGCTATACACTGTGCATTTATCAAACTTATAATAATAAAAAGGGGCAGAGGCTATTACGGAAGTGAACTGGCATGAAATAGGTTTATAAAAGATGATCAAAAAATGTCAAAATCTATCTTGGCTTTCATGCTGAAATCTAGTGAGACTGCACTGTTTAAACAGTGTGCCTTTTTTCACATGTTTGAATCAGAATGTTTTTTTTCCCTAAGAGAAGCTGTGTGTTGAATGCAGGCTCTGATACGCATCAAAAATGGCTTAATGTGCAGGAAAAGGTGTTTGATGTCTCACTTAAAGAGCTGGAGGGCTTGCTTATGTTAAGCAGACCTATAAATACCTGGTCAGCAGAGCGGTAATGTGCCACTCAGCAAGAGACATTTTTTTGCCCGGTCAAAATACGACAGCGTCTCAGTTTTACTTAGTTTCAACTCGGTGAAAACCGGAAAAATTACATCTAAGATCCATGGTAGCAACCAGGATAATCAGGTTTTGAGGTATTTTTATTTGCAGTGACACTCAGAATTGGCAGATTACTTGGTAATCCCTGGTAGTGCTGCTTCCAGGTGTTTTCTGGTTGGGTGTGTGTGTGTGTGGGGGGGGGGGGGGGTTGTCACCTGTTTGGCACACGTGACTGGTCAGTACACGTGCTCGTTCAGATTGCTTGGCCCCTGGAATAGCCACCTCCAGCATTCTTGTAAACCGCTCAACCTCACGCTTGACCCTGGACTCCATAGAGTTCTCAGCAATATACATGACAAGTGGGATGTCAATGGAGTGAATGGTTCTTCAAGTATGAGAAGGACAGCCATACATTCTAACTATGTATAGTTATGATGCTGCTACAGCACCACCTATTGGCCAAATGTCTCCAAATGCATCATAGGCCCCACGGTATTACCATACCAGTCCCATGGTACCCGATACCTAGCATGCAGTACCATGGAGCAGCAAACACACAAAACAGAGGAAAAGACCTAACAGATATTGGTTTTATTCAGAGTTACAACATTCAATCTTTAAATATGTGTTGATTATTTAATATCTTTTGCATCCAAGACCTAAGTCTAGAAGACACCACAAATTAGGAGCTTGTTCTTATTAGCAAATTTCATGAAATTCAATAATCGTCTTTCCAGCCAGAGCACCTTGGTCCTGGAGGGCCACTGTGGATGCAGGTTTTTGTTCCAAATAGGCTGTAATATAGCTTATTCTACTAATCAACCACTAGAGCCCTTGTTCATTAGTAGAATCAGGTGTTACTGCTTGGTAGTCGCCCTCCAGAACCCAGGTTGGAGACAGGACTAAGTACGTTCACTCAAGAGCATTTATGCTAGAAAATATTCATATATCCTTTAAAAGGCCCCTTAGACAAAGCTGTCCATTACTGACCTGAACCATACCCGTGCAGTACTGACAGTTCTGTAACGGCACATGTTCAACAAATGAGGTTCCACTAGCACGGATGTGATATTTCTCCATGCAGAGCTTGTCCTCTACAGCAGGTTTTTGCTTTTTGTCTCTCTCTACACCCCAAACTCACTCTCAGCGACAGGCAGGTTACAACACGTCAGCTTCAGCGTGAGACAAGATGGCAGACGCGGACCCTTGTGGCCCGCTTTGCTTTTACGTTTGTGTTGTGATGTAGAAGAGAACGACTGCAGGAAAGCTGCCGGTGTCCCTCACAACCACAGGTGCTTGTGGAAGGAAATAATGTTCAAAGAAAAAGGGGGGGGGGAATACTCATGACCAAAAAAAATAAATGTGAATGCAAACAAAAGGTGCAGGTTTTATGAGCCTTTAATTGGCTGGGATAGAAGCATTGATAAAACACAGCAGCGCCTGTCAGCTTGTGTCTTCTTCTGGGTGCAGTTATATTTTTATTTGTTTGTAACTCAACTCATGTCTCTGATCTGCTCCACTGAGCTCTGTGTGTGTGTGTGTGTGTGTGTGTGTGTGTGCACGCACGCACTGAAAACAGAGGAGAAAAGGAAAGAATCTCAGCACGAACCAAATGACAGTCGAGCAAAACACAGTCGAGACCATGTTTACCTATTCATCTAATTTCTGTGCTCACGTTTCATTTCGGCTCAGCGTGAATCTCCTCCTGCTGGGTTTTGCTGTCGTTTGCTCGCGGTGAGTTTCTCTGTCTGTTTAACCACGGGTGGGGCAGCGCAGGGGAGAGAGTGTACCTGGAGTCATGAGTAAAACTACAAATATTCTATTTAAAGTGGAAATCCAATGTTTAATGTATAAGGAAATCCACTGTATTTCTTTATTTTTTAAATGCAATGAATGCATCACGGTTCATTAATCGCTGTCTCAATATTGACAAAAAATAACCATGACTGTTATTTTTGCATAAGCAAGCAGCCCTAGGATAAGCTGCTCTTCACTGGGCCATGATCAAAATTCGATTTTTTCTTCTAGTCGGTTCTTGTCTCGGTTGACATGCAACTGATAAAATCTAATAACTAGCATGGTCCGCCTCCTCATGCGGCATCACCTGTTGTTTTAGCAGGTTAAAAGGCCATAAATATACACGTGTGTATATATCTGACAACTTAATAAGCCTAAAGAATTCTACAGTTCCTGACCTGACATGCCAGGCTGTGCTGTGAATAGTGGTTTGCTTTTGTCTTTTATTTGTTTAATTAATCCAACTTGCTGGTTGTGCTATATAAACATACACTGAATAAATGCTAAACATTTTTTTTTCTTAACCTCTTCTGTTGAGGAGTGCACTAGGTGTGTTAATTCAACTGTTAGTAGTCCAACCCGGCCGAAATCAGGTGCATACATGCACGACATGCATTTTTGAAATCTCAATAAACATACTGATTAGTGAATTTAACCAGTTTCAACAAGGTAAGAGAAGAACAATAGTGGGGCGTGCCTGGGGGGGCGTGAGGCTCCATCAAGGGGGGGGGGGCGCGTTAGACCTCGGGGAACATGCTTTTTTGTTATTATTTTTTTTACTGTTATAAAATAAAGTGCAATTGCACCTCCACTACATTAGGGGGCAGTGGCGCTCTCATTGGCAGAGTGTGTGCAGGGAGCATACAGCACAGAGTATGAGTATGAAGTGTAGACACCAAGTGACACCATGAAAACATATTTAACAGGGATGAGAAGACAGGCGGAGAGAGACGGAGATAAAGAGACAAACGAAAGTCTCTCAAAGCGAGGACGAGGAAATATGACGAAGCGTCTGTAGCGCTTGGTTCACTGTGAAAGACCGGTGTGTTACTGAGTCTGAAATGTTGGAGACAAAGAAATTAAAGACATTACACCACAATCACACTGATAAGACCATTTTACATCTATCTATGATACCGGTGATTTTATACTACCTATTACTGTACAACGCATCTGGATGTATGAATGGAGTGTGAGAATTAAATATTTCAGAAATGCTTGAATACCTTCATCTAAAATAACCAAAGTGCTGTCCTTTTCCTACACTTTGACTAATCCATGTTCTATTATTGGTTTCACAGTAAAAAAGAACTATGTTTTTGATTCCATTCCTTTTTTTCCCAGTTCTCCCGTAAAATAAAAGAAGGAGAAGGAGGAATATAGAACGACGCAATCAGACAGATACAGCCATGTACAAAAAGGGAGAGAAAATGCATGGGAAGCGGAGAGGAAAGAGGGAGTGACGGATGGAGCGGAAGATTGAAGAGAAAAAGATAGATGGATGAGGGGAGTCTCTTACTGAAAGGTCAGGTGTTCCCGCTGCAGTTAATGTTTTACCTTTTATCTGCTAAGACGGCGCCAGGCCGGGGCACGCCGACAGATTTTTTGCTGGGTATCATTCAATAGAAACCACTTACATTAAGGTGGAGACGATTGTGCTGGATGAAGTTAATTAGTCCCCGAAGATGCTATGCACATCTCTTTTGTTTAGTCTCAGTTGGTCTGCTGGTTACAGGTATACAGTACGAATTATAGAAGAAATACAGCTTTTTAATTCATTTGCATTTCTTTTTAGATTATTTTAAGTGCTTTTTGTGTGCTTTAGTAGCAGGGAGTGGTGGCTGGGGTATATTCTCCCAGTAGGAATGGAGGATGTTGCTGCCGGTGACTGTGATGTTGGGAAATTGTGCAACAAAGGGAAGAGGTGTTAAAAGCAGTGGTAGCGGCGCGCAAAGGGATCGCTGCTGCTGGTTCCAAATTGATCTGTTTGGGCTTTAAGAGTTGTTTATACATCGCACACCCCCTGTAAATTTAAAACAAAGGTCAGCGCGGGGAGTTCTCTAGTCGGTTCACCCGTGTTCTCCATCTGACACACACTCCTTGTGTGAAATTCAAGCCGTGTTGCCAGATCTCCTGAGAAACAAGCAACCGGGTCTATGGAAACAAGCCCAAAACAAGCACTTTGGCTCGCTGAGGGGGAAAAAAGGCATTCTTACCCAACACAATGCATGATGCCACTTGATTAATTAACTTTGCATTTAATGAGCAAGCATTTAAAATATACTGAAGTTTGTAATTACATTTTTCTTTTTAAAGCTAAAGTAGTTTCAACACAACCAACTGGCTAATAAGAAGAAAAGTGATATACATAGTTGTGGATGGATCCTGCAGCAGGATAAACTAATATGTATTCATCATCTGCTCAGGATTATAAAACATTCATTTTTAAGGCATTTTGGCTCTATTAGACAGGTATGAATGGGTCCATGATACATGCACTAACTGATGAACCATACATCACTGCATTATCGACTGGTACAGGCATTGTTCTGCAGAGATATTTGACAACTTAGGTCGGCGCCAAGTCAACTATATTTAACCTTATTTATGTAGAAGAGAGAAAGCCCATATAAGAGTCTGAAAATACAACGCATAAATAACATAATCTAGGACTTTACATACAGCAGACTTCAAGACCTGTAGCTGCAATATGATATTTATTCATGATTTAACTGCAATAAACTGGTTATCCCAGTCAATGCATATTTTCTACAACATAAGCTGATGATATTCATGGCATGTGAGTCAAGAAGTGCAGCTGCCAGATAAACAGAGTGGAGTCAAAAGTACAATGTGTTCTCATATCTTGCTTTGCACTGAGCTAAACCCCTGAGCTGCACTCGCTCAATGCCTCGAGTCCCAGGAGTCCAGGAGTCCGTTTTGACAGGAATTTTTTAAAGGGTCTAAAGGCAGCAGTGGACATGACAAGTCGCATGAGTTGAACAGGTTGCAGCAACAACAGCGACATCTGTTAAAAAAAAAAAAAAGGGGGGGGGGGGGGGCGACATGCACTCAGGTTTTGGGCCAGAATGCCATGGGAGACCTTTGGTCTTTCATGTCTGGATAAAACAGAGCGTGCCATACCTGTTCAGCATGTTGACAAATGAATTATTAAACGCACAAGCCTCATATCTATTTAAGGTAAGTGGGCCTGTGCAGGTGGGGCGAAGCATGCAGGAGCAATGCCCGTTTTAAGGACTGTCCTAGAAGTACAGAAAGTTTTAACTGAAACGGGAGAACATTGCTGTGAATCCCCAGAGGCTTTGTAGTTGAATAGAGACGGAGTGAAGGTTTTTGGGGGTGTACCGATGCTCGGAAAAGACTGGCATCTAAGTGAACTAGAAGGGTTGTTAGAGTAATTTGGTTCCAAACTGATTAAACGAAGGTGGCTGCTTTCCAAGGCGTCACGGAGAGGGGATGGGTGCGGGTTATTAATAATCTTGCGGCGTCGTCGCCGTGGCGCCAGCTGGCTGTTTTGAACTAGCGTCCTCCCGCTAAGCCTTCAGAGGAAAAGAACCTCTGAACCAGACACCACCGACTCAACGAAGCGCCCCCCACACCTGCCAAAAGACGAGGGAGGGCAGGAGACGGTGCACCGGGCAGAAAAAAGATGTCTTTTAACATGCCAAGCAGCTCCACTGCACACTCATTGGTTTGGCAGATCATGTGTAAGAACTGGTAAGGAGGGCAGGCGGCTTCAGGGGAGAACGTCTGGATGTAAGTCGACAGTCTAAAACATCACGAGGATCCATGTCTACCACTGTGCAGGGGATACAGACCTATAAGCTTTGGTTCACATACTTCTCACCATTAGAGGTAGTGAATAAAGACGCATTTTAGCTGCCTGTCATCAGGAGTGTCCCTTAATGGCACTTATTCCATGCACCCACTCTGCAGTTTTGACAGGAAAAAAAAGCGTGAATACAGATACTCCCACACTGCCAAGAAGTGGAGAAGAACCCCCCACCATCATCATTTAGTTTACATATCACTGAATAATTGATTTATTCTGTGTGTAACCCCCTAAGAAGCGTGCTTGGTCCAGCAAATATTTAGGGCATGCAGCAAACCATTTTACTAAAAAAGATAGAAAATGAAGGAATCAAGTATGAATAATTGATTTCTTTAAAGTTAACATTTATTTTTGTCAGGCTTAAAGGGTAAATGTATAAAAATCTGAAAGGGTTATGCAATTAAAGATTATAAACAAACTTAACTTAATCATGAGCTGTGCTATACTTATATTCTTACATATCCTACACTCCAATGAGAATCTACCCTCAACAGGTTCACATCTCTATTAAAGGCCGGTCTGGTTTTGGATGTAAATGGTCTAGACCAGGAGTCATCAATCCTGGTCCTGGAGGGCTACTGTGGGTGCAGGTTTTTGTTCCTACCAGGCAGTAACACACCTGATTCCACTAATCAACCACTAGAGTCCTCATTAAGGACCTTCATTAGTGGAATCAGGTGTTACTGCTTGGTTGGAACAGAAACTTGGACCCACAATGGCCCTCCAGGACCAGGGTTGGTGATCCCTGGTCTAGGGTTTTCTATGGCTGTCCATAAATCTCTTGTTCATAACCATTGACCCTGGTCTGGTCAATGTTGGTTGTTTTGAGTTTTAAAAACTAGGTTTTGTTCTTGAAATGAGTTTTTTCCTCTTACTTACCTTCTCCATTGACCTATTGACTGCACTAAACATAATGGGAATACACATGGATAAGACAGCTAATGGTTTATAATTGCAAAAACGGATTTCAGAGACCATGACTATGGTACTATTACCTATGCTTGTGTAGATGGTGTTGACAGCAACGAGTGAAATGTTGTGAAAGCTAACGAAAAGTGTTTCTCTTCAGATAGACAGATGACTAAGAATGTTGCTGATTCACATCCAGTGAGACAAACCCTTGCCTTAGTGAAGATCAGTGATGGGAGATTCTGAGAGAGCAGAACAGAGCATGGCGGGGATGGACACAGCTGGATAAGCCTCCTGTAAGAGACGTGGTCTTAAGGCAAGGGGTTTTGTCCCTAACTCCTAAATCCATTATAAATCAATCAGTTTTATGGTGTGACAACACTATGGCTAAGGATGAGTTAGGTTTAGATGAGGGTTTGGGTTAAGCTAACCCATAAGAACACACAGTGACACCGGTGTAACAAGAACTTTGGATGCCCCAGACTCTTCCTTATATTCCATTTTATGTCTAAACCTTACTCATTTAGTCCTAAAGTGACAAATACTAATCATTCTAATATGGAATATGTTTACCATTAATGCCCAATGTGTCATATATGTCAAAATACAGATCTTTGAGAATAAAAACTTATTCTGAAAAAACTTTAGACATGTGTTCTATGTGGCCCGCTTGGTCGATGGTATAACCCACATAATTTTCCTTTAAGGATAAACGGGTCTGGGCTATGGGACATCATGGTTTTGGGTTCAAATTACAACTTTGTCAGAAGACCTGTGTTATCCTGATCACAAGAACTAGAACAAACTTCACAGCCATAAATCACAGCGGCAATAGGCAGTCAGCCCATACCGTCTCCCTACATGAGACTCCCCAGGCTAAATGCTCTGGAGAGTATTAAAGTTAACCCCCATAAGTCCAGTCTAGAAGTCCAACCTCTGGACTGAGCCTCCACAGGCTCCAGTCGTACCTACAGGGGCACGTTCACCATCATCGTGTCAAGTCCAGGAGATCAAATCTTCCGTCTCCTCCGCCCTCTGAAACCCGTCTTTCTCTGCACTTCAAGTGAAGCGTGGCCCACTACGGGCGGATGCGCTTTGAAGCGGCATCGCGGGGGGGCCTTTAACACCGAGATTTCAAGTGGTTCCCATGAGCACCTCTGATTTCAGTAACAGGAGCACAAACCCTAACCCACGACAACAAAGGATTTGGACTGATTCTTACAACCAGAGCTAGAGCTGCAAAACTGACTCTTATATTCTTATACTGTCATATGCAAAAACCAGATCCAGAAGTATAAGTGGATAATACATGGGGTATGAGACCTCCACCATGGTTTTAAGCTGGCTTCAATTTACTCCCATGCAAAAAAATATATATATATAACTTATTCATTATGGCCCTTAATTCTGGTTCTGTTATCCATACAAATCCAGCATGATCACTACATACACAATATGTCAAAGCATTCATAAGATTTACACATGCCCACGACAAAAAGAACAAATCTTACAATTCAAGTTCCAACTTTCTAAGCATTTCACAAAGATCTCAGTGTAAAAGTAAAGTGTAAGTGGATAATATACCATGGTCTGAGGCTGGCTTCAATTCACTCCCATTCAAAAAGAAATGTCAACTTGTTCATTATGGCTCCTCAATCACTGAATTCTGGTTCTGTATTAAGTGTGAAATTTTGGAAATGGCCGCGTTGATATGGGTTGGAGCCAACAGCGCCGTGCCATAATGAAATCTCCCAGCATCTGAGTGTCGCCTTAATGACGGGAAGTGTAATCTTTCACCTCGCGAGAACGGCAATTTGCCTTTCTTCCTGCGTCATTCTCTTTTCTATTTGTCTCTCCTCCGACATAAATTATTGAAATTGCTTGATGAGTTTACTCACTTTGCTAAATTAGTCTATTGTGATTCGCAATAGTAATTGCTCATGTGATTCATGAGGAATTACAGTGGGCTACAGTCCAGAAGTGTGAGTCTAGTCCCTATGCAGACAGGTTAGGATCTTTTATGTGTACTTCAAGTACAGCACTACACCAACAAAGTCAAGAAACGCAAAAGCTCTTCTCAGCAATGTCACGGATTCACGTTTATCCCAGGAGCCAATTGAGTATTCTGCTGTTAAAAGATGTAATATAAGGATGAAACAATAAGGAAAAAACACACCGTCTTTCAAACTCACACAACAAATCAATCCACTTCTGAGTATGAAGGATGCAGGAATGTCCTAATTAGTATTTTCTTTAGGCTCCTGTATTGTTCTGAAGAAGAAAAGAAAAATGCTTAGTTTCTAGATGTGTATTAGCATGTGTGTGGTTGCAGGTGTGTGTGTGTGTGTGTGTGTGTGTGTGTGTATCCTTCGGGTACCAAGCCATTGGAATTCATTGCTCTAGGCTGCTTGTCCTCTACTTGTTCTCACACACACACACACACACACACTCTTCTGAACGTGACCCAGCATATCAGCTATGATGTCAAGCCAAGGGACCTGTGTGTGTGTGTGTGTGTGTCCTTCAAGCCATTTTCTGCCCCTTTGACAGAACAAAACTTAAAACACGTCAAATAAAAGATATGTACATGTGACAAATTATCCAGTGATAGTCATTGTAAAAGTGTACAGCACAGAACACAACCACCCTAATAGCAGATTTTATGCTTTTCAAGATGATAAAGGCGGATTTCAGTAAAACTCTGACCTCAACATCAACCCATTCAAACCTTCTTTTTATGTTGTACACTCCAATAGCCATCAATCTGAGAGCAGCTCTTTTTTTCTTTTTGCTATTTTCCCCTTATGGGGATGCTTCATTTCACACAATACTGATGCTGAGAATCAATGTGTGTTGAATCCAGATTGAAGCATTAATATGCAGGTGGCATATTACAGCACACACACACACACACACACAGATGAAATTGCAAGTCCAGATATAAGAGGTATAGAAAGCCACACTGGCCCTTTTTACCCGTTTTGTAATATAGCACGGAGAATCTAAAACTCACAAATCAATGGGATCAAAAATTGTTAAATAGGGTTCTATGTAGAATTTCTGTTATCTGTACAAATCAAACTTAATCACTACATGCACCATATTTCAAAGCAGCCACAAGAATTACACATGACTGCGGAAAAAAAAGAGAAAATCGTACAATTTCCAACAACTTCCAGCTTTCTAAGCCTTTCACAAATATCACAGTGTTATCCAAGTATGAGTATATCATAAAAAAAATGCTTGTCTTGCAAAATGTATTATTTGCTGGAAATTTGTAGTGCACAAATGTAGGTTGTAGAGCGGCGTTGACATACCCAAAGGCAAACACTGCAGACAAAACACTGCAAATAAAAGAAATGCTTTTGTTGTGCTGAGCAGCAGCAGCCAAACCTCTACCCGCCCTCCATCGCCTTTTCGGAAAAAAAACAACTTTACCGTCTAGAGCAAGCCGAAACTGAGGATTTGAGAGAAACTCTGTGTATGCAGGTGTGAAGATTACAGGCGTATTGTGTTTAGTGGCATGGCCTGGGTTGAAGAATCCTCGCACCAGAATCAATGCATTCCTTCCAAACGCGTTTTCTAGAGACTGAATTTCACACCACTGTACAACACATCCCATGCTCGCTCTGTCTTTCTCCGACTGTCTCTCATCCCCCCCCCCGTTTAATAATTCATATAAACCCAGAAGGTTGTGAGAGCTGTCCACCCCCACGTACAAAACAATACAATACTCCATGAAAAAGATGCATGGGCTTATACACACAGTTGGAACATACAGCACATCTCACACACACACACACACACACACACACACACACACACACACACACACACACACACACACACAAAATGAACACGATATCTGACCTGACACGTCCTTCAAACCTAAAACTTTGCAAAGTTAAACAATGAAATTATTTGTGTTGTGAACATGTTGCATCCTCACAATGTGTCTGCAACTATAGTGATAATACTGACCTTAATTGCATAGAAGACATTTTTTGTCACTTTTTGTTGTATTCTGCAGCTATATCAAATAAAATGCATTTGCATTGATAAAACATGCAATTAATATTATATATACATATATCCACACACGGGGCGACACGGTGGTGCGGTGGGTAGCACTGTTGCCTCACAGCAAGAAGGTCGCAGGTTCAAGACCCGCCTTGGGCCTGGGTCTGGGGCCTTTCTGTGTGGAGTTTGCATGTTCTCCCCGTGTCTGCGTGGGTTTTCCCCGGGTACTCCGGTTTCCTCCCACAATACAAAAAACATGCTCAGGTTAATTGGTAAACTCTAAATTGCCCATAGGTGTGAGTGTGAGAGTGAATGGTGTGTGAATGGTGTGTGTGCCCCACGATTGGCTGGCGACCATCTGGGGTGTATCCCCCTGCCTCTCGCCTTAACGCGCTGGGATAGGCTCCAGCAGACCCCTGCGACCCCGAAAGGGAATAAGCGGGATAGACAATGGATGGATGGATATCCACACACACGCAGCATGGATGAAAGAAACTGCAAACAATAGACAATGCATGAATTGAATAAGCAGAATTCTTCATTAAAAGCAGGCTCATATCTCAAACAAAAATATTGTTTCTCTTATATACTATCAAAACTATGACAATACTCATAGAAGAAAATAAGCATTCTCTCTTTTTTTGTTACTGTTTGATGTATTCCGAAACTATATCATAAAACATGCAATTAATTTATATATATGATAAAAGAAAATGCAAAA
This sequence comes from Eupleurogrammus muticus, assembly GCA_036785175.1. NCBI lineage: Eukaryota > Metazoa > Chordata > Actinopteri > Scombriformes > Trichiuridae > Eupleurogrammus > Eupleurogrammus muticus. Next base: position 1,666,101 of record JAYKQN010000036.1, on the reverse strand, counting down.
CACTACTAACAATGCATGAATTGAATAAGCAGAATTAATCATTAAAAGCAGGGATGTACGTCTAATTGACATTCACTCATATATCTCACACAAAAATATTATGGGTCCATCATTGTTCTATGTTTGTGAAACACCACCGGGGTCCTAGTTTTTTATTGTCTTGGAAACTAGTCAAAAAAAAAAGGAGGAGGAGGAGGAGGGAGACGGAGAGATGTGAAGGAGCGGTTGATGTGGTCTCATCTTGATCTCCACACTTCCACCGAGCTTCGGATTCTTTCGCGACTCGTTCACCTTCTTTTCATGCCTCCGTGCTTCAGCCTCACCTCCATCAATCCGTACGGCTCGTTCTCCCTTTTCCCGTCAAGCTGCCCCCCCCCCTGCCCCCCTGCATTCACCTATCCATTCAGTCACCCTACACTTCACTCACAACTTATTTTCCTTTACTTTTCTGGCGAGGTAAAAACATCCCTCGCTACTTTATACAATAGATTTTTTTCTTTTTTAAACATAAAATCTCAAAATTATCAGTCCGTGCTTCATTATTCCCTAGACCGACAAAAAGCGGATGTGTTTAAGTGCCTCTTCAATAAAACCATCCATTTTATTGGCATAACCTGCAGCTAAACCACTGAAGAGAAATGTCACTGTAGTTATCGATGATTACGGGTGTAGAACATAAAAACCTCAGAGTTAAATCCTTTATTCCATCAGCAGAGATGCTGTTACCACCCACAGCCTCGCGCCTTTAATTTCCCCATACGAATAATACATGTGACAGTATAGACTCACTGTTTCTGATTATTTGTCAGCATAGCTTCTTTCCTTTAATTTTTTTAATGCTTCAATTTAAGGTTTTGAAGGTTATGGATGACGAATTTATTCATGTTCTAGACCAGAATAATAAAATGTTTTTCCTCAACTATTAAGTTTATTGAACTGCTTTAGATTATTTATTGTTAAAGATATATTTTATTGCACATGGCTATAAATAATGCTTTTTACTGTATGTATTTACACTTTAACTCCTAATAGAATGAAGATAATTACTAATCTGAACATTTGACCCGATCAAAAAGAGAATTTAATCATTTTAATTGGCTGATATTGATAAAGTTGTCCTGAAATGAGAATGTACTGTTAATACTGTACATCTCATTCCTGGTCACATTGTTATCCTGGTATGGTCTTTGCATTTCAACCTATAGCATCACTACATCCACCTGTCAATCATAGTGTTAGTGGAGTTCCACATGAAAATCAAATAAAAATATGATGTATTGGCCACAAAAGAAGCTTCATTTACATGAGAATGAAGCTTAATCAGTGACATTTACTATAGAAACTTGCACAGTGTTGGTGCTGGTCCAGGATTCCTGGGCAATGGTGTGCTAAAGTGCCCTCATGGCAGCTAACATGTATGCTAGAGTGCCCTCTAGGGGCTAAAATGTGTGCTAAAGTGCCCTCATGGCAGCTCATCTGTGCTGGAGTACCATCTAGGAACTAAAATGTGTGCTAATGTGCCCTCTAGGAGCTAAAATGTGTGCTAGAGTGCCCTCTAGGGGCTAAAATGTGTGCTAAAGTGCCCTTATTGCAGCTAAAATGTAGGCTAAAGTGCCCTCTAGGGGCTAAAATGAGTGCTAAAGTGGCCTTATTGCAGCTAAAATGTAGGCTAAAGTTCCCTCTAAGAGCTACAATGTGTGCTAAAGTGCCCTCTAGGCGCTAAAATGTGTGCTAAAGTGCCCTCATGGCAGCTAATCTGTGCTGGAGTACCATCTAGGAACTAAAATGTGTGCTAGAGTGCCCCCTAGGGGCTAAAATGTGTGCTAAAGTGCCCTTATTGCAGCTAAAATGTATGCTAAAGTGCCCTCTAGGGGCAAAAATGTGTGCTAAAGTACCCTCTAGGGGCTAACATGTATGCTAAAGTGGCCTCTAGGGGCTAACATGTATGCTAGCGTGCCCTCTAGGGGCGAAAATGTGTGCTAGAGTGCCCTCTAGGGGCTAACATGTATGCTAAAGTGCCCTCTAGGGGCTAACATGTGTGCTAAAGTGCCCTCTAGGGACTAACATGCATGCTAAAGTGCCCTCTAGGGACTAACATGCATGCTAAAGTGTCCTCTAGGGGCTAACATGTATGCTAAAGTGCCCTCTAGGGGCTAACTTGCATGCTAAAGTGCCCTCTAGGGGCTAACATGTATGCTACAGTGCCCCCTAGGGGCTGAAATGTGTGCTAAAGTGCCCTCTAGGGGCTAATATGTGTGCTACAGTGCCCTCTAGGTACTAACATGCATGCTAAAGTGTCCTCTAGGGGCTAACATGTATGCTAAAGTGCCCTCTAGGGGCTAATTTGCATGCTAAAGTGCCCTCTAGGGGCTAACATGTATGCTAAAGTGCCCTCTAGGGGCTAACATGTATGCTAAAGTGCCCTCTAGTAGCTAAAATGGGTTATAAAGTGCCCTCTTGGAACTACAATTCATGCATTTTTTCAGCCCTGGCCTTAAAACAAATCTCTGCATGTCACTGCTCCTGGATGGTTGCAACGTGGGAGAAGTTCCTGGTCGAATTATTACCATCACACCAGCAGCGTCACACTTTTCACGGTGACGTTCGTCTCCTCGCGTCTAAATCTATAGAATGAGTCACGGAGGTGAGACTAACACAAAGTGACAGCGCTGCGGCTTTGGCAGGTAACTTTAGTGCAGCTGGTGACACACGGAGCTTTATTTGCTTTTTGCTTTACTGCTTCCACATGGAGATTTGCTGCTGCTGTTCTCCTCATTGTTCTCTGTGCTCGTCCTGACAGCAAGACGGGAGGTTTGTTTGTTGGGTTGTGTGTTCTCTTTTTCTTTAAGTGACTGTCGTTGTGGAGGGATTGTCAGTGTGTAAGTGGCCGACACAGAAACGGGACGAGCGCCAACCCGACCCCCCCTGACCGACCCCCCCCACCACCACCGTGCCCACCAGAGAGAAACGCCACCTTCAGTCGCAGCTAGGATTCAGCTCTGCCAGGAGAACACTCTGGACACATGGACACAGCAGGATGTGTTGACAGGGAATTATTTTAACTGGATTTCATGAGTCTCACACACACACACACGGCTAGCACACCATATGATTGCAGAGTAAAAAAAGATTTAAGTTTGATGTTATTTCTTATATTTTATATAACATAGGAGGTGGAAAATTAGAACAAGAAGAACAAGAACAAATTAGTTATTACCTAAAAACAGATGACATCCCAGTTTCTCATATATTCTCATATATTCATATATTTTTGGGGTAAATACAGCATAATATTCATTGTAGTAAGTGTAGAAGCAGCAGTTTTTTATATTTATTTTAAAAATATTATCTTATCCCAAAAAAAAAAAAACTCCAGCAACGTTGCTAGGAAATCAAGCTATACTTGTTTTTTGCTTTTTTTGACTCCCCCTTAGGTTTCCTTGTTAAATGATTTGTATGCCTTGTTAATACGACTGATGTGATACTTGCAACCTCATAAACCTCAAAGTTTTTAATTTTCTTTTAAACTTCAACTCTCTTATGATTTAACTATACATCAAAAGTTGTTTGAATTTTTAAATTCAACACTACAACTTTAAATTTATATTTTTTTCAAACAAAATTGCATTAAATCAATTGATAGTGAGTATTTTAATTTTTTTAATTATTTATTCTCTTGTGATAAATACCCTGGATGATCATGATATATCTTATATATATTCTTCTTTGCATTTTATGGCAACTTCTTTTGTTTTATAAAGTGTACACTCCTTACTCCATATGTTTGTTATTTCACTATTTTTTTTTGTGACTTCAATTAAAAAAGATGTGATTGTAGATAGTTTTCACACACACACACACACACACACACTCACACACACACTCAGGGGCCATCTGCCAAACGGTATCTGAGGACGTGTGTGAGTTTCTGTGTTTTCAGTTTCTGCATCCAGACTCCTCTCGCGGGTCATCTAGGACAGATTCTGCGTTCTGTTCCCAGAGTCAGAATCAAACATGGAGATGCAGCGTTCAGTTTTTTGCCCCACATATGTGGAACAAACTCCCAGAGAGCTGCAGGTCTGCTGCAACTCTCGGTTCTTTTAGGTCAAGACTGAAGTTTTTTTTTGTTTTGTTTTTTTTTCCCCTGTTTGCTGCAGCTCACTTCTTTTTATTATTAGTATGTCAAATAATTACAACTTTCTTGCACTGTGACTTTTCCATCTTCCAATTTATTTTTCCTATTCTGTTTTGACTTAATTCCTAAACCGTTGTTTCTGATTGCATTTATGTCCGTTTTTTAAAATGTTTATTGAATTGCCCTGTTTTGAAATGTACGGCATGAATAAATAAGTCTTGCATATATAGTTGAATTTCATTGGCAAACAAAGGCCATTGAGTTTGCCTGGATTCACCCTATGTATATGGTATAGATACTTACTAACAGATATACACATTTGAAGCTTCCTATACAGTATTTTTGGTATTTTGCTGATATGTTTGGTTTGTAATTTCACACGATTTCTCTTCTTATTAAACCACCTTGTTATTATTTCCTGCAGACATGATGCTGCAGTGAAGAGACGCTACACATGTGGAGATTGATTTTCAACACAATACCATGTTAACCAGGATGCATCTGCACAAATCTGCAAGTATTTCTCATAAGCCTCCGTCCCGATGAACTTTAATATCACATATCGAAATGTATTACGTCTACAGTCGGTGTGCATCTGGTACATCCAGGTATGTTGAAACCGCTGAAACAGTTTCAACATCCCTCGACTTCATCATCAAACAGGGATGATTTATTCATAACCTCTTGTTTTTCTGTGAGAATTTGTGCATTCACACACACACACACACGCGGTAAAGAAAGACCAAAACAAGCAAACAAAACTCGACTTTACTTCATATTGTGTAATTCGCAGCCTCCACCTCATTGATTATTAATTAGAAGACCTCTGTTGTTTGATAATGAGTGTTGAGCTTGTTTTTTTTTTGTTGTTTCCTCAGGTCAGGGTGTGCATTACGGTGTTTTCCTTCACTTTCAGACTTTTCAACCTGCTTCAAATATAAATCAAATGAGTCTTACGTACCTGGCCACTTGGATGCATCGAGGTCATGGAGGTCGTCCGTTTGCTTGTAATCTCCTCTCTTCGTCCCTGTTAAAACACACAATGTCAGCAGGCAAATATTAGTGTTTGAAATGAAGTGAAGTATTGTGCCTCCAATGAAGGAGGGGGGGGTTTAAATGAAATTTCAGGATTTTATCTCGTCTCGTCGTTGACATCCTCGGAATAAGCTACTCCCAGCTGAGAGCAATCTCATCGGAGGATGTGTATACTTGACTTAAAAGTTTTTTTTTTGTGCAAACCTGATTAAAAAAAAAAAACTTTTAGGGGGAAAGAACAAGTTGAAGTGATGCACACGGTGAAAAACGGATTACGGCAGCAGTGTTGTGCATAAAGAACAGGCTCTTCTTAAGGAGGCTCGACGTGTATAATACGGCGTTGTCCATGTTCTATCACGCTGCTGCAGCCACTGTCCTTTTTCTTCTTTTTTGTTTTTTTTTGTGCCATTATACGCTGCAGGGCTGGCAACGTGGACGTCTGGGGAGACTCGGTCTGAACGAGTTAGAGGAGAGAGAAAAAATAAATAAATAAAATAAAAGAGGCGGCTCTGACATTGTGGACCGGGCCCGGGCTAGAGGATGCTCGCAGAAGGAGCTTCAACCAGTCGAGCATAAAAAAGCGGAGCAGCTGGGAGGGTCTTAGGAAATGTTTTGCATGCACAGCCCACCTCACACCTTCCCCTTTATAGCCCGACTGCACGCGCTGAATACCGTTATGACCTTTGGAAATGTGCACGATGTGTGTTTTTAATGCCGCCGTTTACAGCGGAGCAGCAGAAGTCGACGTCGACAGAAGCCGAGCCGGCGTTTAACGCGAGGTAATTCAATGTGTGGGGGGGGGCAGAAAGTGAACATGACTGGTTAATTTATGCGTCATGACAGTAGTGCAATAAGAGCATCTGACGTGCTGCGATCAGGTTTTGCAGAGCATTTCTGTCGTGTGATTTAAAAAAACAATCTCTGCAAAAAAGCTAAATTTGGCGTATTTGTCCGTCTGTGTTGCACACGTCCTGCAGTCTTCTGTTGCTCTAATGTACTGTACCATTACTTTCCTTCATCCCCCGGCTCCTGTTCAGTCCTTTTAAAGCCCGCGCTGAGGCTCGGTTTATTACAGTGTTTGAGAACGCAGGCGGTGAAGCAACCTTCAACAACCCATTTAAGTTTGTGTTTGAGAGGGAAACAGACAGAGATATAACAACTATTGGTTTTCAATTTACAGCTGAGATTGAAACATACCCACTACACTTTTTTTCCCAAGCTCAACAGCCTTCATTGTCGGGATGAAAAAAGAGGAACTGAGGATAGAAAAGAAGTGTGAAAGAGATGACAGTAAAAATAAAGCACGAGAAGAGAACTATAAACTATTTAAAAAGAGCAACTGCTTGTAAATATAATATGATATAAGTCAGGTTGGGAAAAGCTGTGTTAAGTTATATATTCACATTTAATCATAGAATAAGTCTGATGTACTCAGATTATCAATAATAATTAAATAGCAGAATAAACTATCATCTGCAGGAAAACCCAATTAAGACTATAATATTTATTAATATTAAAACGTATTGTATTGTGAGTAAAGGCCATCGACTCATTGGCCCATTTTCTTACAAAGTGCACGTTTTATTTTGTTGCTTTTGATTGATTATCTGTAATAACATATTTTACAGATAATTTCACACACATACACACATATATACACACACACACATATATACATATATACACACACACACACATACACACACACACACACACACACATATATATATATATATATATATATATATATATATATATATATATATATATATATATATATATATATATATATAGGCAAGGCAAGTTTATTTGTAGAGCACAATTCATACACAGGGCAATTCAAAGTGCTTTACAGTTACACAAAATCACAAAAGGAATCATAAAACATAGAATTCATCATTAATTTAAAAAAGAGTGAAGAGTGTAGATAAGATACTTTCAGTTTTCATATGCACGGTTAAACAGAACTGTTTTCAGCCTGGTCTTAAACATTGTCAGCGTTGAGGCCTGTCTCACATTCTCTGGAAGACTGTTCCAGATTTTAGTTAGCACGGATGCTGACAAGTTAGCACAGATGTTAGCACGGATGCTAACAAGTTAGCACGAATGTTAGCACGGATGCTAACAAGTTAGCACGAATGTTAGCACGGATGCTAACAAGTTAGCACGGATGCTAACAAGTTAGCACGGATGCTAACAAGTTAGCACGGATGCTAACAAGTTAGCACAGATGTTAGCACGGATGCTAACAAGTTAGCACGAATGTTAGCACGGATGCTAACAAGTTAGCACGGATGCTAACAAGTTAGCACGAATGTTAGCACGGATGCTAACAAGTTAGCACGAATGCTAACAAGTTAGCACGAATGTTAGCACGGATGCTAACAAGTTAGCACGGATGTTAGCACGGATGTTAGCACGGATGCTAACAAGTTAGCACGGATGGTAACAAGTTAGCACGGATGGTAACAAGTTAGCACGGATGGTAACAAGTTATGCTAACAGGTTAGCACGGATGCTAACAAGTTAGCACGGATGCTAACAAGTTAGCACAGATGTTAGCACGGATGCTAACAAGTTAGTACTGATGCTATCGGACGTTAGCACGGATGTTAGCACGGATGCTAACAAGTTAGCACGGATGTTAGTACGGATGCTAACAAGTTAGCACGAATGTTAGCACGGATGCTAACAAGTTAGCACGGATGCTAACAAGTTAGCACGAATGTTAGCACGGATGCTAACAAGTTAGCACGAATGTTAGCACGGATGCTAACAAGTTAGCACGGATGCTAACAAGTTAGCACGAATGTTAGCACGGATGCTAACAAGTTAGCACGAATGTTAGCACGGATGCTAAAAAGTTAGCACAGATTACACAAAATCACAAAAGGAGAGCAAAACATACATAAAATCACGTAAGGAAAATCATAAAACATAGAATTCATCATTAATTTAAAAAGAGTGAAGAGTGTAGATAAGACACTTTCAGTTTTCATATGCACGGTTAAACAGAACTGTTTTCAGCCTGGTCTTAAACATTGTCAGCGTTGAGGCCTGTCTCACATTCTCTGGAAGACTGTTCCAGATTTTAGCTGCAGAAAACTGGAATGTAGCTTCACCATGTTTAGTCCTGACTCTGGGCACCTGCAGGAGACCAGTCCCTGAGGTTCTCAGGGTCCTAGATGGCTCGTATGGCTCTAACATGTCATAGATGTATTTTGGTGCTAGACCATGAAGAGACTTGTACACAAGTAAAGCTGTTTTAAAGTCTATTCTCTGAGTGACAGGAAGCTAGTGCAGAGACATGAGCACTGGACTAATATGGTCATATTTTCTGGTTCTGGTCAGGACTCGAGCTGCAGCGTTCTGAATGTTCTGTAGTTGTTTAACAGCTCGTTTAGAGAGACCAGTGAGCAGGCCATTGCAGTAGTCTAACCTGCTGGAGACAAATGCATGGATCAGTCTCTCCAAGTCTGGTTTAGACACTATATTTTTGATTTTGGCAATGTTTTTTAGATGGTAAAAGGCTGTTGATATTGTTGACTTTATGTGGCTGTGAAAGTTCAGGTCTGAGTCCATTAGCACCCCTAGAATTCTAACCTGTGTTTTTGGTTTTAGAGAACGAGACTGAAGGTGACTGATTACACGTTCTCTTTGATTCAGTGGCCCGAAGACGATTATTTCAGTTTTTTCTGAGTTTAGCTGGAGAAAGTTATATATATATATACATACATACATATATACAGATACGTACATATACATACACACACACACACACACATATATATATATATATATATATATATATATATATATATATAAATATAGGTAATTGAATATATTAGTAACAGCAGTGAAATGTAAGAATAGAAAGAAATAAAATTCTTAATTTTTTTTCTCCGCATTTTAAACATCCTTCCCTTAATCTCAGGATTGCTAATAACTATTTCTGTGCTGATTCGTGTTCTCCTGTAAACACATGTCAGCAGGTGAGTATTAAACATGAAATAATCCTTGGCTGCATGCTGTTACCACTCTTGTATTCCACAGTGATGAAGTTGACCTTGGTCTTCATTAGATGCTGAGCCCAGAAGAGGAAAATAGTGTTATTGATAGAAAAATAGGCCTCAAATAACAGCTTGATGCCGACATGATTATACAGCAGGAGAAACTGTGCAATATGTCACTTCGTATAGGTGCAATGTGAAGTGCTAAAAAAAAAAAATCAGAGCACTCCCAGAGTCCGTCTGAAAGCATCGCGAGCTTCCCCCGAAGGCGGAATCGCACCCCAGAGGCCGAGTCAGGTTCTAATCTCCTGATGAAAGTATTGACCCGGCTATGATCAGATAATAGGGACTGGAGTTTGACCAAATCCTGCCAAACAGCTTGGGTCCATCACGGTTATTGTAGATTCCAGGGAACCACGCGGCGCTTCCATTGTCCAAAAAAAAACGTGTTTTCAGCCCCTGCCTGTCCGTCCACCCCCCATGGGACGGGACCCTGTAGGATCCCTGCAGCAGAATGTGGAAGGAGAAGGCGAAACTAAAGCACCATACCAGGCTAGCGAGATACAGAATGATGCAGCATTTATAATAAAAAAAAAAAAAGCTGCAGAGCCGGATCAGGACGTTTTTAAAGGTTTTCACCGTTGCACGTTGACTAGAAGTCGTATGAAAACTAAAACGGCGTCAACGGGGAAAAGCAGGAGACTCTGTAGGGATGAATTAGAGAAACTTTAGCAGGTTTTAACTCATTGAACAACGGCGTCTATCATGCAACACGTTACTGGATAGGACCTGAATTCCAATTGGGCCTTAATTCTACTTCACAACTTTATGTTCTACTAGCACATTTTTTTACATTTGGAGATCTGAAAATAATTAAGTTTGAATAAGTAATTCAAACTACCCAATTTTGGACTAATTGCACCAAGAACAGTTCATTTGTTAAGATTTGTTTTTGCAGTGAACCAAACGTTTTTGGTACCAGATAGTTTAACTCCCTTTTTACAAAATTACACAAAAAAAACACATGCTATCAACTAGTTTTATATTCTAGGCAGATTAAATATGTGGAATTTATCACGTCATTTGACATGTGTAAAAAAAAACGATTTTTGTGAAAAACAATATACTCAAATGGACTTTTAAATGACAAGAAACATGAACACAAATCGTCCATTTTGAGAAACCTGATGAATGCTTCTTAGAGCTTAATTTTAAAAAGTTTCTGACTTTTTTTGTCTTGCTATACATGATTTACCACTGACCCATTGACCAAAGACAGATTTTCCATATACATATATACTTATACACATATATACACATATATACATATACACATATATACACATATACATATACACATATACATACATACATATATATACACATATGCATACATATATATATACACATATGCATACATACACATATATACACATATATACATATATATATACATATATATACATATATACACACATATATACATATATATACATATACATACATATATATACATATACACACATATATATACATATACACACATATATATACATATACACACATATATACATATACACACACACACACACACACACACACACACACACACACACACACACACACACACACACACACACACACACACACACACACACACACACACACACACACACACACACACACACACAGGCCAAGTCCTCATAATGCTGTATGGTTTTTGCAGACCAGGGTGTTGAAGGCCAGACTTTTCTCCTTTATAACCATTTGTTGTCATAAGAAGTGTTGCTCAAAGAGCCCAACGTGTCTAAAAAAAACCCGTCTGTGGCTTTTCGTCGGGTTTCCTCTCTTAATCTCCCGTCCTCTCTCCGCCGCCTCTGCCGTTCCACGTGCGTGTCATTCCTCATTAAAGTCAGTCACTTATCCGAGTTATGGATCAGCGCCATCTGCTCTCTCCTCGCAGCCGGGCCGAGAGAAAACAGAGACGGGCCAGAGATACAGTGACAGACACGCAGGGAAAAAAGGTTGAAAAAAAAAAAAAAGACTCATCGGGAAAAAAGACAACAGAAACAGACAAGAGGCCACAAAACAGCAGAGAGAGAGGAACAGATACGAGGAGCGCGATGACGAGGAATTCATCCGCCCCCATGGCAACGCCGCGTCTCATAATATCGGACATTGGTCACATCGGAGCCCAGACGTCACATTATGTTAGATAAGTGAGTGTGTGTGGAGTTTGTCATCTGTGTTAGGGGAAAAAAAAAGCCAAACGACAGCTTTGGAAAGTGTATCATCGCAGAGCTATAACATCATACTCAGATTGCTGCAATATAAGTGGCTGATGTGGCCAGAAAAACAAAAGCTAAAAGGCACAAATTACACAGTTTTGGATATAAATTCAATTTAAAGGGATAATGTTTGGCCATGAGAGACTTAATTGAGTCATAATTACATAAGATTATTTAAATACATGTGTGAACCTGTTATTTTACACTAGAATTATACACACGATTATTAAATGAATATTGTACATTTGCAGGGATTTTGCATTTTGGCAAATCTTAACCATTTAATTCCATTATTTAACAACGGATCAAATGTGATTTAGCTTTAAATAAGGTTATCTGAAGTAATGTTCATGTTATCAGGCATCAGCTTTTATTTGGGCTGTATCTGTGCTCCATTAGTCTTCCCTGAGATTGGATAAATATGGGTAAGAGAAATATAAAATCTGGCCATAATCCTTCTGTTGTTGATTTTATTAGTTTTATTTAATATTTAGTCTGCATAAAAAAAGTACTAAGGAGTGTAGGACTCCATGTGGAGATGTTTTGTTTGTACTTTAAAAGGTTGTTAAAATAAATGTGCTTATTTTGTGCTTTACGACTGGAAAAGTGGGTTTTAAAAATAGGAGTTGAAAACTTTGCATTTTCTTACAGAAGGCTTAGTGAGAACAAATAGTTTTGTTAATGTCATGCTGTTAATGTCATCCTTTTCATCTTTTTCCAAAGTATATCTCATGACGAGCGTTGAATATATTGGATTTAATTACTACACTCGGAGCAAAAATGGGTTTCTTCACCGTGATATCACTTATAGCGCTGGTGAGGATATTTCATGCACATTTCTTTTTAATATCCAGGTTCAGCTCCTGCTTATTTCATACTCATTTTTCGTAAAGTGAGCTACAGAATATTTAGTTACAACAGAACCATACGGAACAACTAGTAGTTTTTTAATGTTATAAGTGCCTTTAACACTGTGCTACATACACACAGAGAACTACAACTTTATTAATGAAGCACATAGAGGACATGCGTGGTGAAAGCAGTAAACTTTCTGAATACGTCACACTGCCATAAATATTCTAGGTCAGACGGCCAACGTTCTAAGTTGGGCCAGAAGGTCCAATAACGGAAGCATCTGGCTACTTAACATGCACACGCCACGGGTCTGCATGCTAAGCAGCGCTGCGCTCGCTGCTACCTGAGCTGCAGGTTGCACCGCATGCACACGCGTGGCTTCTCCGACACCAACGCTATTAACCTTATCTCCGCCGTAAAAATGACACCTGGACCCCTGATATGATATCTGCTCCTATCTGAGCCGACATCTGTGACCCGGTGGCTGAGCCACTCCAGACGATAACGTTCCATTAGATTTCAGAGGATTTTTTTTTTACAATTAAAATATATAGATTTAGAGATATATAGTTTATCCCAGTCACATCCAGAAAAAAAAATCTGATTCCAGGATTCAGGTTGTGCTTTATTGTTCTGTTCTATGTTAACTGCATAAATCCTTCCCTGTCTTATTACTTTATTAATTATACCTCAATAATTACATGTGTTTTTTTCAATATGCATCCTATTATTATCTCATAATGCATAACAGGTTTTTTTTTGTTTTTTAATTCATTGAATCAGATCACGTCTGGACCCTTTCACCCCTATAATCACTTCGGCTGCTGTACCTTACTTACAGTGCGACTTGATGGATTTATTCATTCATTTGGTGCAATTATAGATTCCTATGACAAGCAGCATCCATGTAGATTAAGTTAATCAGGAAGAATATTACATTATCTTTCATATATGTGTAACAGCATCTCACTTCATTATGTTGTCTAGTCATTGCATTTTAATGTCTATATGTCCTATTGCCTATGTCCTAAGTTTTTCTGCATGGGAAAATAGCAAGAAATGTAATTTCAAATTCTTTGTATGACCAGTTCATGTAAAGAAAAATGACAATAAAGCCGACCTGAACTTGAAATGTAATTGAAGGCCTAATTTAAATGTTGGACAATCATCTATTTGTGTTTTTAAAGCTTTCTTTGCTAGATGTTTCTCTCTCCCTCGTTGGAAAATATGAATAAAGGCAAAACCCCCCTTTTTTGTTTAATAGCGTGAGGTCTGAACTATTCCTAAAAAGCTGTGCAAGCACATTTGATCCTCAGAAAGCCGCTCTTCACCTGGCATACAGAGCTTGGCACAGCTCGGCACGTTAGCGGGATACAAATGGTTTATCATCCTTTTTATCTCTCCAAAATCTATTTCATGAAGACCATTGAATATATTGGATTTAATTACCACACTTAAAGCGAAACGGTGCCATTCATTACAATATCACCTATGGTGCTGGTGAGGGTGTTTTTCAAGCACATTTCTTTTTAATATCCAGGTTCAGTCCTGCTATTTTAAGTGAAACTTAACTTAGCAGCCTATTAAACAGGTTCCCAGGCCAAGGAATGTTTGTATTAATAATGTGCATGTTCCAGCCTTTCCTAGTATATATATAATATACACACATCCGCTAGTATACGCTGTGCTACAATGAGGTACAAGTACACAGCTGACAACAGCGGGAGCATCCTGTGTTAAACCTGTGATAAAACAGTATCTGCAGGGCAGTTAGCGACGAGTTTACAACGTCCAGACTGATCTTAATGTGTCGTGATTGTGCGTGTCGGCACGCGAGAGCCAAAATCAATCAGGGCGCTAAAAAAACACACTTGGTGGAAAAGGTTAGAACCCCCAATCCTCCTGAACGGTGTTAAAATAAGATTTATTAACCATTCATTCATGTAATAATTGAAAATGAATTTTAGCACTTAAATATTCTAAGAAATTATCCTATAAAATTTTGATTTATTTTGCCTATTTACACTTTTAATCAATTATTCTTTCTGCCTTTAATAAACAGATCAAATTAGGAATACGTGACTATGAATCCCTTATATACGAGTGTGTGTGTGTGTGTGTGTGTGTGTGTGTGTGTGTGTCTTGGAGAGATGGAGGAGAGACGAGGGGTCGGCAGGATGCCAGCGTCCTCGTTTGACACAGTAAGACACTGACAGGTCTCAAGGTCTGCCAACACACACACACACACACACACACACACACACACACACTCACACACACTCACTCACACACACTCAAACCTAAACACGGCAAGGACTGCCAACTCACATCTGTAAAACTTTTCATGGCCAGAGGCTGTTATTGGGGTCAGGAAAGGGAGATATTGAGGGATGAGATGGAGGAGGGACACGCGCACACACACACACACACACACACACACACACACACACACACACACACACACACACAGGAGGAGCGCTAATAAGCCTTTAAGGGTAAAACTAAAAAGCTGAGAGGATTTCAGAAGGATGGATGAATGGACGGATGGAGAGGGAGGGCAGACGTTTCTAAAGGCTTCAGAGAACAGAGGGAATGTCCCACCCAGCTGTGCTAGCTAAAAGCTTCCATACATTATTATAAATATAGACCAGTACGAATAAAACAATAGAGTCACGTCACATGTTATAAAAAGAATAAAATGATTCCAGCCTGCCACGTTTTTTTTCTTCTTCTCTGAATCGAGAAGCTGATGTGTAAGCATGGCGGACGGTTAATTTCCTTTGAGATTTGCGGGTGTTGTGTTGTGTTGAATGAAAATACTTCCTCCACCTTTTTTTTTTCCAAAGCCCATTGTGTTGTGTCCCCCGCTCTCTTCATTCACCTCTCGTATTGCTGAGTCAAATCGCTCGCTCCCTTACTATTCGCCGCTCGTCCATTGTGCTTCTCCACTATTCTGCTTATTTTAAAGTCTTACTCTTCATTTTACGATGCTTTTCTGGCCACAACATTTTCTACACAGCATCTATCTCAACAACAAGCAGATAAAAATATGATATAGCCAGTATATGCTGCTAAGGTTTGACCATTTTCTGTAACCTTAGACAAATTCACAAATCTAACCCAATCGGCATGCTTGAAACATCCATCACCAGTCTTTATGAAAGGATTTCCACCTTTAACTGACTGGATTATCTGCTGTTTATGCTACAAACTGCATTTGTCTGGCACAGGTGGGGAAACAAAAAAAAAGGATGTTACGGGGGCATATATATGCGAGTACAGATGAAACCCATTTAGATGTACCAACCTCAAATGTCAGCAACAACCTTGTGTGACAATTAATTTAATAAGTGCTATGTTCACTCTCTCTCACACACACACACACACACACACACACACACACACACACACACGCACAAACACACAGAACTGTGCAGAAAGGTGAGGAGTTTGCACGCCTGCCTCGGGGGCCTACTTGATAACGTATTAAGGCCCCGGAGCATGTGTGGATACGTGGATACTCGGCCTATAGCGACTATGCAGTAAATGTGTGTAAAAGTCCGCAGTTCAAATATCCTGCTTATAGAGCAGTTCCTAAATGTCAGTCTGGACCCTGCAGGGCTTAACTTCCCTGGTACTGGAGGATTATGGGAAAAATGTCAGGGAGAATCTGAGGGTACTGACGAGAGCAAATGAGTGTGAAATAGTGAGAGTAATACAGGTTGGGGGGGGGGGGATCGAGAAAGAGATAAAGGGCCACACGCACAGGCTGAGTTTT
>JAYKQN010000036.1:1605000-1642500 GCA_036785175.1 Eupleurogrammus muticus | reverse complement strand
GTGTGTGTGTGTGTGTGTGTGTGTGTGTGTGTGTGTGTGTGTGTGTGTGTGTGTGTAGTTATCAGTATGTAAGAAGAGCCGAATGTGAGACGAAATTCTCCTCAACTTTTTTTTTTTTTTTCCTGTTTGTCTGGGAACCCAAAGAGGGGAAAAAGTAACAGAGACTTCCTGTTACAATAGTGGAGTTTGAGAGGTTGTGGAGGAGTCCTGGCCCAGAGAACAGTCCTCATTACAGGTGCAGGGAAAGGCAAACAAAGACCTGCCTGCTTCTTTTTTTCTGTATCACTGTCTGAATTTGGCACCTAGAAGTTTTTTTCTCCCTCCGAACAAAGCAGCACTTTTCCAGCTCCGACGTGCACGCGTCACCCGAGTCACGAAGGACAAGCTGAACCCCTTCCAGTCTGCAGGACATGAAAAGCAGAGATTTAATATTTCTTTGTGTGATCACCGAACAGACGCCTCCTGGGAAACCAGGAGGAAGAAGGAGGAAGACGAGCGTGGTTTCCTCTTCAAAAGACACTTTGAGAAGCCGTCCGTGTGCCTGGCATGTTATTTACCGTTACAGCCTTATCAATCATTGATAGTCTCCTATCACTAACACACACACACATGCACATACAGAACATAATGTAAAAACGTGAGCGCTGCAGATGCATAACAGAGATTTAAGACGGCATATTACAGAGCCAGAAATCACACCACGAGGCCTTTTATGAGCCATGTTCAGTAATTGCTAACAAAACCATCACAGTGCTTTCACGGTGCAAAGCTCCAAACCATAATACTGAATTACAGTGTCCATTTATTGAGCGTAACTTCCGTTAAAATAACAAACATTTCTTGCAAAAAAAAACTGAGCTGGTTGTAAATTTTACTTTAAAATCAATTAAACATTATGAATGGACGTGGACGAAAACTACAGGGCTGTTTTAGGCATTTAAAACAGCAATCAATGGGAATCAAGGTGTAAATATATATATATATGTATATATATCATTCGTAGGAAAAAAATATATATAGATGCTAAATAGAATAGAAAACTTGTTATTTTCATAAATCCTTTCAAAAAAGTGAAACTATCACACATTATAGATCTATTACAAAAAGTAAATTGTGTCAAATCCATAATGTGTGACTAGAATTATGAGAAACAGCAAGTGTCATTTCCAAGCTGCCCAATGAGTATTCCTGCTTGTTATCTGCAAACATTTAAAGTTCTTTTGAGTGATTGGGTCCTCGCAGCACGAGGGTCGCGGGTTCAAGGGCTGTGGTGTTTGCACGTCCTCCCCATACGCTGGGATCAGGACCCCCAGCGAGGAATAAACAGGTACAGGAATAATGATGGATGGATGGTTCCGAAAGGTCATGTGTGTATTACGGTGTAAATCTGCAGTGCGGGCGGTGTGTGTGTGTGTGTGTGTGTGTGTGTGTGTGTGTGTGTGTGTGTGTGTGTGTGTGTGCGCAGCCTTCATAGATGGAAACAAATGAGAAGTTACGAAGCACGTACCCGTGTAATTTTTTTTGGACATGATTCAAATCTAAACACAAGCATTTTTTTCGCCCTACCACCCATGTTTTATTAAAAAAACAGGTCTGATAAACAAGCAGCAGCATCTTCTTGGCACTGACCCATCTGCACTCATGACTGCAAAAAATAAATAAATAAAAACCCAGAGCCATCCTGGTTAAACTCTGATTTCCCCAGCATGTGTTTTTTTTGCAGTGATTCATATTCCGGCATTAGCCCCAAACCTTCCAGGATCAGGAACAGGGCCTCACCCTCAGGCTGTTTTCACGATCAATACAAGTCTGCTGGAGTCCCCTCACCAGCCAAAATGCACCAAGACAGACGTGATTATGTCCATTTTTATGTTAATTCATGCCGTCATGTATGTGCAGAAGTTGGAACTGAAGTCACTCTACAGTGGATATGTAGTACATACACGATACTGTGATTTATTCCACTATAGTATTAGGTTACAAGCTGCAGACGGTGTATGTATGAAGCCAAAGAAGCATGCAAAAACCTTCCCTGGGGGCAGGAAAAGGTGCGAGGTAAAAGGAAGTGAAGGAGAAGCTTGTTATCTCGGCTGAAAGAAGCAAAAAGATAAAAGTGAGTCATTTATTCTCATTCCCCCCCCTCCCCTCTAGATATGATTAGTTCTTTCCAGAAACATGTAGATATGTCAGCTGTCATTCACAGCTGGGAAAAGGAAAAAGAGGAAGGTCAAAGGTTATTTTTCCTGGAAACAAGCCGTAATGAAAGTCTGGTATTTAATGGTGTTCACTCGGTGGGTTTAGGAGTCACGAAAATGTCTCTTTCTCAGGTAATGTTGAGTGAATGTGCAGCAAAAAAATATAAATAAATAAAAAATAGAACATTGTGTGGGTAGGACCCGAACCGCAGAGCCGGCAAAGAGGCTTGGCGCAGGTTAAATTCTCTATACATATGACTCAGCAGGGCAACTAATACTAAACAACAGAACACGACTGCCAACAGGGCAGGAGTAAAAAAATAAATAAATAAATAAATAAAAGTGAACACAGAGCGTGGAGGCACAGCTGCATGCAGAAAAAACAGAAAAGCAGGAGGACCACTCTGAACTACTAAACACAAGCTAATTAGGCCTCCCAGCACACGGAGACGGACCGGTGAAATCCATTCCAACCCCTGAGCAATCAGTGACCAAAAAACACACACACACACACACACACAGGAAAGAACAGGAGGAAAGCAATGACAAGCAGATTGACTGGATGTCTGGCCTGGCGAGGAGCCACGCCACCGGCGGCGTTCCTGCCCGCTGGCATGGACGCCGGCCACCCTCGGATACTCGCCGTACTGCTGACAGGTTCAGGATCAGCAACTCTGTGGACGGCGACAGCAAGAGCGGCCAACAGAGTTTTTCCCCCCCGTGCAAACTTTATCGCGGCGGTGGCTACCTGGAAGTCATTCAACGCCGCCAGAATCAGGACTTAAAGAAATAGGAAGTATGAACGTACACTGCAGGGACCACGCGATGCAAAACTAAAGCTGCAGGATCCACAGTAAACTTACTGTGAAACATTATTACAGAAGATTGCTGTATATTTTACAACAAATTTACAGTAGTTTATTATTTATGTAGAAAATCACAGTTGTGAAGAATTACTATAATTTACCTAATATTGGTAATTACCCAATACTGTAAATACAACTTATAGTATTTAATTTGTATTTAACGTATTTTACAGTTAATTACCCAAATACTGTAAATAAAACTTAACTGTATTTAATTTGTATTTAACATATTTTACAGTTTTTTACCCAATATTGTAAATAGAACTGAAAACAGTATTTAATTTGTATTTTTTTTTTACATTTGTTTTACAGTTAATCACCTAATACTGTAAATGAAACTTAAAACTGTATTTAATTTGTATTTTTTTTCGCATTTATTGTACAGTTAATTACCCAAGTGCTGTAAAAAGAACTTAAAACTGTATTTAATTCATATTTTTTTTTACTTTGTGAAACATTATTACAGTAGATTGTTGTATATTTTACAAAAAATATACAGTAGTTGAAGTATTTATGTAGAAAATCACAGTTGTGAAGAATTACCATAATTTACCTAATACTGTAGTTGCAACTGAAAACTGTATTAAATTTGTAATTTTTTATAACCCAATACTGTAAATACAACTTATAGTATTTAATTTGTATTTAAGATATTTTACAGTTAATTACCCAATATTGTAAATAGAACTTAAAACTGTATTTAATTTGTACTTTTAATTACCCAATACTGTAATATTGTTTTTGCATTTATTGTACAGTTAATTACCCAAATACTGTAAATATAAGTTAACTGTATTTAATTTGTATTTAACATATTTTACAGTTAATTACCCAATACCTTAAAGAAAATTTAAAGTAGTATTTAATTTGTAATTTTTTATTACCCAATACTGTAATACTGTTTTTGCATTTATTGTTACTTATTTATTACCCAAATACTATAAATAAAACTAAAAAGTGTATTTAATTTTTTTTTTGCATTTATTGTACAGTTAAATACCCAATACTGTAAATAAAACTTATAGTATTTAATCTATATTTAATATATTTTACAGTTTTTTACCCAATATTGAAAATAGAACTGAAAACAGTATTTAATTTGTATTTTTTTGCATTTATTGTACAGTTAATTACCCAATACTTTAAATAGAGCTTAACAGTATTTAATTTGTATTTTTTTTTACATTTGTTTTACAGTTAATCACCTAATACTGTAAATGTAAATAGAAATGAAAACATTACATTTTTACTTCTTTAAACCTTTATTTTGCAGGTTTTAACCTAAAAACCACTAATGCAACTGAACAGTATTTAATTTTTTTATTCTAATTGTTAGTATTTTATAATAAAGACAAATACGGTAAACTGAAATACAGTAATTTTACTGTAAAAAAAAATTACAGTAACCTTCTGAATAATGCTGCCATTTTCTTTTCCAAGTTAACAGTTTTATGGTTTATGCAAACATGTTTTACCTCAGTTTTACTTTAATTTTTACTAGTTTTTAAATTTAAAAGGCAGCTGTGCAGATTCCAGCATTATCGTGTGTCAGCATCACATCCATGTACCGTCTCCTTCATCTGAATACAGTATACGTTATCAAATTTCCAACGAATCGTGAAACAAAAAGGGGGTAAGCAACAGAAAATGCACTTTTTTTATCCCGTGTGTTAGAATGCACTAAATGCACATGGTTGGTGTAAGTGAAATATATCTCTGCCGCGGCTATCTGATAAAAACGCTGATAAATGCTCGGTTTGTTTTTCTGACGGTGAAAGTGTTTTTGTGAGCAAAAAACAATCTGAAAGTCATTTCCACCAGAAAAAAAAGACTTTGGTGTGTGTGTGTGTGTGTGTGTGTGTGTGTGTGTGTGTGTGTGTGTGAGATGAAGAGTAAAGCCCGCTGGAGAAATCCCAGACAAAACACTTCAACTCTGAATTCACTCCTTACTTCTCCTTCTCTCTTTTCACCAACGAGTGTCTAAGAGGCAGTGCTGCTGGATTAGGAAGGATGTGTGTGTGTCGGTTAATGCACACGTGTGTGTGTGTGTGTGTGTGTGTGTGTGTGTGTGTGTGTAGAATTGCTTTCTGAGTACAGGTGCTTGAGCACGTCTGGGCTTCACAGATATTCCCCCCCTCTCTCTCCCTCTAATAAATGGAGAAAATGAAAAAGCGAGCAAGCATCAGAAAGATGGATAGGAGAGAGATAGAAAGACGGATAGGGGAGAGACGTGGGGAATTACAAACCGGCATAAACGCTGCGAAATGTGCTCCTGTTTTTATTTTCTGGCTCTGTTATTCCTGCAGACAGCGCCCCCCCCACCACCACCACCACCACCTGCATCAATTGTATACAGCAGGTAAAAAAATATAATTGGGTGCTAAAATTCTTTCGCCATGCACCCAGGCCATTTCACCACAAAGCCTGTTACATGGCCCAGATACTACCCTTGTGACCTTGCACGCACACACACGCACGCACGCACGCACGCACACACACACACACACACACACACACACACACACACACACACACACACACACACACACACACACACACACACACACACACACACACACACACACACACACACACACACACACACACACACACACACTGTTATTGCTGTTGTAGCCCATGTAAGCCATGTGTCAAATAAAGACACAACAATACACTTCAGTGTTCCTATTTAGCCGAGCTGAGCAGCAGAGGTGTGTGTGTGTGTGTGTGTGTGTGGGGGCGTCTGGTGTCGCCTGTGTGTGTGTGTGTGTGTATCTATGTTTGTTTAAAGCTATTGTATTGCTTCTTCTCTCAGCTGAAGCCAATTAACTTTACTTGCTCCGCTGGTGCTAACACACACACACACACACACACACACACTCCGATGCACTTTTCGTATGACGCAGGCTGCCTATTTGAGCACAGCTGTCAAGGTGAGAAGACGACATTCAGGGTTTTAGACGGAGTGTTTACACACTCCGTGCGAATGGCAGCACAATCTGTTTCTGGGTTACAGCACGGCGGGGGGCTTATGGGTCACCAAATTTTAAAAAATTAATTGAAAGACACTTCTGCTTTATTAAGGGGATGTGGATGTGCTGCGAGGTCTGACGTGACAGGAAGGATCACACACACACACACACACGTTATCCGTGGTAGGTAACGTTTTGGGATTATGCTCCATCAGTTGTCGCCCTGCTGAACTTTTCGATGCTATTTCTGTAAAATAAAATGGGTCTGATGATGGAACGCTCAACTCTCACCCCTCAGTGGATGCAAAATGCCATTAAAATGGTCATTAGGAGCGATGGCAATAAAAGCTCCTGGGGGGGTTTAGGTGTTTTCACACCTGCCTTATTAAGTCTGATGGAATCCCAAATCTGTTTTGTTTTTTGTTTTTCCCTATTTTCTGCTTTTTCGTTTTAACAGGTATGAAAGCAGCAATCACACTCAGCTACACAACTACAGAATTGGACAAAAATGGCATGTTTTAAAATGAACAGTGACCAACACATAAATAAAAATCATACGGCACATTTGTCTTTACCATTGTGGAATTAACACTAATTTTGTAGTTAGCAGTCACATATGTGACGAATGAATGAAATAAACTATACACACATGGACAAAATTGTTGGTACCCCTCAGTTAAAGAAGGAAAAACCCACAACTCTCACTGAAATCACTTGAAACTTACAAAAGTAACAATAAATAAAAAATTATTGAAAATTAAATAATAGTTAAATAATAGTTTATTTCATTCATTCATCAGATGTGTGACTGCTAACTACATAATTAGTGTTAATTCCACAATGGTAAAGACAAATGTGTCTGATTTTTATGTGTTTGTCACTGTTCATTTTAAAACATGCCAATTTTGTCCAATTCTGTAGTTGTGTAGCTGAGTGTGATTGCTGCTTTCATACCTGCTAAAACGAAAAAGCAGAAAATAGGGGAAAAAAAAAAAAAAAACAGATTTGGGATTCCATCAGACTTAATAAGGCAGATGTGAAAACACCTAAACCCCCCCAGGAGCTTTTATTGCCATCGCTCCTAATGACCCGTTTTTTTTAAATAATTATGTTAATCATCAATTCAAAAGTAATGGCTAATTTTCATTATTTAATTTTCAATACATTTTTATTTATTGTTACTTTTGTAAGTTTCAAGTGATTTCAGTGAGAATTGTGGGTTTTTTCTTTTTTAACTGAGGGGTACCAACAATTTTGTCCACATGTGTTTATCTGCAGCCACTTTGAATGCTTTTAACCATCTCAACTGAAAATAAAACCGGCTTAAAAATTCAACTATAACCTGTCTTTCTTGCATCTGGTGTGAACTCAAATTTAACCTCAGAGTTTACAGGTGGATGCTGCACTTCAGTTTGATAATATATTCTCTAAGTCTTCACTCTAATCGTCCTCGGCTGTAGCTCCACCTGTTGGATGGTGGTTCGATTCCCGCCTCCTCCTGGTTGCATATCGTTGTGTCCTTGGGTAAGAGCCTCTGATGGCATGTGCCGTCTGTCTGTGTATGAATGCATAGATTCCTGAGTGTGAGAATGCATGAATGGACACTTGTAGTGCGCTATATAAATCACATATTTCAATTCACACTGAACACGTATGAAAACAACTTGAAGTGAAGACTCTAGGTGGTGACCACCAAAGCATTTTTTTTTTTTTTTATCATTATTATTATTCCCCCGGCTGAAAATGACAGGCGCTTGTCTGAAAACGCACAGCTGGGAGCACTTGAGAACGCTTCGAAAGCTCGGCGTTCCTATGCGGTTGCTATGATACGGAACATCCACGGAATTAAAAACCGTCATCACAAGCATAGATTATGTGATATCTACGGACATGAGATAGAGTGGCCTTTTGGATTTGCATTGAAAACTCATACTGATATTGTGGTAATACAGTCTGGTACAGCGCGGCCTTCCTCTGGACATCTGGGTGAAAAAGTGAGACGAAAAGAGACGAGCCCAGTGTTTCAGCCCAGAGTTGAACACATTTTTCATCTCTCAGTCAAAATAAAATAAAAAATCTGTGCTCAGCAGCCACCGTTGAGTGCTGGAAGCCTAAGATGATGATTCGCGGTTTTTGATTCCTTCCAAAAGTCTGATATTGTGCAGAAAAGCTGATTGTTGACGCCTCAAACCCCCATTCCAGACGCTGGATGACATGTAGTACAACACGCAGCCCTCGCTGTACATGACAAGTGCAGCTTTGACGTGTGTGTGACAACTAATCTCTACGCTTTTTGTGAGCCTGTGTCGTTAGAAAAAAAAAGCAAAGTGCTATTGATTCTATTGAACCTCTCTCCATTACTTGCCCCCTCGTTCCTGTCACTCACAAATGATTCTCTAAAAAAATAGAATGTCGAGTACCTCAGGATTTAAACTCCTTCTTTTTGGGAATGCATGTTACGACATAACTGAGACTACTATATGGATGTTTCCATGCATCAGATGGGTGGATGAGGACCCTGATATAATTGTAAAAAATAGACATTACCAACATTTTACAGCTCAAAACATATAGTATAAAAGTCAGATTATATAGTAGGAGGCTCTTATTTTTTCTTTTTTTTCTTATTTTTTTTTTTCTCCATTCTATGTCCATAATGCATACTGTGTATGCGGATCAACAAATTCTACGAATTTTGTACATAGTGTTGTGTA
Source organism: Eupleurogrammus muticus (assembly GCA_036785175.1). Classification (NCBI taxonomy): domain Eukaryota; kingdom Metazoa; phylum Chordata; class Actinopteri; order Scombriformes; family Trichiuridae; genus Eupleurogrammus; species Eupleurogrammus muticus. Next base: position 1,633,753 of record JAYKQN010000036.1, on the reverse strand, counting down.
TTTTTTTTTTTTTGAATTTCATGAATTGCCTCATGTACAGAATCCTGCAAAAAGTGCAAAGATAACAGGTTAGAACTGTTTAAACTGCAAAAATAAAACAAATACTACCATGTCCTGACATAAAAACTGCATTACAGGACATTAGTAAGTGGACAAACTAAACACGAAACAAATCAAGTTGACAATATAAGAGAAACTGTAGGATTTGCTAATGATTTAGCATGTCACTGAGAGTTCATTTCCTAGTGTTTAATGACTGCACCCGCAGAATCCTGCAGACAGTGCAATGGTAACAGGGTAAAACTCACTTTAAACTGCAAATGTCCTGATGTTAAAACTGCATTACAGGACATTAATAGGTGGACAAATAAACACTAAGACTGTGGAGATCCAAGTTGGGTTTTGTTCAACTTTTGCAAAAAAGCAAAAATAACTTTATCACTTTTCCTCCACTCGTTTATTAAAAATAGAGCGGGGTAATGTCATCAATCAAACCATCAAAGTCCTCATCCTCTGTTTCTGATTCCAACAGCAGCTAAATCTCCATCAAACATGCCAGCTTCACTTTCACTTTGCTTTCTGTGCCGTGCGACTCCTCTAAATGATGTTGGCTTTTGCTAAAGCACACATCCTGCACCTTAAGTAGCATTAGCTATGTATGTGTACATGTGTATATGTGTGTATATATATGCAAATATGTAAATGTGTGTGTACGTGCATGTATGTATGTATATATGCTTTGCTTATGCATACTTTTTTCTTACTATTTATTAGTATTTTCTCTCCATTCTTATGTCCATAATGCATACTGTGTATGCAGATCAACAAATTCTACGAATTTTGTACATAGTGTTGTGTATTTTTATTTTTTAGAGTTTTTATTTTCTTTTGCGTTTATTTTATTTTCATTTTCTTTACTCTGTACGCTGCAGTAACAGACAAATTTCCCCGTTGTGGGATCAATAAAGTCATATCTTATCTTATATCTGTTTAACACAGGATTTTTGTAGTAAATTGGTGTGTGGCAGAACAGTCGATTCCAGATCAACCACAGAATAAAAGTATCATCTAATAATGGTGAGACAATGTGCATCTATTATGATCTTTGACAGTGAAGCGTTCCGTGTAGTTTTACTTTAACTTTTCGTTTTGACTCTGGACTTTTATCCTACTATTCACTATTTAACACTATTTCACATTAACAGGTAAAGACAGGTTGTGTTTGTTGCTGCCATGTGGTGCATTCTGGGTAACTAAAGCCTATATTCTACAACATTTAAAAGCCAAAAGTGCTCTCCTGCTGAATCTAGCATTTTAAGTCACAAGCCAAAAAAATGTGTCTCCTCTTGTATGGTACAGAAAAAGAATAATATATGCACTGTATTCAGAGGAGGAGAGGAATGATGATGATGATGATGATGGGGGGGCTATTAGAAAACAGGAAGATGAGCGACACAGAAGAAGAGACATTTAATAATGTATGCCTTCTCATGTGAGAGACAAAAGGGGGGGAGAGTCCTAGAGAGAGAGATTGTGTGTATGTAAGAGAGACATTTCTGTGACCTTCTGCCTCGCGAAGCCCCATCTGACTAAGAAATGAGGAGGGATGGAGTGATGGGGGAAGCAGAGAGGAGACTGCTAATGAGCAGGGCAAGGGATGAAGGCGAGGGGGGGGGGGGGTAGCGGGATGCAAGGGTGGGATTTGGGCCATAATGTTGAATATTTGACATTTATCCAAATGGTAACAGCAACCAAATGAAGCAAGCAGGAACAAATCTTATTATTTAACCATTTTATTTAAGCAGATACTGAATATAATAATAAAAATACTAGACATTTAAAGCACTTGTATGTTTGATTAAGATGAATCCACAGCGCTCGATGATCACAAACCGACACCTTCCCCCGAAGGGACGCGGCTAATTATGATCCCACAAACCCCTCATTATGAATGTTGCTATAGTAACGCGCTTTTAACTCCGAACCGACCGACAACGCCTTAAAGCGCACACTTGACCAACAGAGGAAGAATGAACGTGATTCGCAGAGATACTCTGCGACGGTTCTACATAAGTTTTGTTTATGCAACACTAAGACTCCTCCATTAAGGATTTGAAAAAAAAAAAAAAAAAAAAAATGACAGGACGGTTTTTCCTCGGGGAGAAAAATCTCTTCATAACCAGCAGATAAGTAAATCAATTGCAATTACTGAACAAAGGATTTAGTCATATTCGCATCTGCTTCTATAGCCACCTGTACAGTCCCTCTAGGAAACTGTGATATTGCAATTACAATAACTAACATAAAATCACTCAATATCTGCAATATTTAATTTATATATCCTCTGCTGAGTTCTGCTGAAGGCGTTTTCAAACAGAAATTCATCAACTTCTCATTTACGGTTTCGCAAAGCTCTTTAACCTCTCCTCTCGTCATAACAGACCTCGTAAAATGTCACAACAGGAAGTGACTGGCTGGCTGTGGAACGCGGCCTTATGCTGAAAATCAGGGCCCCGCTAATCACGCTCGCTTTCCTGCGTCTAATCAAACGGCCGACGTGGCGCGTAATTGCATCAGGTACTCGGGTAAAATTATACGATTAAAAAAAAAAGGCTGCTGCAAAGTGATTAATCATGAAAATACCTGCGGGTCCCTGGAGGGGCTGATTTTAACAGGGGATGGGGGGGGGGGGGGGCAGCACCACCTCTCACTAATGCAGATAAGGGTGTTAAATGGCCTAATCCTGAGGTCAACTTCCACCGCTATCGATAGCCCAGCCTCTGAGGGGTGTTTGCAGGTTATCTCATTCTCTTCCACCTCGGGGGCGATTTGAAGGTTCTGGACAAGCCTCACGCTCCACCGGGACCAGGGGGACCGGCATCCAAGGGGGGCACAAGAGCCTGATTTGACAAGTCTTTAAACCGCACACAACCTATATATTCTTTTTTAACTTAAGTTTTATATCTAAGTGTGTTACTGTGCGTTTTAATATAATGCTACCATGAAACCAGCTTATTAGATTATTAGCAGTTGTGCTAAGAGTGAATTTCGTGGTCAACTGGCTGCAGCATTTTGGAAAAATCATAATTTCTTAGTTGTAGCTTAGTGGATCCGATTGTTTATAAAAATGGCTTATGAAAATTCTCTTTATTTTAGACATGCAGGGCCTTTCCTCTCAGGCAGTGACAGCAGAGCGTCCCTAGAAAGCGGACACCTCAACAGAATTCATTGGCCGCCGTACAGGAAGTGCCCTTTATATTTCGCACGGCCCCCATGGGCTGATTTTTCCTGCCAGCGAACGAGAGCTAAAGGAAGCAAATGAGGGAGCTTTCTGACCTCACAACGGGCATTCCGTCCCCCCGGGGGCGGCGTGGTGGCACCTGCTGGTGTATAATAGGATGGATGGCAGGGGGAAAGAAAAAGGCTGAAACTGAGCTGGAAAAACCGGATTTTTTTGTGTGTAAAGCTGTTGTAAGGGAGACAGCATTCTCACTTCAAGATGAAATGGAAGATTAAGAAATCCCCTCCATTATAGCTTTGCTATCCTCTACCTAGCCTGACTAACACCTGACTACACCCATTCATTTGTTAGTGTTGGAGGTTAGTATTCATGGTTTATGAAAGCCCAGAGCCATTTAATGGGCTACGAATACCTTCTGTATGTAGCTCAAAGCCAATGGTATTAAGACATTTAGGTTAAGGAAACCTTGGTCCAAGAAGGCTTTTATTTCAACCACTGCAGCCCTTGATAAAGACATTTCTTAAGAAGAATCAGATGTTAATGCTTGGTTGGATCAAAGACCCACAATGGATTTCTAGAATTTGCCCATTTCTTCAACATAAACTTGTGATCTAAATAACTTTTTTAAGGTTGCATTGAAAGGAAAACTGCCACTATGTTGGATCCAGAGTTATCAAAAAGGTTGCTTTATTTAATGGCTTTTGTCATATTGATTGGTTCCCTCAATGAGAGGAAAATTGCAAATCCCTAATTTCCAGACTGAATTGCAGAGTGACATTAAATCGCGTGCGAGGAAGGATGGGCATACCCCTGCTACCTCTGAACCCCATTCCAACGAAGGAAATTAGGACCAATCCTGGGCAGACATACAAGAACCCAACACCCATGCTCACTGGAAACCAGCTACTGGAACCTTGGTTGATTATGAATTAGTTTGACGTGCATTCTGATTCTGGACCAGGTAAGTTCCAACCGTCGTTTGCAACGCAATAAAAAAGCAGATGTTCAACATCGTCTTTTTTTCCTTGAAGCAGGCTGTTCTTTGCAAATCAATCAAAAGTAGAGTCGAGTACGGAGTTTTAACACATGTACTTGGAGTTAAATGGTGCCGAGTGGTCTCGGTGTGGGTGTTTGTGCTGCAAACAGAGTAATGGTGCTTATCAGGAGAGAGAGAGAGAGAGGAAAAAAACTCATTCAGATGAAACTGCAAAATTACACAAATAAAAAATGATCACATATCTTACACCACTCCCTGAAAAGGCTGACTACAAACACACCAAATGATTCTTTTTCTTTTGCCATCTGTCTCAATTAAACTTTATAGTCATGAAGTATTGTGGAAAAACAACACAAAAAAATCAATGCAGTAATGGTAGAGATGGGCCAAATCTGTGGTTATGGAGCAGCAGCAGCTTTCTGCAGGGTGGCGTGTTGCACAGCTTCGAGGTATATGTTGTTGAGTCAGAGTCCCTGCAGGGGGGGGGGGAGCTAGAAGACGCCTCGCAGAGATGTCTAACAAGTCGTCCTACTGTTCCACTCCTCACCGTCACAGCAGATAAGAACTGAGCTTGGTGATAGCACAGAGCTTGGTTTTGTTTGAAGGTTATGATACGCGTGTGAATATATATTCGCTTAATCTCTCAAAAAAAGGGGTTGGTGTAAAACCATGACAGCAGAGACTTTCCATAAAATAAGCTAATGGCTGCTCATTCCCAAGGTGCCAATTGGTGCCGTTTTGTCTCGCCCATTGGCGTCACCGTCCAACGCTCTTTTAATGTGCATGATAGATCGTCCCAGAGGCTTTAAACTTTAGACACATCCTAAAAATAGACACGGTGAGACTGATGATGTCTGTGTTACGGCAGTAAGGCCAAATGGCATCGAGAGGGACAGCCGTGCAAATTTGCTGGAAAGCAGACGAGCAATGTTTGAGACCATTAACCGGACGTTTTTTTGTTTTTTTTAGCATAAATTTGTGGATCGTATCACTGCTGCACCAGCTACAGATGTGTTAGCGCTGGCTTGCGTCCTATGTGACGCCGGTTCTACCTGCCAGTGGATGCAGGTGCTGTCCCAGTTTCTGTAGACGTTGGCTTAAAGTCCCTCTGCTACATCGTTGTTCTCCATCTGTTTGCTTAGCCCGTTCATCATCTAAACTGTCCATTTTGTCCAAGAATCGACCCCGTATTTTCTCTGCAAGGTTTGCTTGGTAATCTGAGCCCTGAAGGGTTTAAGACGCACTGATTTCCAGTTTTATTCTCATGCAAACTATGCTAACAAATTCCGTACTGTCATGGATTATTAAATACTTAGGTGTACCAGGGTTTATCTAATTTTTTCCCCCCATAATGACCTTCGAGATGAAAGTAAAATCTGTCCAAAGGCGGCTCAAGCAGCTCATTTAAGATGGAGTGGTAACGCGTTCTAAAGACGTCGTGTTCGGTGCATGTTGATTTCAAATTCTCTTTGTCTGTATTTTCGGCTTCACTCTCATTTATTTTCCGCCTTTAGTATGTGTGATCTATCTCCATTGATCCAATCTTGGCCTTAGGATCCGCTAAGTTCATGCCCACACACACACACACACACACACACCACAGCCATATTTATAGTGTCAGTCCAAGCTGAGGATTTCACACTTTTTGTCAGGATGAACATGTTCAATGGTTGGACTCAACATGGATGTGGATTTGCTTGGACATGTGACCTGGCCCCATCAAATATCACTGGAGAACCTCAACAGCTGTTACGTGTGTGTGTGTGTGTGTGTGTGTGTGTGTGTGTGTGTGTGTGTCTCCCAGGGGGCATTATAACACCTCATCATTTGTTAATTAGCCAGTTAAGTCATCTAATTAACACGCCATCTCTCTACTTTCTCTGTCAGAGCTTCTACTTCTTCTTCTTCACTGTGCATTTAAAAAAACACACTAATTGGTTGGTAAAACCATACAGGTTAAAACAGAAAGAAAAAGCAATTTAGCATTTAGACATAAATACAAATATGACTAACATTCACTGCCACAATGGCATTGACAAACCCCTTATTACCATCCTCCTGTCAAACACACACACACACACACACACACACACACACACACACCACAGTCCCAGTATCATTAGAACCCCCTCACATGTATTTGTTTGTGCAAGATTGAGCAACATGACAAGACAGCAGGATTCATTACATGCCAGTTAATGAGAATCAGATATTCCATGCAGCATTATTCCTTGCTGTCCTTCTTCTTGTGTGTGTGTGTGTGTGTGTGTGTTTGGTTAATAGACAGAGAGATGTTATTAAGGGGTTTATCAATGACGCTGCAGCAGATGGCAATCTTTTTAAGATCAGGAGGCCTCACACGACAACAACAGGACTGTAAGGATCCTCCGGAGGAACGGACCACCCGCCTCCTCCTGCAGCTCCCTGACCCTGATTTACAGACTGCGAGATGTTAGCGTTCTACCAACGGTGTCCACACGCCCCAGCCACGCCACACGTCTTCCCTGTTGGTGAAGAACAGCTGTACCAACCACTTCCCAAGATTTGAGGAGAATCCTCTCCGTGACATCAAGACACATCAATCAAAAATACTTGAATAGCCTCATTTCCTGATTTAAGTAATTAATAAAATGTCCAATTTGTTAGCCCTGCAGATAATTTAGGTTTTTATTTGCTTACAGTCTGCAACACTGGGATCCACTGGGATTTTTCCCTGTTAAAATGGGTTTTTAGGGAGTTTAAGAACAGAGGATGTTGTGTTTGCTTTTATACAAACTGTAAAACCCATTGGGGCAAACCTGTGCTTTGTGATTTTGGGCTAAACAAATAAAAATGACCCTAACCCTAACGTTCAACCCACAAATACAGCACTAGTTCTGCAACTTAAAAATCCTAAATATGGAGAACTATATCATCATCATCAAATATGTAGAATTAGCAAATAAGCCTCATCTGCCATTTTACCTCTTCTGAATTGTGGAAGAATTTTGAGACATTAATGGACATTAATACACAAAAATATAGATTAACAGAAAACAAACAGCGTCATTCTTGGATAGCTATGACCAACACGAACGCTGCTACGTGATAAAACATAACGTATAGTGTAGGAGCAGCAGGTCACACCTGCCCTTTTAGAAAAGACGTACGTATACATTGCATACACAGTACAGGGGTTTGCATGGAATGAAAGTGTGCTGAAAGGTGAGAGGAGCATCAGACTTGATTATCGGTGGAAGGTTATGACACATGACACAGACGCACACGAGCAGTCGGAAATAGTATCAGCTCCCAGATAAGTCCTTACTTATATAGATATATAGACAGATAAAGGTCAACAACATCTGGATTTGTCATTCTCAGCGGATCTAGATCAGTACTCGTCATGCGTGTGTGTGTGTGTGTGTGTGTGTGTGTGGTCTTTCTATTCTGATTCAAGGCCTTTCTCTAAAGGTCAGACTGTGACACGGCTCACATGCACAATACTAACATGAATGTGTGGAGACACACACACACACACACACACACACACACAACCTCGGGGCTGTTACTCCCAAAGTCTCCTAACCTTTTCATGTGTGAATTTTACATTCACACACAACGCAGCCCTTACGAGAGTTTGCGACACGCATGGTGGGCTCCTCTCGCAGAGATAGGTCGCTCACATGACCTCAATGATGTTGAAACCTGAATGGGATTCGGAGTAACCTTTGTTTGTCATAAACTCATTTTTAATTGGAATCCATGAATGTTTGTTTGTTTCCCTGCAGACAGAGATGCTTGGCACCCCTAAAATACATTTTAACCAGCACCAAAGGAAAATCACCAATGCCGAAATGATAAAAAAGAAGAAAAACAGCAACTCAAATCCTCTCCAAATTAATCTCAATTTATCCAACTGTTGAAAAATCCAAGCATAAACCTAAATATGACATCTTTGACTTTCTGCAGGATTTCCCATTAAATAAAAGCAATTTTATTTCTGATGTAATTCTGTAAAACACAGAATTAAAACCACAGCCTTCCTTTAAGCCCTACTTTCTGTGGTCCTAGTAATAATTTAATTTTTTATGTATTTTTATTTATTGTGTTTTATTTTAAAAAGCTTGACTACAATCTGCGTAATGAAGAAAACCCAGGCTTCATGTGCAGGATAAACAGCAGAGATTCTTCAGTGGAAAAAAAGCAGGACAATCAATTTTCTCCAAAATTAATGTAATCCCCCACCTGATTAAGAAGATTATCTTAAATGGTCGCTGTTAGCTAACTTCTTGTAGCTGAAAACAGTGTGGGGAAAGTAAGCAGCCACTTCACGTCAATAATGAAGTGTAAATAATAGCAGCCTATGCAAGTGAAATAACAGGATGTATAGATTTTGACTATATATATATATATATATATAGTGATTAATGTTACACTGCAGCCTCTCAGTCTGCAAAACGAGCATTGTGAGTTTTACCCTCAGGATATATATATATATATATATATATATATATATACAGTTTTATTTATCAATATGTAAAGAGCCCAACAGTGAAAGCGCTTTGAGTTTGTGTGTCTGAAGTGCCCTTGTCTGACATTTTAATGAGTGTAACAACCCTGAGAGGCTGAACCCACTCCACATCGGAATCAATGCATTTATGCCGCAAAATAAATGTAGATGGCTCGGCTCATGTAAAAATGCATAACCGCTGGCATACGGTGCATGCATGAGGGGGGAAAAAGAAAAAAAAGGAGGGCCTCGCATTACAATGTGAGTACATAAAATAAGATAAAATGCTTGGATACGTTTTTACGGAGGATTAAGTGCAGCATCCATACAAACAGAGCAGTTTCAGATTGGACTAACATGCTCTGCTCATTAATATTAAACGCTGCTTTATGGCCGCGGAGTAATAAAACACCCGTTCCACAAAGGGGTGTTGGATCTGACTGATGTGCGAAGGGAGTCGGAGGTAGCGTTTTTTTTTTTTTTTTTCCTCAAAAAGGAAAACGGGGCTCAAGGAAAGAGGCGGAAGCCTGGCTGTGCAGGGTCGTGCAAGTCAATTCTGCCCTTTTTTTTTTTTTTACTCACCCTTCATGAAGGGCAGCTGCCAGCCAATCAGCCGCCCAGCAGGAAGTACGAGCCGGAAAACCTCGCCCTTGGAAAAACGGAGGAGGCAGAGCTAAAGGTAGGCAGCGATACGGCGTCAGGATGCAATTAGGAGGAGGAGGAAGGAGGGGGGGTTGATATGTGGAGTTCTGTCAGACCGCCGGAGCAGGAACATCCTCCTAAGCTGTTACTAATTAGGCACGTCTCATTCTGGAGATTCTGGCAATTAGAAACTTGGTCGGTCCAGCTAAGTTCACGACGGGGTGCGCAGTGCACACATGTGGAACACGAGCCTCCATTTTTCATTGCATGACATTTAGTAATAAAATGTCACTTCTGTCAGTAAATGGAGCAAAATGGTAAAACATACATAAAGAAAATTCAATTCCAGTCATTGGAACGTCTAAAATATTATGTTTGTTGCTGAAAAACATGGTGATGAAATATCAGATTCGTGTAAGATGCAACCCTTTTTCAGACAGATTAGTTTGTGCAACAATGTTCCAAAACATGACATCTTGTTTCACATGCTTGCAATGCTTAATTCCCTTGTTTTTGCACGCATATCCTCCTCAAACTTGTTATTTGTGCGTCCGGGTGCACATCAGGTCGTTCTGTGTCTTTTTTTAAATCCTGTGTAACTCCTCTGTCTCTTAATGATGGATTAGACTTCTCATAGTATGACTGCTCATCCAGCGATAATCCGCACACGCTGACTTTGAGCCGGAGAAGGCAGCGGGACAGGGGGGGGGGGGGGGGTAACTTTGAGAAAATTACAGCTCCCTTATAAGAAAAGAAAAATCTGAGTTGAGACTCAAAACTCAAACACTCAACATAAATTACCCTCAAAATTTTTTGATTTTACATTGTTTTCTCCTCCATAAATGTTCGCTATTTCCACCCATGCAACATTGAAGTCGTCTTCGTCAACGCTGCCTTTTCACAGCCCGTCAACAGGCTGTGAAATGGAAGTAAATTATATGTTTGGTGTAGTCGACATGAAGACACATGTGCTCTATTTTCTCTCAGGTTTTCAGGCCGATGCAGAAATTCTGCTTTGAATTCCCCCAGAAGCGACTCGGTGCTAAATCATTTATTGGTGACAAGTTCCAACTGCAGCACCTTTGGTTGTTCTATCAAGTAAATTGTATTTTTCTTTTTTTTTTAGGAAAGCCAGCAACTATACTGTAATGTCCAATTCTCTGGTTTAGACTAAAATTAACAACTATCGGTTGTCCTGCCTCAGAATTCATACTGAGTGATTAATCTGAATTTGACCCCTTTAACTGACTTTGTTGACTTTAAGTGAAACATCTTGAAAACTATTGGATCAAATGGCATTAAATGTTGGTATAAACCAGTGGTTCTCAAATAGTCAGGCATGCCCCCCCAGGGGAAGATGCTTTTCATTTATTTTTTTATTCAGATTTTTCTTTTTTTACTGCCCTAGAATAAGGTGCAATTGCACCTCCACTACATTGGGGGGCAGTGGCGCTCTCATTGGTAGAGTGTGAGCAGGGAGCATACAGCACAGAGTATGAGTATGAAGTGTAAACACCAAGTGACACCATGAAAACATATTTAACAGGATGAGAAGACAGGCGGAGAGAGACGGAGATAAAGAGACAAACGAAAGTCTCCCAAAGCTAAGACGAGGAAATATGACCTAGTGTCTGTAGCGCTTGGTTCACTGTGAAAGACCGGTGTGTTACTGAGTCTGAAATGTTGGAGACAATGAAATTAAAGACATTACACCACAATCATGCTGATAAGACCATTTTATGTAGTTTTATTTTTCAGTATCATATGGTTTGACATGGTCAGTCAAAAATGTTTAATTAAGGATTTATTTGTATCTGTGAATTTCAGATGCACTTTAAATCTTTTCTGTTCCAGTTAATAAAGCTATTCTTTGTTGTTCATTTTTATTCTCAAATACGTTAATAAGGATACAGTGTTATGCAGAGGTATTTATAACAATTTTATAGACAAATTCTGCTTTTAGTCACACGGGGGGGGAGCAAAATGCTCTTTTCTTCCATTGGGGGGGTGCGACAGAAAATAATTGAGAAGCACTGGTATAAACATTCACTTGATCATGGTAAACACTATATTTAGCATTTTAACCATTTCTGAGACTTTTAGTATGCCGACTTTAGCATTAAACTCAAAGTACAGTGTTCCTGTGGATGCATAGTCTTGTTCAGTCTCTTGGGGAATAGCAGAATAAAAAAAAGATTTGTTGCAACCATTAAACCATTTCTCTTATGTCACCTTAGTCTTATGGAAAGGCCCCGTACACATGTTCATGGACTGTATAGCCTGGGCAAAGCGTCGTGCTTTGCTAACCATGTTTGACAGGTATAAAGCTCGCTGTCCCTCTGAGATAGTCATACACGCTGCACAGGGCTGCAGAAGCGAAACCGAAAACACACACATTCATCCACGGAAACAGAAAGAGAACGCTTCAAACTATCCGACAATACACATGGAAACAAAGACAGTCGCCCTCACTCTCTTATATTTACTCAGTTCCTCTGTAATCACCACTTTATTTAATGTTCCCTAAATGCACTTTTTTTAATTATATTAATGTCCCCTAAAACGTCTAAGGGAGAAACCATCTTGCCAGACTTCCAAGTCATCCGATTGTGTGCGGAACAGATTCCTACAAGGACCAATCAGTGTCTTCCTTCGATCTCGACTCTCTCCCAAGGGGGTGGAGTCAGCCCATGACAGACAGATGGTTGATCCAATCGCATGCCAATTCCTTTTTTTCTCTGTTCTGTAAGTTGTGCATTCCCCCTAAAAGTCTAAGATTCAAAACACACCCTGGGAAAAGCTGGAGTCGGGATGTCACGACTCAAAAATGCCGCTATCAGGGCCCGCGCCCCGGAGCCCAACAAACAGTGGGGGATTTCCCGGGCTACAGCGCTAAAGTAACTCTTCAGGATGGAGCTGCTAAGCAAAAGTGGCAGACTCACAACCCGAAGCAGTGATTATCCAAATAAACAGCGTGAGATTATCTGCTCTGTGGTCCGAGGCCACCATTTTGTTTGGCTAATGGAGCTAACAGCTAAGCCGATGAACCATGGAGCTAACAGCTAACGTGGCTACATAAGAAGCAGGGTCCAGAAAAGACAAATGAGGGAGGGAGAGAAGTGTTTCTAGCCTCTTCTATGGGGAAAACCATGTTAATCGTTTTATTTCTTTCTCTTTCTTGGACATTGGGTGAAATACAGATGAAGGCATCTGCTGCATTGATTGGAGTAATTGCTAGAGCAATTTAAAAAGGTGTAACCTTGGTAACAGCACAAAACAAACTATTGTCTCCTGTTCAAGTCGACAAGTGGTAGAATACACACAGTAAGACCCACAGGTAGCAGACATAGGCATAGGAAACCATCTCGGCACACTTATCTATTAGAAACACACACACCCAAGCCCATGCTATAGACATCAGATAGTGTAATCTACATCTGCACCATTCAGACCTAATGCATTAATTTATTACAATTATTATTATTTATAAATACAAACGGTAACCATGAGTGGTATAGGAAAGTGGTCAATGGTCAAGGTCAAATACAGCAATACTACACTTTATTCATTGGTTTCTATGCACAAACAATACAACAACTATGGACTCGAAGTTGATTCCCATTGATTGACACCATGCACAAGCCAATTGAATCATGGGGTGTGGAGATTTCCAGCTTAAAATCCAATGAGGACTGACCCCCTTTGGGTTCAATGAACAGCAGCGCAACCCAATGGAAAGTTCCCACGATGAGCCCATCCAAATCTGATAGCCAATAGGGGAACTGTCCTACTTACGACTTGACCATACCATTTTCGCAAATAGGACTAAAGAAAAAAGATGCATCTTGAAAGGTCAAGCGGGTAAAGACTTGAACCAACAAACAGGTCCCTGGTCCTAGCTGAGCCGAGCCCGATCCCACTAATCCAGCTGCATTCTCTCAGGCAGGGTCCTCACAAGACCCGAAATTTAGTGATCGGTATCAATACTTCTAGATTTTACTTGATGCGGTTGTTTCTCCAGTTATTCAGACTAGATCTGACACGGTCAAAAAAAGAAGCTTTATTAAATTCATATATCACAGAACACTCAGTCTGAACAGGTACCATCAAATCAATGACCCTAATGTAATTTTTCTGCAAACAGAAAGCATCGTGTAAGGAAAAAATTGGCGACAGAAGTTCCACACCGGAAAGAAAAAATGTAGAAAGACAGAGTGAAGATGCCGTTTACCGTGACAGCCCAAGTCTGAATTCCCCACAATAAATAACACAACTCTTTAAGAAATAGTGCAGCATCTCAAACAATCCATGCTCTCAATAGATATTCTGCCTACGAGTTTATTTAGAAAATGGTCTATGCCTCTTTGGCAGTGGATTTGTTGCCTTTGTAAATGGCTCGTTACTTTCAGGCATTTTTCCAGCTTTGCTCAAAACTGCACTTCTCTCCTGGAAAAGTTATACCTGGATGCTTCAATTTTAAAAAGGTCCAATATCATGAAAAAAAAACACATTTTTCCTTGTGCATACATTTCTACTCGGCTCATCCTTCACCCTATCAACTCAGGAGGCTGAATGCAAAAAGGTTGGTGAGATTCAGGTGGTCATCTTTAATTTTTACTTTTTCTTTTGCTTGTAATTAACACTCAAGGGCTGCTGTGTAACATTTAATATATTTCTAAAGGTGCTATTTACATGAAATGTTCACCAGAGGTCGGTAAAAATCCAAGTGATCCAGAAAGATAAACTGAATCAAATAAGTTCAGAGATAAAGTTATGTGTAATTAAATGGAACGGACAAAATTATAAGAAAACCGAAGCAAGACTATAAAGCAACTATTTGCATTAATGCCTCAGGTGTGATTTTGGCTCATTATTCCACACAAACAGTCTGGAAGGTTCCATGGCCGTCGTCTATGAACTATGGTCTTTAGTTCTTTCAATAGAATTTCTATTCGAGATATTTGATTCGAGTCAGGTTACTGGCTGAGTCATTCTAGCGGCTTTATTCCTTTTTGTCTTTCTCTGATTCTCCAATTGAGAGTTTCCTTGGCTGTGTCTGACCGAGATCATTCTTTCATGATCATTTTTTTTCTTTTTTAAATCAAGAATGTCTTGCTACATGACTTTCATCATCTTCCTTTCAGTAATATGAATTTTGCCAGCACCATATACTAAAAACATTGACCGTTTCAAACATGGTTTTCATTATGGCTTCCAACGAGTTCAGTTTTGGTCTTTTATCACAAGTATTTCGCAGGCTTGTCTAAATGTTGTGAAGCAAACTTTAATTACCGTAAATTCTGGAATACAAGCCGCTACTTTTTTCATAGGTTTTGAACCATGCGGCTCATACAAAGGTGCGGCTATTCTGCAAATTTTTTTTCCACCGCTAGGGGCGCTCTAACAGGAATTAGAATCAAAACTAAGACAAAATAAATGCAAAGAAGAATACGCTAGTTCCTCTCGAGCATCACCAAAGCGTTCAGAAAGGCTGGACTGCTACGCGACTGATGGAGACAGATGTGACGAAGCGCTGCTGAGTTTGTTCAACTCTGACACTGAAGAAGACGACTTCGTGGGTTTCAGCGAAGATGGTGGTTCTGTCCCGTTTTAATCAGCAAAGTTGCTGCCGTGTTAAAATACAGGTTAGGAAAGGATCTATTTAGGTACATACATGTACATTTACAATTCAAAACCGTTCTGTTCCTGTAGTAAATATCTAATCTAAAAACATACATATCTGTGGCTTGCAAAACTTTTTTAAAAAGAGTGGATGTGGCTTGTATGCAGGTGCGGCTTGTTCATTTTTTTTATTTTTATTCGGGTGCGGTCTATATGCAGGTGCGCTTTATAGTCCAGAATTTACGGTAAGTTTCAACATTAGAGTCTTGCCAGTCAAGTTCATTACTTATTTTTTCAAATAATTTTACCTGCTAATTCAGGGTCTTCCTCATGCTCTCCACAAGTTCCCCTTGGCTCTTTTCACTCTTGTCAGAATTAATCGGGGGGTGAATTCATGTTTTTTGTATATATGTTTGTCATCAGCTTTTATCCATCATGAGATGTTTGTTGTGGGACACCTTGGTAATGGGACACCTTTACCTAAGGACATCCATAGGGACCAAACCAGCTGATATTAATTTGCATTTACAAAAGGGCAGGATTGCTTTATAATTACTGATTTAGAGTAATCTAAAACTATTGTTTGCTTTCTCTATAAGCAAAAGTAGCTTTAAGCTACCATTGTTAAGAATCTAGTTTAAGATTGTCTCGTCTTGCGCACCTGCACTTTAATTTTGTTGTACATGTAAAACGCATAGGATAGTGAGAAACGCAATTTCAATTCCTTTGAATTTCAAGTGCATATGAAGAAATTGACAATAAAATTGACTTTGACTTATATGTGCAGATAACTTGGGCTGTTTGACTGCACATCACTAGCATTTTTCCTGAGGAAAACAGTGAGGTGTTCAATACTAACTCGCTCGCCGTGAACCAACTTCAACCCTTTTTCATGCACATACACAGACTTGAAAAATCACACATCCGCTGACCCCCAAAGCCGGCTAGCAACAGTGAGTTACGATGAGCTCAATGAGGTTGAAATGACATGGCGAGAGTCATGGAGTTCTTACTTAGTGATATTCTCTCTCTTAGCTTTTTTTTTTTTCCTGGCAGTCTGAACAAGTACAAGTGTACATTTGAATGAGGTCGGGATAAATAAATGGTTGATTCTCTGCACGGAAAGAAAAAAATAATCGATTTACTTCTCTGCGGGTTTATGAAGCGAAAGAGGCAGACTACACGGTGAATGGATGTGTGTTTCTCAGCCCATGTGCATGCAGGATTTTCCTGGCACATTAATGATAATATTCACCGTCCCAGGTGCATGTTACTGATAGATTAGGGAAATTTGGTTCCAAAAAAAGAAAAAAAAAACGAGTAGTATATGGCACTGAACTGTGCAATTATTTCCCCCAATTGTAAGCCTGGGGGGGGCTACAACATGCAGCACAGCACTCCTGACTCTTTTTCTCTAGGTGTGAAAGTGTGTGTGTGTGTGTGTGTGTGTGTGGCCATTCTTCACCTGTCCATCAGGCGTCCCCTGTACGTTCCTATGATGTGCTCTGCATGCACACCTGCTGCTCACTCATCGGCCCCCGTTGTCTGGACACCTGCCTCCGCCGCACACTCATATTTCTTCATTACTTCCAGTAATGATGAAACTGCAGCGTCTCTTTGCATTTTTTTTAAACTACTAATTGCTATAGAGAGAATTAAACAGAGCAACCAACAATGGCATTGAACAATTTCTGTTCTGATGCACTGCTTTGAAATGAGAAAAGCAATAATTAACCAAATTAACAAACTGTGTATGATATGAGAATTCTGCAGCGAGCTAGTTAAGTCAATATGAGAAGAAGAGCAGCATTTTGTCTTTTAGTTTCTCTTTTTTCTCTCTCTCTCAGAGCTCAGTTAGGCAGCCTTGTGCTTTAATTGCACCATATTGGATTAAGATTTAGCAATCCACCGCACATAATGTGCCTTTTATGTTTATTTCAAAGCGCACAGCTACTTTATCTAATCTGATTCCAGTTGGGCGCCGGGCCACAGATTGTGTCACACGATGCCTTTAGTACACTTAAAACTTAGCAATATTAAACATCCAGCCTCTAAGCTGGTGAGTCACCATTAATTAAAGTTGCCGTATCCGAGCTTTTCCGAAAGTTTCTCCTCCTGCAATCAGCTTCCTGTTGTTCCAACCAGGGTTGTTCTATGCAACAGAGAAAGACAGACTTCTCATTTTTTTTTTTTTTTAAGGCACATAGCAACCAATTAAAATGTGCAGCTTTCATCTATAACGTGGAACAGAAACAGGGCAAAGCAGTACCATATTTTCACGACTATAAGGCGCACATTAAAGTCATATTTTCTTCAAAATGTGCGGTGCGCCCTATGTATGTATGTAGGGGGGATTGTATGTGCGTTATGCAGAAAATCGTTGTTTTAACAACTTGACAATGGTAAAGAGACGTTTATAAAGCACAGTTTAAACTGAAGGAAATCAGCTACACGGAGGAACATGGAAATCGAGCAACCGAGAGATATTTTTAAGATTAATGAATCGATGGTTCGCAAGTGGAGAAAGCTGAAAAACGAAGAAGACGCAGCTGAAGACATTTTTCCATCCAGACAGGGACTACGATAGTGCAGCAACTTCCAGGATTATAATGAAAAAGCAGGGCCACAGTTTTACTAAGAGTTGTTTGAGCTTTAGCAAAAGTCGGCTTCATTTAGAGGAGCCGTACGACACGGAAAGTGAAGTGAAAGTGAAGCTGGTATGTTTGATGTAGATTTAGCTGCTGTTGGAATCAGAAACAGAGGATGAGGACGTTGATGGTTTGATTGATGACATTACCCCTCTCTATTTTTAAATACACACACTTGTGTGTTTGTTTTACCTATGTGTTTTACCATGCGCACAATGATTTCTGTATATAAAACCCGCGCCCTATAGTAAGGTGTCTTATGTGTGTGTTAAATACAGTAATGACACACAGAACTGAGACTGCGCCTTTTAATACGGTGCACCTTATGATCATGAAAATACAATAATTATTTTCTGATATTATTAATAATATAAAGCATCTGATCTAATGTCACAGACAAACCAAAACAGTCCCTCAGCATCAGTCCCTTCTGAACTGCTATCCACCAAGTCATGCAATGACTTTGCATCTTTTTTTTTTTTGCCAAGATAAAACTCTGAGGACAAGACAAACCATCTGTAACTCCGTCTTGGACAAAAGACAGCTATGCCACCTGTGCCTCTGCATAAAGACTCGGGTTAATTTGGCACGTTGTCAGCCCGTAGATTATGCAACCTTGACTGATATGGTTCAATCGCTCAAGCCTCCCCCTGCTGCCCTGACATTCTGCCTACAAGCTTCTAAAAATATGGTTTTAACTGCACGGCATCAGATCTAATACCGATAATTAATAGTTCCCTTTTTTTCTAAAGGGCCTTGAAGACTGCAGTTATTAAACCTGCCTAAAAGGCTTAATATGGATGCCTGGTGATCCATAGCAAACCTTTCCCCCTTTTTTTAAAGCAACTTTGTCTTAGGGCAAAAAAAACTTTTAGTGCTTCTCATTCTAGATTCTGCACTTGTTAAAGATTTAAATGCATTAACCTGAGCAGTGACGTGAAGTTTACAAGCTTTGGTATCGTAGAATACGCTTGAAACAACAAGGTAAAAGTGGAAATAACTTCTAGCACTTTGCCAAACTAATCAAAAATCAACTAGGGAGTGCTTTTTAATCAATGGAAATTTTGAATAAAATCACATATGGAGTTCCACAAGGGAAGATTCTTGAGCTTCATCTATTCGATTACATCTACATGCTCCCCCTTACTCAGATTATAGAATATTATATAGTTTCTGCATGACTTCAGTCTGCGTTTGCTGAGTAAGCGTCGGACGAATCAATGACTGGATGTGCATTCAGCCACCACCACCTTAAAAACATAGAAATAAAGGATTTCTGTCTAAACAAGATACAGAAAAAAAAAAAAAAACTCTTTCATGCATTTATTCTGCAGCCGGCCAGACGATTTTAATGGTGTTTTCACAGGTCTTAGTAAAAAAAAAAAAAAAAAAAAAAAATCAATCGGGCAGCTGCAGCTCATCCAGAATGCTGCTTTTACTTGTCTTGAGTAACCACCAAGAAAAGTAGAGCTTGTGTTACATTGGTTGTTTAAATCATTGCACTGGCTTCCTGTACTTCAAAGAATAGAGTTTTAAAATCACTAAAACTTGTTTTTAAAGCACTGGTTATCTGGGAGAAGCTTCCTGAATACCTGATGTCTGCTAAAACTGTTCATTGTCCCAAACCTGCTTTCCTTCATATTATTTATCTATTTTTTTGCTTTTTCCTGCCCATTAGTCCTTCACCTCTTCCAGATGCCACACACACACACAGCCTCCATTTCTATTCATCAATCTGCACCGGCATCCTTCTTATCGTCCTGTGCCACGCGTCAAATTCCACATGTACGCTTTCTGGAGTTTTTGTGATTCGACATTAAAGCGAAGCTGCAGAGCGTTACATGCTGTAGCTAGTAGTTCTGCAGGGTGGGACGCCCGTTCAGCGAAACACGTGGAGGTCGTCCTCCGTCGTGTTTCGGGGGAAGTTGCCAGTGCCTTGATGCCGGTGCCAAACGCCATCATTTATTTATGGTGTTTAGTGCAATTATGACGTGGCTAACTGGGCTGCAGAGCGGTTCTGATCTGTCGGAACATCATGTGCCAGGAATTGTTCAGCTACGGTGCAGGGCTGAGAACTTATTAACACTAGGAGCTGCAGCTAACATAGTAAATCATAACCAAATCCTTATAATAGTGGGAATTAAACATTAGGCCCATAACTTGTTTCATGCATATTGTCAACTTGATATGTTTTGTGTATAAATATATATAATGGATTTTTTTAAATCATAAAGATAAGATAAGATAAGACTTTATTGATCCCACAATGGGGAAATTTGCTTGTTACTGCAGCGTACAGCGTAAAGAAAAAGAAAAGAAAATAAAAGCTATAAAAAATAAAAATACACAACACTATGTACAAAATTCGTAGAATTTGTTGATCAGCATACACAGTATGCATTATGGACATAAGAATGGAGAAAAAATACTAATAAATAGCAAAAAAAGTATGCATAAGCAAAGCATATATACATACATACATGCACGTACATACCTACATACATACACATACACACATTTACATATTTGCATATTTATACACACATACACACATGTACACATACATAGCTAATGCTACTTAAGGTGCAGGATGTGTGCTTTAGCAAAAGCCAACATCATTTAGAGGAGCCGCACGGCACAGAAAGCAAAGTGAAAGTGAAGCTGGCATGTTTGATGGAGATTTAGCTGCTGTTGGATTCAGAAACAGAGGATGAGGACTTTGATGGTTTGATTGATGACATTACCCCGCTCTATTTTTAAGAGATGAGTGGAGGAAAAGTGATTATGAAAGTTATTTTTGTTCTTTTGCAAAAGTTGAACAAAACCCAACTGGGTTTGTGCACCAATTAATTTGCAGTTTAAAGTTAGTTTTACCCTGTTACCATTGCACTGTCTGCAGGATTCTGCGGGTGCAATCGTTGAACATTGGGAAATGAACTCAACAACATGCTAAATAATCAGCAAATCCTACAGTTTCACTTATATATTTCAACTTGATTTGTTTTCGTTTTTAGTTTATCCACTTACTAATGTCCTGTAATGCAGTTTTTATGTCAGGACATGGTAGTATTTGTTTTATTTTTGCAGTTTAAACTGAGTTCTAACCTGTTATCATTGCACTTTTTGCAGGATTCTGTACATGAGGCAATTCACTGGTGATGTGTTCTCATTATGTAACTCTAAAATATATATTTTTGATAATTTAAAGTCCATTATTAATTAAAATAGATTAAAAAAGAGGTTAATTTTAACTTTATTTTAGTTTTGACTGTGGTCTGTACTCAGGAATAATGTTGCATTGACTTTTAATGGTAATTGTAATATGTTATAGTACCACATTTAGGCTTTTTTGTGCTCAAATCTACTTCATTCTTTGGGTGAACTTCAACGATTCTTTGAGATTTAGATACTTGAAGCTCTTCAAGGTGCAGTGAGCGTGAATGTGATAAATAAACACGCCTTCATGTTTTCCTCATGTGCGTTTTTATGTTTCTGCAGAGCTGCATCGCTTCTATTTCCAGTTCTGTGGGTGAGCACCGAATGTGCAAAGCGGGCGACTGCGGGTTTCACGTCAGGCCTCTTGACAGACACAACAAGCGTGCGTCATAAATGAATAAAAACACGGTGGAGAAGTGGAGTAACGACGTTTTGGCAGGAGCTCCATGCTGAGTCTTCACATGCACATGAACACCAGGATATTATTGAAGATAGTCATGAGAATATGTCACACACGCACATCACTGAGAGCATTTTCCAGAAGATTAGCAGCATGCACACATGCAAACACGCGCACAATTCCACATAAATGTGGCGTTTATTTATAGAAAACCATAAATAAATGTGAGGAAGACAAAACTTGCAATAAAAGATGCAAGAGAAACTCAGTTTGGATGCATTTTTAGCAAAAGCTAAGAGTGTGAAGTTGATTAGTACCGAGAATTTTTCCAAAAAAGGAGACGAGTCTCAGTTGTTATGGCAACAGGTATAGAGTAGCACTGGAATAAAAAAAAAGAAGAAGAAGAAGAAGTCTGGAGACTGAAGTAGTGGAGTTAGAGTTAAATAAAACCCACTTTGCCTCATCAGTCATCACTGCACACGTCCTCATTAAAAGCTCGTTCCATCCCGTTCCTTTAACATCTCCACCGAGCAGCTTATTTATTCATTTGAAACAACATGCCCCCTGATATCACTTCATCAACATCATTTGAAATTTGGAAACTAATCAACTAATATATAGATTACATGTGCATTTCTCAGAGAAATTATATACTAGTGAATCGTTATCCCCGATTCTGTTGCATTGGGAAATGCAATCACTGTCTTAATTATGTTCACAGATTTAAGTTTCTTGTAATTAGATTTATATAAGAGGTGTATAAATCAACTTGGTGGGGGGTAGATTAGGTTTTGATTAAGCCTGGTGACATGAGAGTTGTTCTGGTTGGATGTTAATAAACGCTTTTTCTGTATTAAACAAGGCCACAGCATTAACACAACCATTATTATAATAATACTGTAGTCACATCAAGTGGATTTTTGCTTTGCAGGAATATATTTCACCCACAGAACTGAAGAATAAAATATGTCATCAGTGAACGTTTAACTTCCATATTTAGCATCGATATTCCCGGACACGTTAATTAAAGGCGTTTCATGTTGACAGAAATGTGGTTTCAGGCGGCCTAATGATTCCCTCAAAAGTGATTTGCTGTTTAAAAAAAAAAGGGTATAAATGTAATTTCCAAAAGGAGGAGACGGGTACTTATTAGTAGCAGCTGTGTATTTTTTTGGGAAATAACCACAAAAAATAAAATCCAGAAATAAGACGCGTGTGTGTGATGTTTAAATGACGTTAAAGAACACTCAGGTAATAGGGATTAATTGTCTATTGCAGTGAAAATATTAAAAGGATGAGATGAAAATCATACTTTCTGTCATAAAATATGCAGAGGAAACCTCTACTAATACAGTACTGTAATCCTACTTTTAGAAAATGTAAGTTATATAGTAGTTATACTGGTTTAATACAAGAATTTGAGTAAATCCAGGAGGGAATTAGTTGACTGGTCTCAAATAAAAGCCTGGTCTGTTATTTGGTAGTTCAGGGTATCTGTATAAGAAATTACCTCTGTTAGAATAGGAGATTTTGGTCATATCAAACAGGTTTATTCTTAATTAACCAAATTAATCATACATTACTTCTAAGCTGTACATAAATTCATTTATGATTGGAAATCAACGCAATTACAATTGTAATTACAATTACATTTTTAGTGTTCTGAATGCATGTGCATTAAAACAGCTGCTCTACAAATTATCAGAAAGGAATATAATTTTACTCTGACCTTTCAGGCGTATCAATAAAATGTCTGCGAGCAATGAAAAACTGTAAATCCAGTCACATATCGAATCGTTTCAGGATTGATCCCATCAAATCTCCCTCATCTCTGGTCTCCAGCGTCATAACATGAGATGATGGAGAGAGAAAGACATGTGAGTGTGTGTGTGTGTGTGTGTGTGTGTGTGAGAAAGTGAAAAAGATGAATGATTTACTTTTGTTTTTCTATCTCTAAGCAGTTTACACTACACTGACATTCAAGCATTAACACACACATTCATACAATGATGGCGGCAATGGAAAATGTTCAGTTCATCAGGAAGATCACACACACACACACACACACACACACACACACACACACACACACCCCTACACACACCCCTACGCGCACACACACACACACACACACACTAATGAGGAGCAATTTGGGGGTCAGTTGCCCGAGTTGTTTCTGTGTGTGTGTGTGTGTGTGTGTAAGTGTGTCTGTAGGTGCGTGTGCATGTAGGTGTGTGTGCGTGTGTGCATGTAGGTGTGTGTGTGCGTGTGTGCATGTAGGTGTGTGTGTAGGTGTGTGTGTGTGTGTGTAGGTGTGTGTGTGTGTGTGTGTGTGTCTAGGTGTGTGTGCAAGTGCGTGTGCATGTAGGTGTGTGTGTGTGTGTGTAGGTGTGTGCGTAGGTGCGTGTGTGCATGTAGGTGTGTGTGTGTGTGCGTGTGTGCATGTAGGTGTGTGTAGGTGTGCAGAGGTGTGTGTGTAGGTGTGTGTGTGTGTGTAGGTGTGTGTGTATAGGTGTAGGTGTGTGTGTGTGTGTGTGTAGGTGTGTGTGTGTGTGTGTGTAGGTGTGTGTGTGTGTGTGTAGGTGTGTGTGTATAGGTGTAGGTGTGTGTGTGTGTGTGTGTGTGTGTGTGTGTAAGTGCGTGTGTGCATGTAGGTGTGTGTGTGCGTGTGTGCATGTAGGTGTGTGTGTAGGTGTGTGTGTGTGTGTAGGTATGTGTGCGTGTGTAGGTGTGTGTGTGTGTAGGTGTGTGTGTGTGTGTGTGTGTCTAGGTGTGTGTGCAAGTGCGTGTGCATGTAGGTGTGTGTGTGTGTGTAGGTGTGTGCGTAGGTGCGTGTGTGCATGTAGGTGTGTGTGTGTGTGCGCATGTAGGTGTGTGTAGGTGTGTGTAGGTGTGCAGAGGTGTGTGTGTAGGTGTGTGTGTGTGTAGGTGTGTGTGTATAGGTGTAGGTGTGTGTGTGTGTAGGTGTAGGTGTGTGTGTGTGTAGGTGTGTGTGTGTGTGTGTGTAGGTGTGTGTGTGTGTGTGTAGGTGTGTGTGTAGGTGTGTGTGTATAGGTGTAGGTGTGTGTGTGTGTGTGTGTGTAAGTGTGTGTGTGTGTGTGTGTGTGTGTGTGTCCATGACACCAGTCAAATAATCACAATGTGAATCTGACGTCTTTCTCATTAACAGGATCCCAAATGTCCCGTCCCTTAGGAAAATGCTTCATGATCATGAATACGCTTTTTTTTCTTCTTTTTTTTGTATTATTTAATATTTATTAATTTTTTTTAAGGGTTTTTTTTTTATCAAGACCACAGTAATTGTTACTATGTCTAAGGTATTTATGGAGTTAAACTGAACTAGTATTTCATTATCCAGAACCACAACAGATAAACTGCTGAACCTTTATATTTAATACAAACAGAAATGCTGCAATAACCCAGAACTTTTGCAATAAAAAAAAGAAAAAGATGATTGTGATTAGTGCATCATTTCAGGAGCTGTAGATGAAATACAGATTTTAAGATAATAGAATCATATGGAACCAGATGACTTCTACATCCTGATAGGTGAAACTGTGTGTGTTTTTATTTGTGAATTACAAGATATACATTAATTTTTTCATATTGGGAAAACTATTGTTGTGGCTTGTTGAAATTCAACCGTCACTTAAACATGAAACAAACATTTATTCTTGTTGTACGTCATTTATATAAAAGCATATATGAAGTTATGGAGTTCCAAGATTCACAGATTTTTATCTAATGAGACAATTTTACATTTTAAACCACTTTTCTATGCCGTCTGACCTCTGTTTGCACCCGTTTCATCCGATTTCTTTCCCCTCTGACATCTCAATATTTTTATATATTTTTCACTCTGTGCTTTTGTTTAACTCGTGTTGCTCAAAGTCAAAGGAATCCAATAAATACACTGCATGTCCAGTTCTACAGAATGAATGTAATTTGCTTCACTGGAGAGAATCTCTTTTTTTTTTTTTTTTTTCCTCAAATATATTTATGAAATCCCTCATTAAAAATGTATTTTTTTTTTTTTTAGGCATAAAACACAGCTCTCGTTCTGAGAGATGTGAGATGCTCTGCCTTATGATCCCTCATCTCATAAAAATTCCCCCTTATTAGGATTCCGCGTCAAATATTCCCGTTAACGCTCCGGTTGGGGGAACAAGGGGTTCGTTTTAAATAAGTGATAACGTGCGATTATTAGTTTACTAGGTGTGCTCGCGCCAATGCAATTCCAGTAATAAAAAAACACAAAGAATAGCAGACCTATTGATGAAATGAAGGTTTTTTTTAAACCCTGAGAGGAAACGGCTCAAAATTGGACAAATACATTTCTCTGATTCTCCGATTTTTTTACGAAATTCATAAAACGAATGAACAACTCTGGCTGTTTTTTTTTTAGATTCAGGCGCATTGACAGCGATCTTACAATTGTTTCATCATCATAAAGTCTGCAATCGCCCCCCCAACCCCCCCAGACCTTCAGATCTGATCAAGCTCGATGTCTATGTTTGAGTTGAAACAGGGTCAGGAGTTACGAACAAATGTGACCACGTCTTAACCAATTAAGGTGGTAATTCTTATATTTTGGTTAATATTTGGTCAAACACCTCCCAACTACAGTTTCAAATCCTTTTTCTGGATCTCATACCAGACTTATTCTGAAGACGTTGGTGATATTTGGACAATTATACCACAATTAACATTGGCACCAACCTCCTTGAAGATGTATTTTAATGCAATCATTCTCATTCAGAGTTGAAGGGGCTTCATAGACGTATTCTGTGTTACCAGCATCAAGGTGGACCACTATGGTCCAATTCATGTTTTTGCACATCATCTTTAACTATTGTCCTGTACAAGAAGGGCCAGAGACTAAGGTCCTTTGGTGTGTGCAGGACCCTGTTAAAGACCTTCTACGACTCCGTCGTAGCATCTGCCCTGTTCTACGCAGTAGTCTGCTGGGGGGGCGGATGCACTGACAGGGACAGAAGAAAATTTGACAAACTGGTGCAGAGGTCTAGCTCTGTACTGGGATGTCCTCTGGAGTCGGTGGTGGTGGTGGGAGAGAGGAGGATGTTGGCAAAGCTGACATCCATCATGGACAACCCCCATCACCCTCTGCATGGGGTGGTGGGTGCACTGAGCAGCTCCTTCAGCCAGAGACTCAAACACCCAAGACAAGAAGGAGCGCTTTCGCAGATCATTCATCCTGACAGCAATAAGACTTTATAACTCACTGTAGTCACTTTTCTCTACACACACATCCTGCACCTTAAGTATGCATTAGCTATGTATGTGTACATGTGCGTATGTGTGTATATATATATGCAAATATGTAAATATATGTGTATGTGCATGTATGTAGGTATGTACGTGCATGTATGTATGTATATATGCTTTGCTTATGCATACTTTTTTTTCTTGCTATTTATCAGTATTTTTCCTCCATTCTTATGTCCATAATGCATACTGTGTATGCGGATCAACAAATTCTACGAATTTTGTACATAGTGTTGTGTATTTTTATTTTTTTATAGCTTTTATCTTATTTAACTTTTAATTTAAATTAATTAATGTTTCTAGCTCATTGCAGCTCACTAGAATTTGAACAAAAGAACAATAAATAACTATATTATAGCAGTTCTAAACCCGTATCTACTGCATGAATGTGCTAAATATTACCTAATAAGAATTGTCCAACCATTCTTTACAAGCTTTACTAATGCTAATGTCAGGTGCATCACGGATCTGCTGTTTCCAGATGTTTGGTTGGCGTTCGGCTGCAAAAAAAAATATTTTAATTAAATTTGGGCCTGTGGCGGTTTAACCAGTCAAATTAAAAATTACATCCACATTGTTAAATATCATTACTGGAGTCCAAGCACGCTTTTAAATAGTCCAAACTTCATCAGGCAGTATTCTTTTTTTATTATTTTACTTTAACCTTGGGGTGAGTCTCGTGCTGCATTCTGTTTAATGGAAATGTGACGATGGTTCACAGTAAAGTAAAACAGGGAGAAATGAAGATGAAACAAAAGGAAGGTAAAAAAAGATTTTATGACGTAGTAAATAATATGAGAACAGTTTCACACGTCTTAATCACAAACCAGATTTTAACCTTTAATTACACCTCTGTCCTTTTCAAGAGCAAACAAGACGAAGCTGTTAAAGTTTGTATTAAGTTAGAAATTAAGATAAAATAAGATTCTTACATCTAAAAATAGATATAAAAATACATAAAATATATACGATATGATATAATATAATATAGCTGCAGCATATTTGTTTTTTTTTAGTTTGTTGTAGAGTCTCTGAGATGATAGTGCTGGGACGACATGTAAAACGCTGTTAAAATTGTGAACTTTTCTTTGGAATTTCGTCGTGTTAGTCTTAGAATTAAAACCACAGGTAAACCCGCCAATGGTTCAGCACAAAGGACACAGCTGGGGCCTGATTTGAAAGTGATTTAGAGAGTACAGCTCATCCCCCCAAAAAAACTTAGCGTAAAGGCTGCATCAAGTTGTGTTTGTGATTGTGGGGTTTTGGGTTTTTTCCGTTCCATTTCGATCCAGCAGCGTGTTAATGCGAGTTAAACCTAAAATAAAAAGGTTATTTCCGCGCTCGCCGCCGCCGTTAACAGAACGCGCTGCATGTGGCGTGTCAGCCTGCTCTAAATAACAGGTCTGTTTTAAAAAGATAGCCGAGGGGTTGTTTGATATTCTGAATACACTATTTTATCGAGTGAATACACTTGCTGGCGTTGTAACAGGGCTTTATATAAAGCCATGGAAAACACTGACCCTCCAGATATTATCAATTGTGAAGATACCTAGCATTTACCAGTTTATAGTAAATTGTGCATGTTGCATAGAGAGTGATATACATTTGTGACTCTTGTTACTATTAATGCCAAGAATAAAAAGGATTGATTTGATAGTCATGTGGCTGACTGCAACTAACAATTGTTTTCTTGATAAATCACTGTTTTTCCTATAGCGTGTTTAAAAAAATGTAAAAAGTGAAAAATCCAATGTTTACCACAGACCAACATGACGCCCAAAAATATTCAGTTCACTGTCATAGGAGACAAAGAAAAACAGAAAAAAATCGACTGCATTTAGAGTTTTCCAGCTGCGTCATTTTTTTTTTTTTAGTTTGTTGTAAAGTCTCTGAGGTGATAGTGCTGGGACGACGTGTAAAACGCTGTAAAAATCGTGGACGTTTTTTCAAAATTTCGTCATGTTAGCCTTAGAATTAAAACCACAGGTAAACCCGCCAATGGTTCAGCACAAAGGACACAGCTGGGGCCTTAACTGTCCCGTAAAACAGCTGGAAAACCTGGCTGCATCAACCTGTTAGCATGGATTCAGCATTAATTCAATTAAAATGATTAATTGAATTAATTGATTGTCAGGGCAGCTGCCAATTAACTTAATAGAACTGAAATTAACTGATCAATCAAGTAATAGATGCAACTCTACTCATGTGT
>JAYKQN010000036.1:1515000-1600000 GCA_036785175.1 Eupleurogrammus muticus | reverse complement strand
AAATAAAGTTTTTTGTATCAGTAGTGAAACAATTATAGCTATACTTCTACAGTCACCTGACATGTAGATGTATTTTTATACCAGGTTTAAATATAATAACTTAATTAGAAATGTATTAATATTTATAGCAAGAAAACGTGTTTAAACTACGTCTTACTCTTTAACTTCTTCTCTGTTCCAGAAATGTTTGTATGAACAGTTTGACATGTTTCTAGCACTCACTGCTTTTTATTCTAGACATATTTTTGTGGATTTTTTCCTCTTTTTGTTGTGTGTTTTGTGTGAATCCTGACTAAACCGATTATTCCCATATAAACTCAGAGAGACTCAAATAATAAATGTAAAAAATCTTAATATAATAGACAGTTATACCAGTAGGGCTGCAACTATCCACTATTCTGATATTTAATTTAGATTTAATTAACAATTTGATTTTTTTTAATTGGGTCCTTATAATGAAATATAATCTCATGTTCATGTTCTGTAATGATCTGTGTGAATTTTAGGATTTTATGAACAAATAAAATAATACTCGTAAATTTTAAATAAAGTTTTTGTATCATAGTGAAACAATTAATTTTTTTTTGCAATATTATAGCTATACTTCTATAGTCACATGACATGTAGATGTATTTTTATACCAGGTTTAAATATAATAACTTAATTAAAAATGTATTATTTATAGCAGGAAAACGTGTTTACTCTTTAATTTTTTTTAATTGGGATTTAATTTTTTAATTGGGTCCTTATAATATGATATAATCTCATGTTCATGTTCTGTAATGTGTGATTTTCAGGATTTTATGAACAAATAATTGATCTTTGATCTCTAATATTATTAATCATTGAACTTTTAAAAATAATCTTAATTCAAGTTTGTTTAGATTTGAGTCACTTTGGTCTCGTTTTAAATTTTAAGTAAGTTGTTTTTTTTTATTGTTAGTGAGCAATATTATAGCTATACTTCTACAGTCACCTGACATGTAGATGCATTTTTATACCAGGTTTAATTATTTATATTATATATATAAATATATATAATGAAATATAATCTCATGTTCATGTTCTGTAATGATCTGTGTGATTTTTAGGATTTTATGAACAAATAAAATAATACTCGTTTTAAATTTTAAATAAAGTTTTTTGTATTAGTAGTGAAACTTTTTTTTTTAATTTATGTTTTTGCAATATTATAGCTATACAGTACTTCTATAGTCACATGACATGTAGATGTATTTTTATACCAGGTTTAGATATAATAACTTAATTAGAAATGTATTATTTATAGCAGGAAAACGTGTTTAAACTACGTCTTACTCTTTAACTTCTTCTCTGTATGAATGTTTGTATGAACAGAAGCTGCCTGTGCGATGGAGTGAATGCATCCTCATACTTCAACTAGCTTTTTCCTCCCCCTACTTCTACGCAATCAGGCGATCCTCAACGATCATGTCAGTGATTTCAGCAATTGGCAAAAACAAGTGATAGTAAAAAATAAATTCTGAGCAGTTTTTCAGGCCCCGGGTTGCCTGTCCTTCCCCTCAGAGTGTGATTCCAACACGCCAGGTGCCGTTTTATCACCTGTGTGAATCAAACTGGTCCACCAGGTGACTCCAGTGTAATCATCCGTGGGAATCATGCACCATAAACCACAGACGTAAAACATAAGCAGGCGCCTCGTTCGTTTTCCCCTCAGATTTTAAATCTAATTCAACTCTCGCTCTTCCCTCTTTAATCTGTAAATCTTGTTCAATCGTTCTATGGCAGGTCAATAGTTAGAATCCTGGAACAATCCTGGAACAATCCTGGAACAATCCTGGAACAACCCTTGGAAACCAAACAAACCAACACCGTGATTCCTGTGATGTTTCACCTGTTAAAATGCAAAACCAATCCAAAGTTATGCATAGATAGCATTAGAAAACCTCAGTAAAACTAAATCTACATCATCAATACAAGAAAATAGTTTAATATAATAACAGTTATAACAGTAGTGCTGCATGATTTTACAGATAAATAATTGGTCTTTTGATCTCTTACATTATTACTCATTGAACTTTTTTGCTTTTTGAAAAAAATCTTGATTCAAGTTTAGTTTAGATTTGAGTCACTTTGGTCTTATTTTAGGTTTTAAATAAAGTTTTTTTTTTTTGCAATATCATAGCTATACTTCTGTGGGCACCAGGTTTAAATACAATAACCTTTGTGGTTTAATAAGTATTACATATATATTATCATTTATAGCAGGAATGAGTGTGTTTAAACATTGTTAACAAGGCTTATAATGTTTAACCTGTTAAAATCCTAAACCTCCTGATATGTGATTTTTATGCATAAATTCCATTAAAAAAACTCAGTAACACTAAATGAACATAATCAGTGCATCAAGAAAATAGTTTAATATAACAACAGTAGTGGGCAACTAACCACTATTGTAATATTTAATTAAGATTTGATTATTTAATCTGGTCCTTCATAATCTCATGTTCATGGTCTTTTTGATTTTCATGATTTTATAGACAAATAATTGATCTTTTGTTCAGAAAAAAATCTTAATTCAGGTTCGTTTACATTTGAGTCACTTTGGTCTTGTTTTAAGTTTTAAATTAAGTTTTTTTAATCAGTAGTGAAACATTTTTTTTGCAATATTATAGCTATACTTCTGAGCATCTGACGTTTAGTTTAAATACAATAACCTTTGTGGTTTAATAAGTATCACATATATATTATCATTTATAGCAGGAATAAGTGTGTTTAAACATAAAAAAAAAATATTCCTGCAATGTTGACAAGGCTCCTACTGAAAACCCTCAGTAACACTAAATACACATAATCAGTGCATCAAGAAAATAGTTTAGTTTGATTTTACTGACGTAAAAGTAATTGAGCCTTGAACTCTTTACATCATCAAATAATTTTTCTTTTTTTTTTCCAAGTTTGTGTAGATTTGGGTCAGTTTGGTCTTGTTTTAAGATCAAAAAAAGTATTTTTAATTGGTATTTTAATATTAAAGCTAAACTTCTCGAGTCACCTGACATTTAATCCCAGGTTTAAGTACAATAAGTACAAGTGTTTAAACTAAAAAAAAATACACATATATTGTATTCTACTCTTCATACAACCTTTCTGTAGCACGTCATCCCTGCTTTTCCCTTTGTCTTCACTGACCTGTTTCGCTTTATTGGGTGTCACCATAAAATGCCTGGATTCTTTTCTGGAGCATAAACGATCTATAATAAATCATCTATTCTCAAATAGGACACTTCTTCCATGACCCCCCCCCATCGTCTCCTTGTTGTCTGTGCTCCTCCTCTAACTCCATCTGGCTTTTCTGCCCCCCCCCCTCCTCATCCTATACGCTCCATTCCCCCGTTACCTCCTTTACTTTAGAGGAGAATTTTTACACTCCATCTATTTCTCCCACGTTTCTTCTCATCGTCTAATTCCTTTTTTTTTTTATCCCCGCCTCCCTCATCTGGTCTGAAGTCAGCAGACGTGTCGTTCCCCACATCAATTAACATAGCAACCCCCCCACTTCATAAACCACGTGACATTTGTGGATTTTGGGGCGTGTTGCTCGCATAATCGTCTCCTAGAAGCTTCAGGAAACGGCTCACGTCGGCATCATCAGGTCACGCTGCTTCACTCCAGACGCCGTCACAGCAGATCACACTGCCCAAATTACACCATTTTACAGCGTTTCAGGGTCAGTGAGTAAATATGTTTGAATTAAGGCGCGTGATTCACCAGGCTGCATTTAGGTGACCTCTTTCTGTTCCCTCTCGCTCCCCAACTTCATTCCCTCCGATGCTTTCTCAGGTTTTTATTATTCGCTCACATGTCCTCCGCGCTTCTCCTTTCCTCATTGTTCGTCTCTCCTCTCTTCTAATTATTTCCTCGAGAGAAGAGATCTCGACAGACGCGCGTTTCATAAATGTGAGTCATCTTTCAATTATGATATAGAAGAGAAGAGGATTAATCAGCACACTGGCAATAATAATATTGCTGCAATATGTAGATCATATGCCATTCAATCTACGGCGGGGTTTAATAGAATTGAGGATTGACGTATCGCTAATGAAGAGGAGAGCGCTGTTCTTTAATCACTGCCATAGGATGAACATGCTCGGGTATGTGCACGTGCACGCACACACACACACACACACACACACATACACACACACACACACACACACACACACAAAAAAAAAGGTACAGTAAATCTAACCATCTAATATCATACTATGATACAAGTGCACATACGAACACAATGGTTTGTGCACACAATCATGCACATGTATGTATGCACAGGCACACACACACACACACACACATGCACAAACAGGCACACACACACAGACACACTCTCACACACTAACATGCATGCACAGACAGACACACACGTATGTATGCACAGACACACACTGGCACACACACACGCACAGACAACACTCACACGCATAGACACACATGCACGCATGCACAGACACACCAACATGTATGCACACAAACACACACGCATGCACACACACACACGCACAGACACACACACAGACACACTCTCACACACATGCATGCACTGACACACCAACATGCGCAGACAGACAGACAGACACACACACACACACGTATGTATGCACAGACACACACTGACACGCATGCACAGGCACACACACGCAATGTCACACACACACACACCAACATGCATACACAGACATGCACACACACACACACACACACACACACACACACACACACACACACACACACACACACACACACACACACACACACACACACACACTCACAATGTGCTGACTGACCCGAGGATGAACTGGAGCTGATTGCAGTCATCTGTCTGTTAACTACATTTTCTATACGAGAATGACACGGTGATTGATGAAAAATGGAGAGCGGGAAAAAAGAAAATGAACGAAGGGAGAAGACGTTGAAGAGAGATAACCACAGACACGGGAGAAACAAGCGGAGAGGAGCGAGACACGGAACGGAATGAAAGGAAGGAAAAAAAGAGATAGGATGTTAATCAGAGAAGGAGAGAAAGACCTAAAAAAAATAGATAATCATCCCACTTTCTCCACTTATAGCGCTGTATGCCGATTGGCTGAATGACCTCTGGACCCTCCCCTCTCTTGGCGCCGTTTGAAACAGGATGACTGATGGGAAAAATATAGTCCAAAAGAGTTAGGATCAGGATATTGCTGCTCCCTCATGACCAGGAGTCATCACCATCGTCATTTTTTTTTTTAATTTAACTGTAGGTCACGACCCCCAAAACAGGCCGGACTCCGCTGTCCTCACACGGCAGAGGTGGTAATGTGCTTTAATGAGCGCCGTGTCGCGAGGTGACACGATGCTTGTACTCGTTCTGGTACTAGGATGTCGTAATGAGGGTAAGAGACTACACTTGCTTGGGTTTTAGGGGCTTCCCAAATGACGCGAGTGCTAATACGTTTTAATGAGAACACAAAGACAACATTTACACAATAGAATCTCCGTGTAAGAAGACCCGTGGTGTCATTTAATGAGGGACACTTCATTCTGGACCCCAGACAAGCTTTGTTTTTTTTACATTTAGGCTTCTACTGCTTTAATCCAGCATAATTTGTGAATAATGGATAATCATTTAGTCATGAAACATCCCTAAATTGCAATCAAATCAACAATCACGGCCCTCAGTTCCCGTCCGTTCCTCCTGTGACGATAAAGTTGCTTTTGTAGAAAGATTAAAAAGTAAAAATAGGCGGAGAGGGAAGGGAGTTCCAGTACACGAGGCGAACGGGGACTTTCTGTTATGACAGGACTGACACCTCTGAGGAGGCTGGATGTGGTTTTTAATTTAGTTAAGAAGTTTGTCTCAAAGCATCTAATTAAGCCAATGTGTTTGCCACAGTCGCGCGGCGAGTCTCATATACGGTAGTTGAGAAGTTGCTTTTGATTTTCTTTTTTTACACAGAGGCTCTGCACAATCACGCCCCCACGTTTACGCGGGGTGGGCGGCCACCGTACGGAAAAGCAGCTTCGAGTCCAGCAGCCGTAAAGGAAAAAACGCATTAAAGCGAGGTGAAGTCGAGCAGGGAGACGTCAGTGCATTTAAATGTTTCTTTGCACCTTTTTCATTTTTATATTGCATGAGCCTTTTCATAAGCTTTACATCTGTCACACTTAAATATATTACAGCACCTTTTTATAGCAGACACCTGTTTTTTTGATGGGATTTATTAGCTCCGTGCATTAGCATTCATCCATGCATGCTCACGCCATTATTTAAAGTAATTTAAAACAGCTTTTTATTTTAAATTTACCGTAAGTACCTGGCAGAAATAGTCAAGATATTTACTGTAATTTTTTTTAACAGTAAAACTACTTTACACTTTACACTATTGTGATTTCAGTTGTACTTACAGTGTTTGGTCATTAACTATTATAATACAATAAATGACTTGTGAGTTATTGGAAAACATACAGTAATCTACTGTAATATTTACGGTAACAGCGACAGTAACTGGTTAAAGTCCAAAGATTTTTTTTCTGCAGATTACTGAATCTAATTGGACATTTAAAACAAACAACTATTGCAGCATGGTGTTCATTTCATGCCATTACCACTACAAATATTAAAACTCATGCTTGATTATTGGTACTCATTTAAAGACACGGCAGAAATCAAAGCAGTGGGACATTGAAGCAGCGTTCCCCTCATATGCATTTTGTCAGAGCTGTGTTCCCCACCACCCACAAGGAGAATTAAGAGGAAAGAAGGAGGATTTTGCGTCTTATCTGTTAACAATTAAAAATATCTTCTAGCATGCAGTGCATTTAGAGTCTCGGTGCAGACGTGCGGTTCCGTCTCTGTTGGCCGCCTCAGTGTCGCTGTTGCTGCTTTTCATCGGTGCTCTGAGCGCCGGCGTCACGCCGATCTGCACTCAACACACTCGACGGATTGATTTTTGCACCGGTGAGTTTGCAAAGTGCCGACCGTGAGACTGTAAAATAAAAAACATAAAGTTCTTTAAGATGCATTCAAGAGCATGTCGTAAACTCGGAAAAGGAAACCGTAACGTCACGAAGGTTGTTGGAAATGGAAGTTTCTACTTATTTTCCTTTGTTGAAATAGAAACGCCTGTCTATTAAAATGCATTAGATCACGTTATTGAGTGTTTCGGCTATTATGGGAAATGTATGAATGTATGGGAAATAAAAAATATATGTTCACAATGTCTTGAATTTATTGTCCAAAGAATATGAACTGAAATATTGATTCATGCATACATCAACTATTATGACCATTTAAGTGCATTTTCCTCATATGTAAGCTATTCAACCCATTTCTGCTGCTCATTACTGTGCAGTGAAAGTAATGATTCATTTGGCCTGTAATATAGTGCCTTTACGTCACGTTCACGTCTGGAATGACGATAGGATAATAGAGTTAAGTATTGTGCAATCCAGCACTGATTTGTTACCACTCTAAAGGTGTCTTTTATTGTATCATGACCCTGGAAGATAATGGATGTGAGGAGAAGACACATGATATGAGAAAGTAGAGAACATCTTCCCATTAAATGCTCTTAGAGCTGTTTCAATGGCCCAGACTTGTGGGTAAAAAACTAGTAAAGTTCCTATGATCACTAGATGTTTGTAACTACACTGAGAACCCACATATAGATAGTGTGTTGTCAATGCACAACAAATATATATAAAACAAAACTAAGTTAAACAGCTGTCCAACATAGCAGCATATACGATATTGTATATTTGTCTATAATAAATGGTAAATATATAAACTGGGCTAGGCAATATTTAAAAAAAATGTATTTATATTGGAAAAAAACATCTAGTTGTGATTTTTTTGACTGATATTGCAATTAATATATAATTTAAGATATTAGACGGAATGATCATATTTACAAAATTACTTTTATTTTGATTAAAAAAACATTTAAATTATGGTTTTATTTTCCAATTTTTGTACGCTGATGTGTAAGCCAACACACCACTACAGCAATATTTAATTAAAAATGGTATTTCCTTCTAATGAATGATGAATAATGTCACCGTATTCTGTATTTGATAATTCTGTAATAATGTAATAAATATACTATTTGTGCAGCATTAAGCATATATATATATATATATATATATATATATACACACACACAGATATATATACACACACACACACACAGATATGTACACGCACATATAAACATATATTTACACACATATACATACCACACACACACACACACACACACACACATTTATGCCAAATCATATATATCTGCATATATACACATACATGTGTAGATAAACTGCTTATAAGCTCCATATATGCGCATATATCTCATAGGTTCTTTCCATGTGGGTAACAATGATTATTGATCATCTTTTATTTTCCCATCTTTAATAACTAGGAGAAAAAAGGGATGAATGTAGTCGCTTTATATTAAACTCAATATGTCGTTTGCCTGTTAAACGACTTGCTGTTTGATCCAATAATTCCATAGCTCCATTATCATTAAAGGGGAAAATGATGTTTATGAGCCAAGAAGGGAACGGCTTAGTTTATCTGTTTTATCATTTTTAATCAGCCTCAAGTCAAATTATCAATATTAAACTACTATTGCATTGACTTTATATATATATATATATATATATATATAATACAAATATAGCACAGAATAAGTGTAGAAGTGAAGCTGTAATAGGGAGGTGGTGTTTGTCTGTGACAGGATGACTCTGACCTGTCTGAGGGAGGGGGGGTCCACTCCGCATACAAACACACACACACACACACACACAGACACCTAGTAAGAAGATTTATTGGATGAAAAAGCTTGAGATGGGTTTTTCAAATATCCCCAAACACCCACACGCGCCCCGTACCGAGCATGTAATGTGAAAGAGCAGGAAGGCTGGCTTTCACTGTATGCGCACACACGCACGCACGCACGCACGCACGCACACACACACACACACACACACACACACACACACACACACACACACACACACACACACACACACACACACACACACACACACACACACACACACACACACACACACACACACACACACACACACACACACACACACACACACACACACACACACACACACCTTTGCCAATGGAAAAAAAGATGCGAAGTGGACGCAGTATTAAACCGTTGACATTCTGGACAAGCGACAACTTGGTTTTTCCACCCCCTACTCCCTCCCTCCCTCCCTTTTTTTTTCGTCTTTTTCTCTCTCCCACAGATAAACATTCACACTACACACAGAGTAGCATTCATCTTTTTTCTTTTTTTTATGTTTTTCCCATTACCAAACCCCTATGATGCCAGCACCTCCGGGAACTCACTCCCACCACAACTCCAAGGACACGCGCAGGAATTCCACTGTGCAGGTTAGAACGATGGATTATGATCGTGCATTAATCGCATCAATTACTCAAATCAGCCCCTTTAAGCGGTGCGATAGAGGAAACGGATCAAGTGGGTTGATTCGAAGGGCCGATGTGATCAGATTGAAGTGTGACGGAGTCACAGTGAATTACATGAAGTTAAAATTTCTATCAAATTCAGAATACAGCTGACTACAATTTCCTAATTGCATTGAGACATTCATTAGAGAGAAAAGGTTTGTTAAAGTACCATTTTAAATTAAACATTGTGCTACAGAGATGTGTTGGCTTCCACTTCCTTTTCCTGCAAAATCACACTATTATCATTTTAATGTTTATCAATCATAGTAATAATTATATTAAAAAAATACTACCATTCTGTCTAATATCTTCAATCCTATCTTAGTTGCACTTTCAATAGATATGAAAATATGCCTATTGTGTGAAAAATGTCATTTTCTCATTATCATTTAACTGTATAAATCTATTGTACCATCACAACAGCAACTTTTTCCACTTTTTTATCTTTGTTAGGTTTACTCACACCTTTTTTTATTATGAAATACCTGATTTTTAACAATTCAAATCTAAAGTGCATTAAAACTCCACATGTTCATCAGATGATATTTTATATTGTCTATGCAGTGAATGGTTTCAGCCGCTAATGCTTCAACAAGAATTTGGATTTCAGCTGAAAAACGGGATTAGAAGGAGATCTGCAACAGGCAGATTCGTTTCTCTCCAAACCGAGGACCAGGCCAACTTTAAAGCAACAGGGCATAGAGCCTGCAGTCAAATATAGCGGTGGGAACGTCGGGATGTGTTCAGCCTTTTTCAGGAACCGATGACTCACACACACACACACACACACACACACACACACGGCGAACTACACCCGACCACGGAGAAGAACTGCTGTATTCTGCAGAGGCGTAACGGCCGGGGGGGAAAAAATGGCTCATTCTTCCTCCAGAAGAGCTAAACACGCACACAGAGAAACGTCATTTCCCTCCACAGTGACCAGGACCTCAAACATCGTTGGGAATATACGAACAAGGCAAAAGGTGAAAGCTCATGTAACAGCACAGGACTCCATGAGATGTGCTTGAACAACAAGGATTCTCATATTCTCCAGACATTCTCACTTATATTCTTGAATGAAAAATATGCTATGTATTCATTATAAATAGGCCTGTAACACTACAGCATTCCACGATTCAGTTTGCATCAGGATTTTGGATTCATGGTTTGAAACCCCCACTATGAAACTGTTAGGTCATGCAGCAGCAAAATGCTGCAAACACAAAAATGCAAATGCAAAAAAATAAATACATATATAAATGCAAGAAAGAAATGGTGCAAATTCACTCCACAGTCCATAAACAGAGTTTTTTTTTTTAAATGCTAATTCACTAGCTTCACACATTATTATTAGTGATGCACGATATATCTGCCAACCGATATGTCACGTTTTTTAACTTATCGGCATCGGTCCGATGTCAACAATTTGCTGAGTTAAACCGCTAAAGTTAGTTGGGTCACTGTCTGCGTGTCTCTCCACTGAGATGTGCTTTGTGGGAGAGGAGAGAGGGCGGGGGATGGGAGGACCTGTTCAGATTTGCGCGGACACAGCACAGCACGTGATAACAGCTAGGCACACTCTACAGGTGTAGCAGAAACACTGCTATGTTGCCCGGAGAAAGTTGAATATGTCCATCATTTGGCAGTGTCTAAAGAGGATGTTGGTGTTGCAGTATGCAATATATGCCAGAGCAGCGTATTGCGCGGAGGATCCCGTGTAAAATCATCGTTAAGTGTTTTGGAATAGACAGCATGATATTAAGTATGCTGTAAGTTTGAAAGTGGAAAACAGAGTGCAATCCTTTATTATTATTATTAATATTCTTTATTTCATACATTTAACTATGTCTTTTTTTACTGTTTGCACCTTCTACAGCTAAATATAGCCA
Source organism: Eupleurogrammus muticus (assembly GCA_036785175.1). NCBI lineage: Eukaryota > Metazoa > Chordata > Actinopteri > Scombriformes > Trichiuridae > Eupleurogrammus > Eupleurogrammus muticus. The sequence goes on along the minus strand of JAYKQN010000036.1, from coordinate 1,588,603 downwards.
TGTGTTGCTCTTATTGCTCTACAAAGAATATATTTTACTTTCTACTCGTGTTCTTTGTATTTGCTGATATTACAGCATAAGTTTTGCACTTGCTCATTCAAAACTGTGACCAAAAAATGTGTTAATGTGAGTTTTACAGTGAGCCTTCCTTTAAATAAACAGCACTGTTGTGCTTTTCAAATGTACAGTGTTTTTTCTGGTCTGTACTAAATTTTTTCTCTACATATATCGATATCGGCAAATATCGGTATCGGCAGTGACTGCAGATATGTATATCAGATATTGATATCGGCCGAAATTTTCACATCGGTGCATCCCTAATTATTATTAATAAATTGACAAATAATAGTTACCAGTGGCACAAAAACATCCATAGATACAGTATAAACTGCACATATTTATGTGTGACTGCATTGTGCTGCTGGTTTTGTGCATGTTTAATATATTGTGTGACTAGATACGGATGAAGGCTTCAAGATTTTCACGATTCAGAGTAAGGTTTCGATAAGCAATATCAGGCCTAATTATGAATATCAGCTTTATTGTAGCTACCCAACAACAGTAAAAAGCAGTAAATAGAAACTACTGCTGTGAATAAATTAAAAATGCTACTCCGTTGCATCCAGTGGAGCATTCATATTCAGAATACAACCGTTATCGCTTCCTATTTGTGTCTTTCCTCTCCTCTTTTATCTGCACAATGTAAGATAATCAACATTCCAGTCCACCATACGGCGCTGGACGCCGCAGTGTCGTGTTTTTAATGAGACGTGGAGACACCAGTTCGCAGACTCTCAACATGGTCGGTACCTGCAGATACACTGGACTGCTGCAGCAAATTATTAAATAAAAAATAAATAAATAAAATATTTGGGCTTGTTGGCATTCCACCGAGGCTTCTTGACATGACCAATGTATTCATGAGGCCACACACACACACACACACACACACATATGAACAAAACACAGGAGAGAACAACACTAAAGCATCAGGACTAATTCAGCGCTCCAACACGTTCCATTTAAATGACTCGTGCACACATGCAGCACATGAACGAGACGTTTCCAGCACGACACGTAGTCATCTGGCCGTTTGCAGGTAAAACATTTACGGCGCGAGCAGACGGATCATGTTTGTGCATCCTGCACAACAAGTACATACAGCACACATCGTACGTTTGCTTTTTGGAGCAAACGCGTGATGTGGAATGACCGAGATGCATTTTTTTTAACAAAAATCCACACTAGCATTGCATTATCAGCTCATAAATATAAGGATTTTATACTTTTCTCTATGTTATATTAAAGTAAATTTAATATTTTAAGGTTTGGGACTGTTGGTCAGGACTTCTATTATATATATATTTTTAAATTTATTTCAGAATTAATAAAAATAATCCTAAAATCTCATTTTTATTCTTAAAATCGACAAAGGAAACAAATAAAATAAGATCTGTCAGAATAAATCAAATGCATTATTAACAGCGGTGCATGGTTGTGTGCTCGAATGCATGCATGTGTGTGTGTGTGTGCCTTATTTATTTTTTTCCATGTGTAGTTTCTGAGTGAACTGTTATTTCTTTATAAAGACCCAAACCGATCAATAATTCACACGATGTCATCTCGGGACGACGTGATCCCTCAGGCACAACTCCCATTTTCATAAGCTACCAGATGACCTCAAACTTTGATGTAATATTGATAGAACTGTATGATTATGCTCTATTGGAAAGGTTCCCGATACATTATTCAGGGCCATGGGATCAGCTCCCTGTCACTTGAAACAACTCTGGAGTTTAAATAGGACCTTAATTAGGCATCAACAAAAAAAAAAAAAAAATCACAGGCATCACAGGAAGGAATCCCATGGTAGCGTTGCATGCATGTGCATGCATGTGCATGCATATATGGTATATATATAATCTTCATTTATATTAGTCTCACAGGTTTAGTTCATGTTCTGAATCTACATTGCAATGTGTTGCATGTTCAGTTTTCTTGCGTGTCCACACACACACACACACAAACACACACACAGTCCAGAATTGTACTCGTAACAGTGTTTGACACATTACTGGGAGAAAAATGGCCCATTTTGCAGGAAATTACCGTCATAGCATAGTGCACCAGAAAGAGATTTCATTCAGCTAAAAAAACGACAGGTAAAAGCAAACAAGGTGGGTGTTGCATTTATTTCACAAACAAATCCAATCATGCCGCGTTTTGCACCGCGAGCTAGAAAAAAAAAAAAAAGACGCGATCAAATACGGACGTGTGCAATTCACACAAACACACACACACACACACACACACACACACACACACACACACACATACACACACACACACAGGAGAACTCTTCTCACAGGAAAATAGGCCGGCACATCCTCGGTACATTAAACGACAAATAGCAGATAGAGGTGGTTGAAATGATTTAAATAATTTAGTAAGCAAAAAAAACAAAAAAAACAGAAGGAGAGAGGAGCGGAGGAGATGATGATTACGAGGTTGTACCAGCAAATGGATATTGTGAGAACTGCACCGTAAAACGACAAAGACGGGGTAATATTTACCAAACGGCTGAATGATAGATACACTGAATTATTCAGGGAAAGGCGTGTGTGTGTGTGTGTGCGTGTGTGTGTGTGAGATGGGATGAAGATGCAGAGAGAGGCAGGAGAGAACAGAGCAATTTGCCAAATGGTAAATGTGACATTGATATTGTCGCCGCCTTGTCAGAAAAAATGGAGAGGGAGGAAGAAGGAAAAGGAGACGGCAGCATGGGGGGGGGGTGAAACACTCATGACTGTCACTGAGAGCAAATAACCACAGACATAATCACAGCACACACGAGGTGGAGTGTGTGTGTGTGTGTGTGTGTGTTTTATTCCCTGCCCCGTTTATCAATTACAGTTTCTGCTGCATCATCAGAAGAGTCTGAAATGGTCTTTGTCCTTTTAACACGCCTGTTTGAGTGTGAGTGCATGCAGGTTATCGTGCATACACACATATATATATATATATATATGAGTATCACTACTTCCACAGTTTAATACCGTAAATTCTGGACTATAAGCCGCTACTTTTTTCCCAAACTTTCAACCCTGCAGCTTATTCAGTGATGCGGCCAATTTATGTAATTTTTCTAGCGGCCACCAGGGGCGCTCGAGTAGAAAAGGTAAGATTAAGACCGGTGGAATATATGCGTCGAGGAAGACTGCAACTTCTTGTCTTGTGCATAAATTAAATTAGCGTGAACATACCCTCATCATGGAAAATGCAAAAAGAAAGGCATATGACGCAGCTTTCAAGCTAAAAGCAATCGAGCTGTCCGATAAAGAAGGAAACAGAGCTGCTGCACGTAAACTTTGTCTCAGGATGAGAGAGAGGCTGAGGGAGTGTGTGACGACATCTATATGACACTGTTTCATTCCCACACTGAGGAAGATGAAGACGCTTACCGTGATTTTTACCAGTATGTTCTTTTACCAGACCTGTTTTACCAGACCTGTTACACTGTGTTGCTAGCGTGTTGCTACCGTTTTACTGCCCTGTCACAGGCACCGTTTGGGAAGAAAGTTATATTATTATCATTATTAAGTTATATTATTACAACTTTGAAAACTCTCTCTGTGTACCGTCTTTCTTTGTAAATATGTTTACATGTTTTAATGTGGGCACATGCGGCTTATATACAGGTGCGGCTTGTGTATGTACGAAATCGGTTTTCCTCTAAAAATGTGGTGGGTGCGGCTTATAATCAGGTGCGCCCTATAGTCCGGAAATTACGGTAGTTATACTGTTTGAGAAGTGTCGTCAAATCTCCTCATATTTTTTGTAAAATTGTCAAAATGTTGCACGGATGGAAATGTTGAATGAACAGAATTCTGACATGGCAAAGACAAGTGGAATCTTAATGAACTGATACTTGAATGTGAATAAAAATAAAGTGCCCAGAGGGAAAAAGTATTGGTCAAATGGTAATTTGGGACTAGGCCAGATGAAATTGCCTAAAGTTCCTTACGGTAAGTTCTGTCACATCATGTCAGGATTCTGGATCAGCAGCCATGTTTATTGAAATGAATGTAAATCTTCACACCCACTTGTAAAATGTAAAAAGCTAAATATGCATTGTTCTAGCTGCAGCCACACTCAGAACCCAGGAAGATCTGACGTCTAAAGTGGAAAACTGCAATAGAACGGCAATATTCCCTACGCTGCTGCATTAAAAACTTACGTAGCTGATGTACCAGTGTTTTTTTTCAGATGCTTGAAAGCAAACAAACATCCCTTCACTAAGGCCGTTTTTTAAAGTGCACAATAAAAGCATCAACCTTTGAAGTTGGAATTTCTGACTCTGATCTTTTAAAACTAAATGCAATAAGTTGTAAGAATAACTCAGTCTTCTGTTTGGGGGTAATTCTATCCCAATTTTTCACCGTATTTGGGACAATTTAGCTTTTTATTACCATGATTGTTAGGTAAACTGTCTGCAATGATCACGGAAATATCAAAGCTCAGAAATTGAAAAAATATCAATGGATTATCAATGAAATTATATCCCATGAAACTTCAAGTAGGGAAATGATGGGTCACATGCAGGGGAGCGTGGGATAGTTAGGGAAGTTATGCATTATGTGTAAAACCCCTAACTATTCCCAACACTTTCTGAGTCTCCTGCAGATTCTTCAAAGTTCCCAGATCAACCTGTGTGAAATAAACTGGCTTGACATTGCGTCTGAGAGGTTAATTTACAGCGTGAGCCTTGATTTTCCTGTTCACATTTTTCTGCTGCACGGTTTTGACAAAAGCATAAAAAAAACCCAGTACTTATCTTATACTCCCATGCATGCACACGTGAGCACGGAGAAGCCTCGCCGTTAAGTGAAAGCCGGTCTCCATAATTATGTTTCCCCCCGTTCTGTCTGTCTGATTGCCAAAATAACAATTTCAAGACAGGGGCCGTATGCAAATGGCGCGGCGTTCGTATCTGCGAGTGTTTCCCGTATTTGCATTTCTGTGTGCCGCGGAAAGATAATCAGATGCCAACCGAGCTGTGAAAGTGATTGCCGTGGAGCGCGCGGCGTAAGAGAGGGAACAATCAGAAGGAAACACAGCACTTACACACACACACACACGCGTAAAACACACACACAGGGGAAACACACACTCCACAACACACGCAGTAGGACAGGACTAACGCTGCTGGTTTGGATCGAACGCTGCAAATTGGGATTTATGATTTGCCGCTTCTTCGCTATTCACAGGATGATCAAACATACTTTGGTAAAGGCTTTTGTTTTTATTACTGAAGGACAGATGTAAAACACTCACATTTATAATAGTAATTAAATATCCTGCATAACATCTCAAGTTCTTGCATGTTGCACCGTGTGGGGAGCACAGGAGCGGTGGCGACGACTGTCACTGACACCAATTAGAAAATGAAAAAGAAAATCCTCAGCGCCTCGCGACGTTCAGCCACTTCAGTTTTACTCTGCTGCTCGGGTTGTGTCGTGCAACTGTTCGTTATTAATCCTCTTTTCTGTGTCCCATTCTGACTATTTTCTAGAAACCCCTTTGCCAATATTGGTGTTTTTTCCCGTCTTTTCACCCACTTTCCATCATCTTCTTCTGATTATGTCTCATAGACTGAGACTGGCATATCACTGTTAAAGTGAAAATAATCAGATAAAATGACTGAATGCTCTACATAGCATCTAAAAGGTTAATGTAATAATGATTACTGTTAATTTAACAAAAAACAATCATAATTAAATCAGGATTCATTGCTGTTATTGGATGAGTTCATATTGGACATGTCGTCCATTATATTTAAAGGGAAGTTCAATTTTAACTCAAATTCCCTGCACTCTCAACCTATTGTATTTATTTATTACTTATATTTTAATCCCCCTTCATATAAAGGAAAATGTAGGAACCTCTCGCTTTTTTTTTTCTTGCACACAGTATTTGGCCAATGATATTTTTTGATGGGAGTGTTACGACCACTGATGCTTGCTGACAGACGGTTTCCCTTTAACACCCCCCCCCAAGGAGTTGTTGTTTACTCTTGGCCATGCAAAGTCATCAGTCGCCACTAGAAGCCCCTTAATGCCCCCCATGGACTCACAATGGAGGAGTAAATACAAATGCAATTCCAAAAAGAAAAAAAACTAATTTTTCTATTAAGGATCCACGTTAAAAACACACCACAGACACTTATGAAGGAGAGAAAAACATGCAACAATTACATCCAGAGGTGTTAACATAATAACGTTACATAATCTAATCACTGAAATTAAAATGGAGTCTGTTATGTTGGCTTGTTACTGGAGGGAAAAAGGTAATCTGATTACACACTGGAGATGACACACGCATAATTACACATCTATGGTGCACAAAGTGTGTGTGTCACTGTATGTCACTTTGTATCTGTGTGTGTGTGTGTGAGAGATAACTCAACACCCCCCAGGGAGCCTCAATGTCATAGGTCACGGCACTAACGCCTCTCTTCTGTTCTTCCTTCCTCTCCTCGTTAAACATTGGTTTAGAGGTCCTCAATTTAGAGGAGATAACGAGCACAGGTCAATTAAGAGGAGAGATAACAAGGCAAAGTGTGATAGGGGACCTGAGGGCGGCTCCACACATTAATGAGACATTGACGGGAGAGAATGAGGGGGAGAGAGAGAGATAGAGAGATAGAGAGAGAGTTTTTTTTTTAACAGACTAAAACCTTCACTCCTCCCAGTCTGTGTATTGAAAGTTACAGTTCACAGCTTTAGTTATTTCTTCATCTCTTCAGTATCAACCAGTTTCTGCCAAACTTTATCAAATCCATCCACAAATGAATTGATCAATTTATAATTGATTAATAAAACATAACGACGTAGGATATTCAGCATCCATATCTACAGGTACGACGCAGGTCATGTGACTCGGCACACGAGTTGTCCCGCTTGAACCATCTTATTTGCTTCGCTTTATGTTTTTTTTTTTTAATTTTTTTTAATACTAAACATCACTCTCTATGTGTACATCAGTGTTTTTTCCAACCAGCAGGTAACTAAATTAATAAGAAGAGACAAGGGTACGATCTATTATATTCAGTGTTATTGTTGGGGCTTGACCTGCATCTGCATTTATCTATTGGTTAGAGTCCTAGAGTACACAAGACGCTGAAGCCTTTTTATACACACACACACACATATACATATACACAGATATATATATATATACATATATACACATATACACACACACACACACACACACATATATATATACATACACACATATATATATATATACATACACATATATACATATATACATACACACATATATATATATACACATATATATATACATACACATACATATACACATACACGTACACACATACATATATACATATATACATACATATATACATATATACATACATATATATACATACATATACATATACACACATATACACACATATACATACATATATACATATACATACATATACATATATACATACATATACATATATACATACATATACATATATACATACATATACATATATACATATATACACATATATACATATATACACATATACATACATATACACACACACACACACACACATATATACACATATACATACATATACACACACACACACACACACACATATACACATATACATATACACGTGTATATGTGTATATACATACATATATACACATGCACATACATACATACTACATTTAAATACAAAAATCTCCAATTGTGTTGACAGCCCAGTCAAACTCTGCATTAAAGTTTTACTCATAGACAAGTAAATGCTTCTGTAACTTTGGTGGCAAGTATTAGAGGAAACATGTCAGTTTTAGTTTATCTCAGCATACAGTAGAGTGACGGTGTGTTTCTTTAGTACAGCTTGAAGCATAAATATAGATTCCACTATGGCTTTTTCTGTTTCTAATCCAACAAGGTGCAGACTGAGCCTTTGATCACTATATGAGGAATAATCCCAGATCAGAAACTGCAGCTCTGTTAATCACATGGAGTTACCATACCTTTCCCAGGTCGAACTTTCAATGACTCTTTATGGAGTTTATGGCCTTTCTGCTGTCTATAGAATTGCACTGGCTCCATGCAAACATCCATAAAAATTGCAATATAAGACAACACCACAGTGAAATTGCCAGTGTTCATATACTACTACTGGTGTTAAAATGGACTCTAATCTCAAAATGTTATATTAACACTGTCTATTCTACTGTGAAGGAAGCAATATATCATTCTCTGATGAAGTGGCACTGTGTAAAGTGACTTTGTTTTCCCAACACATACCATTCAAAGGCTCGAGATCTTCTCCCCAGCTGTCCGGACTTAAATCAGATTTATTATGATCGCCACATCAAGTTTCTTCCAAAGTCTCATTCATGCCACTTACCGTAGCATTATAGCGGGATATCAGAGCCCTGCATGACTAATCAGGGATGCTGCTGCCGAGCGGCCATTAGAGCTGCTGCTCCGCCGAGTGCCAAGTTTTTGGATGGAAAAAATTGGGCGTGATGATTATGTCTGAACTGGTAGTGACCTTTCTAATGCCCCCGAATTATTACCATATTTGCACGACTATAAGGCGCACATAAAAAAACGTATTTTCTTCAAAATGTGCGGTGTGCCCTATGTATGTATGTAGGGGTAAATGGTAAAGAGACACGCTGATAAAGCACAGTTTAAACTGAAGGAAATCAGCTACACAGCTGAGTTTAAGACCAAAGACAGGTGGTACGAGTTGGAGGAAAGACTGGATCAGTGGATCACAGAGCAAAGACTGGATCAGTGGATCACAGAGCAAAGACTGGATCAGTGGATCACAGAGCAGAGATTGGATCAGTGGATCACCGGGCAAAGACTGGATCAGTGGATCAGCGATCAAAGACTCGATCAGTAGATCAACGAGCAAAGACTCGATCAGCGGATCAACGAGCAAAGACTCCATCAGTGGATCAACGAGCAAAGACTCGATCAGTAGATCAACGAGCAAAGACTCGATCAGTAGATCAACGAGCAAAGACTTGATCAGCGGATCAACGAGCAAAGACTCCATCAGTGGATCACAGAGCAAATAACCAGTGGAAGAAGCATTCCGACAGTCACCATACAACTAAAATCAGTAAAGCTAGCGAAAGAAATGAAAATCGAACATTTCTGTCTTGGTGCCATTTCTCCATCCAGACCAGGACTACGGTAGCACAGCAACTTCCAGCGGATTATAACGCATCATTTAGAGGAAAGTGACTCTGATGGTGAAGAAAGTGAAGCTGGCATGTTTGATGGAGATTTAGCTGCTGTTGGAATCAGAAACAGAGGATGAGGACTTTGATGGTTTGATTGATGACATTACCCCACTCTATTTTTAAATACAGACACGTGTGTGCTTGTTTTATCCGTGTGTTTTACCATGCCCACAATGATTAAAAATGTTAGTACTTTGTAATCAATACCTAAAGCACAACCAAACTCAGTTTAGCTCCCGCTCTATCTGTGTATATGACACCTCCCCTATAGTTAGGCTGAGCCTTTTAGAGCGGTGAGCCTTATGGTCGTGAAAATACAGTATTATTATAGCCTATAACGGAGACTTGGCATTCTAACAGACATTTTTTTTTTTTACAAATAAATGCATGAGGGTGTTTTCAAATCGTGTTTTTGTGTCCAGTTTGTGCTGGTATTTGTAAAGTAGACGCTTAGCCGCTCCGTCAGGCTTCCTGAGAACATCCTGCTGGTCTCTGACTCCCTTTATCATCTGTAAGCAGACCCGCTCAGCCTGTCCTTATTCCCCTCCCTTCTACTTGAAAAAGGAGCGTTTTTTTTTCTGAATATAAATCACCTAGAATTTTCCAAGCGCCACTCAACTCCGCGCGGGACGCGACATCAACACGGCTACGACGCGGCTAGTACTCCAGCCAACAGAGAGGACACCAACACTCGTACCGTACTGACATACCGAGCTTCTGACCTTTGCCCTCTCTCTCCTCTTTGGCTTGACGACAGAGAGGAAGATGTGATAACCACCACGTTAACGCTAGATCTGAAGAGAGACAGAAAGAGCTTCTCTTTTAAGGGTTTTAATTCCTTAAGTCCACTTCGACCCTGCTTTTCCAACCTCTCCAAAAAGCCTTCTGGCGCCATGAAAAACACCTTTTGCTATTTTAGATGACGCTCCCGACACATCCAGACGTACATGCACACACCTCACATATCATTAAGTTATTATCATTAAGTTTATTGTTGCTGTACATATGTGTGTGTGTGTGAGTGTGTGTTTATTAACACTCACAAGACCAGAAATCATAGGAATAATAAGACGCCCCTCAGTGTCTATGAGTTGTGGTGATTCCAACTATATCTTTGTATAGTTCTGTGTTTTACTGCTTCAGCAAACACACACACACACACACACACACACACACACACTGCGCTACTAAATTTATAACAGGGCCTCATCTCTTGAGTTAATAAAGTGTTATTAGAGACACAGGCTGGTAGGACTAAAGCTGCTTTCACGCCAGCAGAAGTTGGTTTGATTTCACCAAACTGTTCATTCAAAAAACTGAAGGCTCCTACTTCAGTTAATTTTCATCGGTGTGAAAAGCATCACAACACGCTGAGGTTCCTCGATCGATGTGGACCAACACATCCAGAAAGTGCTGGTCTAGCTCCTGATTAACGAATAATTTGTAATAGCAGCACATCTTCTTTGCTTGAAATTAGGCGTTTTGCATCTTCAGTGACTTCATTCATTCCGGAATTGGATATTTTGCCAAAAAAGGCCAATACAAAGGATGTAATACACAAAGATAAGAGCATGAACCTGTTGCTGCATAAAGAGTCAGGAACATCAGACTAATTCTGATCCATTTGCTGGTGTCTATATGCAGCTTAGTAAACATTTTACTGCTAATGTGGACTAAATACTTAAGCTTTTATTGTGAAAGGCTCCGAACACTTCCTCTCCTTCATCGTCATCTTGTTCCTCCAAACCCAAATCATTCATTTTATCATTCTGACCCCACACAATTACATATATTTGCTTCCTATCATTTCTCCCAAGAACCAACACACACACACACACACACACACACACACACACACACACACACACACACACACACACACACACACACACACACACACACACACACACACACACACACACACACACACACACACACGCACACACACACACGCAGACACGCAGACACGCAGACATGCAGGCAATTAATCATCTGATTTTTGGTCCCGTATAACAGGGTGGTTCCCCTATGTATTATTAATTCCTCTTAATGATTTATGCTTTATTAGCATAGATAATCATTAATAATAACCAAACCTACTCTCTAACTCTGTTTCTACCAGATTTAGGACACAGGCTAAACTGCACAAACGTATTGTGAGCGATCGCTAAATTTCTCTGGGGAACACAAACATTTATAGGAAAAAAGCAACAGTATTTATCATTTTCTTCACCTATCTATTTTTTTTCCTCCTCAGGGACTTGCATCAATCTCCTATCATTCGCCTTTTTTTGTTTTTTGGAAAATGTGAAGAACACGGTAAAAAAAAAATCCTCTGTTGGAATATTTTTAAATATTTGATGGACTAAAACTGCAAAGTAAAATGTGAGAAAACTGCAACCCACATTTAGATTTTAGATGTGATTATTAACATTCCATTAATCACACCAGATGTTTGCATGTGTGTGTGTTGTGCTGAAAAAAAAAACATTTTAAATGTGCACTTGTCGTCTAAACCACTTCGGCGTTATCAATTTCACATTTAAACGTTCTTACGCAGACGAGACCATCTTGTGTCAGGCTAACGCACCAGAAACTGAATTTCAGATCCCTGCTGTTTCAAAAAGGGACATTTTACAGGTCCCCTCATGCACGCTGAGCTGTTTAGATATCACGAATCACCAATAATCAAAAATCTGATTTAGGCCTTTTTAATTGCTGTAAAAGCTCAATTTCCCCCACAGCAAATATCAGGGGTTTGTCTCCCAGAGCCTTTTTTGGAGTCATTTATTATTATTTATTTTTTTACTCTTTTCAAATGATTTCCTGTGTAATTTACCTTGAAAACTGGATGAGCACTCCACAAGCATTCCACTGAGGAAACGGGGAATGGCAGCGCACTATGATGGAGATTTGAAACTCTCTCAGGAAAAAAGCCTTAAAAAAAAAAAAAAAAAAAAAGTGAGACTTTGTCATTGTGATATTTGCTCCTGAAGATACTCGATGTTTAATGAGAGCTTGGGAGAAAGGGGGGAAAGGAAAAGCCATCTGGGCTCCGAGCGTCTGTTTTTCTCTGTGCATTATTGAGTTTTGTGTGTGAAATGTGTAAGTGGATGCATATATATATATGTGTGTGTGTGTGTGTGTGTGTGTGTCTTTGTGTTCCTGTAATTATGCAACATCTGTCATGGAGGCTTAGGTAGCTTAATACTCCAGCTCTTTGTTAGATAAGGTGTTACTGATTTGAGAGGTTACTGAGACAAATTTTATTATTACGCCTGCAATGTCACACTTGGGCCGAAGCCAGAACGAGTGAGCAACACCCAAACGGCCTGCATCATTGCCAGTGGATGTCTTCTTGCGAAAATGCAGGTCGGGGGGAATAGACAAACCTAAGGGCGTTGATAATCATGCGTTGAGGACAGTCCTAGTTAAAATAGACTGCGTGATCATTAGATCCGTCCCACAACACGGTTCACCTGAACAGACAGAGGCTGCAACGCGTCCGCTAATTAACTAGCAGCCGCCTGCACGGAGAGAAGCAATACATTTTTTTTTTTTTTTTTACAGTGACTGCACTTGTAATTGTATGCAAAAAAAAAAGCATATGCGGAATGTCAAAAACAACATATGCCAACGGGATTTTCCTACACGTGAAAAGGTATTTTAACACACACACACACACACACACACACATACACACACACACACACACACACATACAGTAAATATCCTTGTGTGTATTGACCTATATACTTTTATACCAGTATGAAGAAAATCCACAGTTAGTATCTTTGAAGTCAACTGTGCCTCCTCACACTGCAAACAACTGTCATGCTGAATGCACACACACACACACACACACACACACACACAGCATGTCAGACATAAAAAATATCATGCACTCGTTCACACACTCTCACACAGGTATTTTAGATCAAGAGAAAAGTGCGCAAGGAGACTACCGAGTGTGTCAAATCGGTAGAAGATTGAACATTTATCCATTCCATTTTCCCTTTATTTCCAGAGGGGTGGGGTGGAACATGCATTAGAGCAGACACACATGAACGTCTAATAGGGCCAGAAAGGGGGAAAAAAAAATCTATTTTCCCCAATTACCTGCAATTCTTATATGAATGATCCATTATCGATTTGTAAAATCGATCCAGATTTATCTTTGCATTCACGTGTGCACATGTGCTGCAGAGTTTATTCAGTTTGCTGAAACAGAGATATTGGAGTTCAATTTCCTTCTTAGTTATTTCATTGATAAAAAAACGGATAAAACACCCAGGTACAAACCTTACATTAAAAGATCATGCATATCTATATCAGTTAAAAAAACTTAACACTTAAACTATAGTGATGTCATGCTCATGAGTTTACACGCTCAAATAAAAAAAAGGAAAACCGTGCTTTAGTGTTTCTGAAGTGTTTCCGCCACAGTGCACAGTAATACCTTTACTCGTCTTTCACAGGTTTGCATTTGGAAAAGGCCAAACGATGCAATGATCAAGCCCGCGGTGTCCGCTGCCAGCGAGAAAATAGGTCAAATATGTTATTCTGTTAGACTCATTAGGTCCGATGATTGTTCTAAATGGCTGTGCAGCGGCTGAGGAATACGAGGCCATTTTATGGAACCAGGTGCACCCAATGGAGCAGACACTGCTCCCATATTCCCGGGGATGAAAATGGCTTCGCACGCGCACTGCCAAAACAAAGTGGTTCCATGACAGCGCGGCGTATCTGAATTATAAAGTCATTCGAGTCATCACTTGCTAACGCTGTGTTTGTGTGTTTTATGCATGAAAATAAAAATGCTTTTGACCCTGAGGCTTACATAGAGAGGACAGAGCATGCAAAACGCACTGCTGCACTCATATAGTTCCTCGATTGATTTGCACTTTAACCAAAGGAAGAAAAAACTGTTTAAAAAAGGAGTTAATCTCATATTGTAGGCGATCGGCTGTCTAACATTACACAAATAACATGCAGGCATGCAGGAAAAAAGCATGTGTGTGTGATTGGCGGCTACTAAGACATCCTGTCACTTTCATCATAAAGAGCAGTCGTGTTAGAACATATAGTGAAATAAACCGGGACAATTAGGCCAAGAACAAGTACCTCTACTTCCCCCACTTGGCTAAAGACGCAAAGCTTGTTTAAAGAAAAAAACAAACACAAGCCGCTTACTGCAGCAAGTGAAGTGCGAATAAAAACACTATGTGAGTGTTGACTACCCAACGTTATACTGAATTAACCATATGAAATAAGACCCTGTTGCCGGCAGACACGGACATGGCCTTCACTTTGAATCCTATATTAGGAGATCTTAAAAGTGAAAAAAACCTGCAGCTTACAACTTCTTGTTTGCGTGCAAGAGGACGAGCGAACAGGTTGCCAATAGAGATGGTTTCTACCATTTGGAAGCATGAATACCCACAGTTACCCACCCATAGAAGTCTCATCAGAAGATTTAAGGCTTTAAATGACATAGTGTCACTAGGTTTATTCGTTCTAAAAGTGTGCATGTGCTTTCCAAATCACATTCCTCTACCCTCCTTTATTGGTCTCAAACATGGAAACGCTGAAAGACATGTAATCCTATGAACTGAAGTCATAAGAACAACGTTTTGAGGTTGCATTCCCTTTCGTAAACGACCAATTTGAATAAACTTTAATCAGTGGATACCTGGGATTCTCCATATAGAGAGAATAAGTCATAAGTAGCAGGCCCATCTGGCAGGAGATAAAACCTTTATATTTCTATACACTTTTTACAAGATGATGCGCTGCTAGTGTAAAGCACACCTACTCAGGCAAAAAAAAAAAAAAAGAAGCCAATCCAAACAATTATCCATTACATAAGAGGCAGAGATTAAATTTGTTTCCAAGATCAAAGGAAACTGAATGATTAAAGGATAAAAGAGACTGTGTGATAAAAGGATCAGGTTATTATAGTTGTTATAGAAACACACAGTGAGCTTCATGCAGCTCTGAAGAGACCCGTCTCCACACCAGCCGTCACGTTCCACGCGGCTCACGTCCTCGTGGTTGGTTCCAATTCAGCGTTCTGTTTCGCTTCTGACACACAGGGATGCAGACACATGAATGTAAATCCCTTTATTGTAAAGTGATATTTCTCAGATAGATCACACTCCATATGTTAGGGTCAACAACGGATTAAAATAAGAATGCATGCAATTCCTCCCTCAGAACTACACCAGCAAATTCATATTCCTACGTAGGAGAATCTATAGTATAGAGATTTGTACAGTGGTGTCATAACAATTGTCTTGTGCTTATTGTCTAGTGTTATATAGAACTATACAGACCACTGTTTTGATTATTTGGTCCACACCAGGCAATAAAATGTTCAATAATTGATAATATACAGACTACACTTCACATCTACAATTAACCAAAGTTGGTTCGATTGACATTTCATCAGTGTTCATCTTCCACCAATAAGGGTCAATACTGACTCATTATAAAAGCAACATGTTGATTGCCCTTACATTGGGCATTCTTTGCAAAATCTTAAATTCCAAAACTAGTCAAGGCTGCATCTGGAGAACAATCTGCGGACGCACTGGAGTCGAAGATGCACCTCACATCATTTCAGGCGGAGGAGATGACCTATTTTGACAAATGAGGTCATATGGGATGAACATTGTACCAAAAAACAACCAAAAAAAGGTGGCTAATAAATAACTAGCATCCCCTCATTTGAACCCGGGTCCACTTTGTTTAGTGCAGCAAAATTGTAAAACTGGACTAACCATGTTTGGTTCAAATGGACCATTTGTTGGTTTAGCATCCTTATGGTGTATGGAGCAGAAAAGTGTCATTTTATCATGCAGAATTGGAGGTTGTGGTAAGTTATGGTATTACAGCCTGGTAAGGTGTCTTGAAGACGTAGCTGTAGCTGAAATCTCAGATCATTGGAATGCAAAACGCTATGAAAGGCGTTGAGCAGTCCTATATCAAGACAGGCAAAGGAAATAGTACCTGACATTTTAAAAGGTCTCACATTATGCACCTTTCTGGGTTTTATTCAACGTTTTTCATACACATAACATGATGTATGTGCGTTTTTTTTTTTGGGGTCTGGTCTCATAAATATTCAGAAGCCTCTTTTTCTGATTGGCTGACTTTCATTTGGAAGAACTTTATGTTCTCGCTTAGTTTTACCGTCATAGCAGAAGCCGCAAGGGCGTTTCAGGAGATGAACATAATCATACAGGAAATCATATGGAGTGTCAGCAAAACTGGTTTCATTGGGGTGTTGGTGCACTGGCTTAATGCAGATACCTTGAAAAGGGAAAAGGCAGCAATGGTTCAAGTCATCACGCACAATGAAGGAAAACGCAGCATGAAGCGATGTCTTTGCTCCCTAAATCATTCATACTTGCATTTAGGGGCTTCACACGAACTCAACGATTAGAGCATCATCTTAGCCTTTAATAGCCAGGAGATGATTGCACTTAGCTCCATTTCTGCAAGTTAGAGACACCTACGTCATGGCCATAGCATGAAATGTTTAGGGCAGATTGCCAAAAATTGCTCTGATGGTAGGTTTAATTAAATTCATTGATTTAAAAAAAAAAAAAAAAAGGAGGGATCGTCCTTCACCGGCGTCAATAACCTCTGCACAAGGCTTTAAGATTAGATGTATGAACGATGGGCAGCACCGGTTACATTATAAAAGTCTTTCACAGTCACACCGAACATTCTGCAGGGTGACGACTCATCGTGGTCATTAGCCCATACCATATCGCCCATCAGTGGATTTATAATGAACTGCAATAAACTCGGCACGCTGTCAAATTTCATTGGGCTAATGCCCCGACAACGCATAAGTCCTGCGACGGACAAACCAGTATCACAAGATGTGTCCATTATAGAACTTATTCCTTATTTAAGGAAGCTTGCTTGTCTGTCAAAATCATATTTCCGATAACTCGTTCTCACAATTAGGTAAATTCCTGTGATTCTGAGCCTGCTATCAATAAATTTTATCCAATATAGCTGGGGGAACATTATTCTGACAACGTAGAACCTAGAGAGTCAACCAAGCAGTAACACAACTCATTCTACTAATGAAGGACCTTACTAGGGGCTCTAGTTACTAGAGTAGCCCCCAGTAGCCCTCCAGGACCAGGGTTGGTGACCACTTGACTTAGAAGGTTATAGTCAGGCATGGTTCTCCCCAGTAAAAAGGAAACTCACACATCCCATTATAGAATGCATTCTGACTTCTGAGAATATTAGGGTCATAATTTGCTTAATTTGGTCTAATAATTAAAATTGAGAGGCTGGAACAGGGGTAGGGAAGCCTGGTCCTGGAGGGTTGATGTGGGCGCAGGATCTAGGACCAAGGATCTAGTGGTTGATTAGTGGAATCAGGTGTGTTACTGCCTGGTTGGAACAAAAACCTGCAACCACCGTAGCCCTTCCAGGACCGGGATTGGTGACCCCTTGACTCAGAAGGTTATAGTCAGGTATGGTTCCTCCCAGTAATAAAGAAACTCCCACATTTGGCCAACCAAGCAGTCTCATACCTGATTCTTTTAATGAAGGTGCTCAGCAAGAGCTCTAATGGTTGATTAGAAGAATCTGGTTTGTGGCTGCCTGGTTGCACCAAAAACCTGCACCCAGTCAGGCTCTCCAGGACCAGGGTTCCCTACCCCTGGTATAGAAGAACCGTACGATATCCACTTTACATTAGTGGTGGGCTACACTGGAAGTAGCCAGTGGCAGCAGGGAACATAACCACAAACACAAAATTAAAATACTCCATCTACTGTGAAATACGGAGAGATTTGCCTGGCGGTGATTGGCTTAATCAGCATTGTGTGAACTCATTCGGATTTCGTTCCGCAACACGGGTTTAAATCAGGGAAAAGATAAATACGTTTTCCGGTAATCACCTGTGTGCAACACACAAAGCAAACGTATGGAAGATCTATGGTCTCGGTATATCCGTAAAGGTTAAATGGTAAGTCCTGTAACCATAGGCTAGTCCTTGCTGAGTTATTAGTATTGATGTGCCCTTGAGCTGAGCAATTTACCTCAAACTGCTTTGGTCAGCTGACGTGAAAAGACAGTGTGTGTGCAGAGCCACTGCAGGTAGCTGTGTGTAGTATGAAGGTCAATGAGGAAAAGAGTGTTTCCTGTTCCTACAATGATCCCAGGATTAGTAGATACTACAACACAGACATCAGGCAGTGCAATGCAACCACAGCAGACGTTTTATTTAACCCTGCTCGATGATAAACTCTTAGTGAGCAAGATCTGGATATACACATCATAAACTCTGGCAAGCCTACAAATGCACAAACGCCGGACACAAAATGCCGTCATTAAGCTGCGAATGTTCGACCACTTTGCATAGAGGAGGAAGAATTTTAGACTAAAAAGAATCAGTATTCAAATCAAAGGCAAACATACAACGAAACAAGAGATTTACAGTTTTCAGTTTAACATTTTCAATGCAATGTTCAAATATATATGCAAAACTGATTAAAAACATACCAGTATGCATTGGAATTTGGAACAAAAAAAAAACTTGTCTGCTTAGTACAGTATTAAACGAGCATTAGTTTATGTTTGCATGCATTCCTTTTAATCAGACCAACTTTGATTACTCGATGGGTGGATTCTGAGCCAAAGTTTACCAACTGAAAATATTCGTAAATCCCCATTTCTGAACATTTTCCTGCTGCAACAAACCATTGTCTCTTCACAGACCATTAAATTTTAATTCGTTTTCTTTGCAGTCGAAAAGACTGGTTTTAAAAACATGAATAAAAAAAAAGGAACAGGCCTTTCTCTGTATGCACTTAGTGGAGTCCATGGCTCGGACAGGTCAGCAGCCAATCACAGAGCCAATGAAGAATGTCACAGATCGACTCACTTTCCCCTTCAAAAGGGCAATTTGGAGTGACCAGTCCACTACACACGCATGCCTTGGGAATGTGAAACTAAACTAGTACAAGTCAAAACCTGAAACTCCAGCAGGCTGGTTACCATCAGACATGGACAGCATTAAGAGGTTTTTTTGCATATATCTGATTTCATTGAGTGGTTGATTATTTTAACGTTGCTTATGCAGGGTTTCTGTCTTCTGTCTTCATACCCAACCGGTGGAGGCAGATGGCCGCCCACCTAGAGGCAGGTTCATCTCATGCCACCACTGCCAAGTGCTTGCTCATGGAGGAACGTTGGGTCTGTATTTGTAAATAATTAATAGAGAATGGACTAGACCTACTCTATATTGAGGTATAGCTAGCTCTGTATGATTTAAATTCACTTGTTGAACTAATCATTAAGCTGTGTATAAATTATGCCAATAAAGTGTTTTTTAGTAAGGTTAAGTGTTTTAATAAATACAGCTGTCTGCATTTTTGTGATGAAATGTATGTGTTAGATGGTTTGTTCATTTAAAAACCTGACGGGTTACGATTCAATAGTTAGACGAGTTAGGAAGTTTTGCCCAAAGTCAGGAAAATATCTAATGGGTAAGTATCATTAGGATTTTATCGCTACTACTACTTTTATCGGTTCTCGTTATTGGTCTGCTGCTCAATCAATAATCTGCTCTTACTTGTCTGTAATTGCTTTGTCGGATATACGGTTCTGAATCCTGTCTGAATGGGGCTAAATGTGGTCATTGACTGCACGTGTTCTGGTAATCTAAGAGAGAGTAAGACAAAATGGTAAAAAACTATTGTACTGTACTATTTTTCTTCAATAAATTAACAAAAGACAATGTTGGTTCAAGCTGATTTATGTATTGGTCCACTCAGATAGAAAAAAAACAATAGATTTCTATGACAAATTGGTTGGAAACAGCCTTATTGCTGTTGGTAGGGATGGTAAAGAACACGATTTCTATAGAAATTTTAACCACTTTACATTACTGCTGTAAAAAAAATGTTGAGTATTAAACAATTACTCATCCCTATTAGAGTTGTTCAATGCCACATGAAGCTAAAAAATGTTGACTTTCTATTGGGCTTTGCAGGTAACTTCTCTTTCAGCCCTTTGGCTAATAACTTGAACGAGGATAAAATAATTAACTCGTGAGGCTCTTCTAGGCCTTTATAATGTTAGAGCGAATGAGTGCAATTCTGATTGTAAAATCCAATTATTGCACAGGAGGTTTTGATGCATAGAGAAATGTATCCACAGTTTTATAGCTACAATTCGACTGACACAATACACATTAAATAACATAATCTCCATTATAAATCATTATTATAACAGGGTTTATTGTAGTGTACCAACACAGCTCTACTTGTACTATTACTTGCACGATCAAGCTTAGACTTTGGAATGGAACTGATGAGGAACAGGGAGATTTTAACAGAAGTGGCGTCGTACATCATGTCAAAGAACGCGTTGGTGTTGTCTCCAGACAGCGTCTTTTCTTTTTTTTTTTTTTTTTTTTTTTTTTTTTTTTAATCTTCTGAGAGTGCAAATTTGACCCGGGAGAGGATAAACATCGGCCGCATTGACGGCGGTAAATATGGAGAGTCAACAAGGCAGTTACCGATATTCAACCAATATTTCAGTCCATCGGGAGTCGATACTCACACGTCACTGATTTATCACTTGTGGTGCGAGTGTGTTCCGAGTGGAGCTGCTACTTGGCAGGAGACGCTTATCCTAAAGTTATTGTTTGAACCTTGAAGCTCCACCAGAAATCCTCTGCAGAAATGATAGAAGTCAGTAGAATTCACGCTGGATGCTTGTTTCTGTTGTATTTATCCATCAGTTGCACTATTATAAATCCACTGATGGGCGATATGGTATGGGCTAATGCACTTCACCCGGTCGAATGGGATATGCAACACAAGAAATGAATTTCTATAAAAAAACGAGCAACCGTGCTGAATCTGATGCAGTTTGTAAAAGAATATCATCATCATCATCGGGGGTATTTTGGGTATTTCATTGAAATCTCGCCGCTCAAAACGCTTGTCGAGACGTCAAACATCTCAGATGAGGTTTGTGCAGGTTTCAGGTGAAGTGCTGAACGTCTCAGTGACAGGACCCCTGACGGCCCAGTGATTATTCCTATCACGCCCCGCCTGTAATCAATGACAGAAGGTCACACACACACACACACACACACACACACACACACACACACACACACACAAACAGCAAACGCGAACATTCACAGAGAGACTTGTGTAAAAATGCCTCGCACGCGTCAACATTCTATTGCAAAACAGATACCAGAACACACACACAAAGTCTCGCACACTCACACACACACACACATCCTCGGATCAATACGTCAGGTCATAACCCCAGAGATGAACCATATAGAACATCAATAGGCTCATCAATCACACAATCACAGAAAATGGCAGGGTCACTCAGGCTGTGTGTGTGTGTGTGTGTGTATATAAAGTGACTGACTTTGTGCTTCGGTGTGTATTGCTTTTCAGCTCATATTAAAAGGTTATGAATATATTTCCAGATCAAATACGTTTGGTCAGTAACTGTGTCACTTTTGAGTGTGTATGTGCATGTCTATACTCGGATCAATATCCATTGATTACAGCAAGAAGCAGCATATATGTGTGTGTGTGTGTGTGTGTGTGTCTTCTCATGTGGGAGGCTTATTTCCTCATATTTAAGGGTTATGAATAGGTGTCGAGTATTGATTATCTGTCTAAGTTAGTGTTCTTGCATGAATCTGGGCCTGCTGTCCATCTCCCTGTGTGTGTGTGTGTGTGTGTGAGGAACGGACAAACCTCACACTAAAAAAAAAAAAAAAAAAAAAAAAATCAGAGCGCTGTAAACCTTTATCTTACACATAAAGATTATAATTAACACTTTGGCACTTCATTATCCTTTTTGACGCCCGGAGCCGTAGTAAATGACCTTTCCATTAAAGTGACATTGGCCCTAATCAAAGTAACACGGCTCCGCAATGAGAAATGACGACGTCTGCTCGCGTTTCCACCGCGCAAGGAAATGTAAATCGTGATCTCAGAGGGAGGTCGTTGGTGAATAAAAAATAAGGCAAAACACCATTATTTTTCCTGTGATGTGGGCGTGTCCAATCCAGCGTCAATGGGATTACAATCACATAATAGTAATTAGTTTTCCCCAATAATAAAACAGACATTTTGAAAAGGTTATTTTAGACACTCCAAATGGTTGGATAATGTTTCGGCAGCAAGCAGATATTTTACTGGAAATAACAGTCTTAACCTTGGATTTTTGTAGTATCACAAAAGCCGGTTTATGTATTACCGCTGCGGATCGCCATGGCAACGTACGCTGAATGGCCGACCCGCTCCTAAAAGCTGGTTACTTTCAGGAGATAAAATAATTATTGCATTTTGCATTAAAAAACGGAGCATTTACTCACCAATCAATTCAATAACTCACAATGACTCATTACTCCTACAGGATTACAACATGGGACAAAGTCTGGACTTTGATAGAAAGTGAAAGTATAGAATATCAATATAAATTCATATTTTACAGGTCAGTGGAAATATTAACTGGGAAGAGAAATCCTTTATGAAACCAAACTCCTGATGCTGATTTGAGAGCTGACTGTGGCTGATTTTACACAATGAATAAGAAGCAAAGTTGCTGTTGCCACACTGTTAATTGCTTCCTGTGATTATAAAAAGCAATATTTGGGTCAGATCGACCTCATCAATCATTAATTAATTTCCTCCCTTTGCTTCAGCAGCAGTCTGGCCTTACTACATTGTCAGAATAGTTTCAGCATCATCCAACTAGAAGTCATATTTAATAATCCCTACCTTCATTTATTAAATCGTATTGAATAAGTTATTTTTCTTCTGCCTCTTAAACACATTCTCTCCATGGGGTGCTACGTGGTATAACTCGTTTATACCATATCTTACTCTTGTATGAAATGAATGGCAATCAATACCAAACAGGCTACCTGTCTGTATATTTCTATAAATGGGAAATTGTCTGCTGCTTAAGGTTTTTCAAGTGATAATAAATGTATAGCTATAGAATCAAAAGAGGCATAAACCACTTCCCATGCAAAAGTTGTACATGTAGGTAAAATCTGACCAGTGTTTACACACATTTTGGAGTGTATTATCGCTGGAAAGCTGCACCACAGATGGTGAAACGGTGAATTGAAGCCAGGTTTTATAATGATTCTCTCACTTCATATCAAAACAACAATTATAGAGCCTACCATATCACAAACGATCAAGCCAGCAAACATAAGGAAGATATAATCCAACTTTTTAAATCTCAAATCAAAATCACTGCAATACGTCTTCACCACAGAGAAGAAGCTCATTGCTGCAGAATTTAATAAAGACAGGATCTGCCCTCAGCTTTTATTTAACCAGGTTAACTGACGGAATCATAATAATCAATTACTCACTGAAGTAATGAGGAAAGGAATGAATTACAGAACAGAGCACTGATAATTGTGTGTGTGTGTGTATACATATACATTAATATACATATATATATACACATATACATACACACACATATATACATGTATACATACACACCATATATACATGTATACACACACACACATATATACACACACACACATATATACACACACACACACACATATACATGTATACACACACACACATATATACACACACACACATATATACACATATACACACTGTGAGAAGGTGATGAGCCCTCCCCTTCTCACCTGGTTATAAGGGGGAACTGATTAGCAGAGAGGGAGTTCCCACCCGGACATGTTTGCGTGCGGGACAGGTGACGCGACGCGTAGGACTGCCTGTCTGGTCCACCTGGTGCGAGGTGGACTTTTTCTGCTGACGTGAGCGTGTTGGGTTTTTGTGTTTTTTGTACCGCCGTCAAATAAATGTTTTTACGTGAGTTCCGCTGCCTCCTGTCTCCGCTTCTTTTCTGGTTGCCCTGATCCCTTTTGTGGGGCGACCACGTCGGTCGCTCACATTTGGTGGCAGCGGTGGGATCTGTGGCGCCGCCTGAGAAGCTGGAGAGAGGAGGTGGAGCTCGCGGAGCGTGACGGGGGTACCGAGAGGATCGGCGGCGGTGTCAGCGAAGGAGTCGGCGAGACGATCGGCGAAAAGTGTCGGTGAGAGTGTTGGCGAGCGAGCCAGCGAGCGAGCCAGCGGAGACGGCTAGCGAGGTGCTAGCGGAGACGGCTAGCGAGGTGCTAGCGGAGACGGCTAGCGGGGTGCTAGCGGGGACGGCTAGCGAGGTGCTAGCGGAAGTGCTAGCGGAAACGGCTAGCGGAAGTGCCCGGCGGAAGTGCCTGGCGGAGACGGTTAGCAAAGGACCCAACTGAGACGGTCAGCAAAGGACCCAGCGGAGGCGGTCGGCGTTGGAGCCGGCGGAGGCGGTCGGCGTTGGAGCCGGCGGAGGCGGTCGGCGTAAGGAGCCGGCGGAGGCGGTCGGCGTAAGGAGCCGGCGGAGGCGGTCGGCGTAAGGAGCCGGCGGAGGCGGTCGGCGTAAGGAGCCGACGGAGACGGTCGGCGTAAGGAGCCGGCGGAGACGGTCGGCGTAAGGAGCCGGCGGAGACGGCCGCCGTAAGGAGCCGGCGGAAGTGCTAGCGAAAGGGCTAGCGGAAGTGCTGGCGGGGCTACGACCGGAAATGGAGTGTGGTCGAGCGAGCCCCGAGGCAGACACACCACGGTCGCGGACTTCTGTCTCGCCACCCCCGTTGGCGAGACTGCAGAAGGGGAGGGAAGTGTGAGAAGGTGATGAGCCCTCCCCTTCTCACCTGGTTATAAGGGGGAACTGATTAGCAGAGAGGGAGTTCCCACCCGGACATGTTTGCGTGCGGGACAGGTGACGCGACGCGTAGGACTGCCTGTCTGGTCCACCTGGTGCAAGGTGGACTTTTTCTGCTGACGTGAGCGTGTTGGGTTTTTGTGTTTTTTGTACCGCCGTCAAATAAATGTTTTTACGTGAGTTCCGCTGCCTCCTGTCTCCGCTTCTTTTCTGGTTGCCCTGATCCCTTTTGTGGGGCGACCACGTCGGTCGCTCACACACACACACACACATATATATACATACACACACATACGTATACACATATACACACACACACATATATATACATACACACACATACGTATACACATATACACACACACACATATATATACATACACACACATACGTATACACATATACACACACACACATATATATACATACACACACATACGTATACACACATATATATACATATATATATACACACACACACATATACACACACACACACACACACACATATACACGTATATACACACATATATACACACACACACACACACATATACACGTATATACACACATATATACACACACACACACACACACCTATACACACATATATACACACACACACATACATATACACATACATACACATACATATACACATACACACAGATATACACACACACACACACACACACACGTAGGATTGTAGTTTTGATTGTGCCTTCAACTCATTATGGCCTGTGTGTAACTTTGAGTAATTATTGTTTTTTTTAAGGTGAATTTGTATATGTATTCCTATAGAAAACAAGTGGAAGCTTGAGTTGACAGACAGACAGACCTTACACATCTTAATTTAAGTTAAACACACTTGTGTGTAGCTCAAATTAGAGACAGAGAGAATCTGATGGTGCAGTGAAAGAAACGCATCAAGTATTTATGATTAAACTGGACGTGTAGAGGGCAGAATTTCTAAAGGTAGAGTTTCCTTTGCAGTGGGCACACACACCGTTTTATTGGTCTGATTTTTATTTTTGAAGCATGCCGTTTTTGGCTTTTGTGGGCACGTACACCTTCAGCATGGAGCCCACACAGTTTTAGAAATGAGACCCCTGGGGTTTTTATATATATATGTATATATATATATATATATATATATACCACCATTGGCAGGTTCCTCTTGAGGAAAATCAGTCGATTCCTTTTTTCCTAGCAGCACTCTTTACAATGAAAGATGTAATTAATTCAGATATTAAAAATTAAACGGGTCCTACCCAAGAGATGTGAGCACACACACACACACACTTCGTCATGAGAAAGAAATCGAAGTTAATGTTGTAAATGGAGCGTTCGGAGCAGAGTGAAAGCCTGTAGCTGTAATGATGGTGGTAAGACACACACACACACACACACACACACACACACACACACACACACACACACACACACACACACACACACACACACACACACACACACACACACACACACACACACGTTTGCTGCTACATACTATGTCTGATATACTTTAACTGCTCACTATGTCAGAATGTCACACTACAATAATGTTAATATACACACAACAATATTAAAGTCAGATTTTAACTGTTATTTATTACTATGCCACAATGCCACTACTTCTATGTCAGCATGTTACTCTTGAATAATGTAAATAAGTGCACAAAATGAACAAAAGCAAAACTCTACTTTGTAATTTGTGTTCTTATACATGTCTACTGTTGTCTAGGACTTTAATGTCTCTATGTCCTATTGCCTATATCCTAAGTATGTCTGCATGGGGAAAAGCAGGAAATCCATCCATCCATCCATCCATCCATTGTCTTCCGCTTTATCCGGAGCCGGGTCGCGGGGGCAGCAGTCTAAGCAGGGACTCCCAGACTTCCCTCACCCCGGACACGTCCTCCAGCTCCTCCGGTGGGACCCCAAGGCGTTCCCAGGCCAGCCGAGAGACATAGTCCCTCCAGCGTGTCCTGGGTCTTCCCCGGGGCCTCCTCCCGGTGGGACATGCCCAGAACACCTCCCTAGGGAGGCGTCCAGGAGGCATCCTGAGCAGATGCCCGAGCCACCTCAGCTGGTTCCTCTCAATGTGTAGGAGCAGCGGCTCTACTCCGAGCTCCTCCCGTGTGACCGAGCTCCTCACCCTATCCCTAAGGGTGCGCCCGGCCACTCTGCGGAGGAAGCCCATTTCAGCCACTTGTATACGCGATCTTGTCCTTTCGGTCATTACCCAAAGCTCATGACCATAGGTGAGGGTAGGAACGTAGATTGACCGGTAAATCGAGAGCTTCGCCTTCCGGCTCAGCTCCTTCTTCACCACAACGGACCGATACAGCGACCGCATCACTGCAGACGCTGCACCGATCCGCCTGTCAATCTCACGCTCCATCCTTCCCTCACTCGTGAACAAGACCCCGAGATACTTGAACTCCTCCACTTGGGGCAGAGACTCACCACCCACCCGGAGAGAGCAAACCACCTTTTTCCGGTCGAGAACCATGGCCTCGGATTTGGAGGAGCTGATTCTCATCCCAGCCGCTTCACACTCGGCTGCAAACCGCCCCAGTGCCTCCTGGGAGCTATGTTGTCGGGGGCTCTATGCCCCTGGTAGGGTCACCCATGGCAAACAGGTCCTGGAAGACGGGTCTGACTAAGAGCGGTTCAGAAGCCCCACATGATGAAAAATACAAGAACAAGGCCAGTTACGTCGCCCGGACTGGCGTTACCGGGGCCCCACCCTGGAGCTAGGCCTGGGGTGGGTGCTCGGCAGCGAGCGCCTGGTGGCCGGGCCTTTTCCCACGGGGCCCGGTCGGGCCCAGCCCGAAGAAACGACGTGGGGCCGTCCTCCCGTGGACCCACCACCTGCGGGAGGAGCCATGAGGGGCGGGTGCGGAGAGATTCGGGTGGCAGTCGAAGGCGGGGACCTCGGCGACCGGATCTCCGGACATGGAGACTAGCTCTGGGGACATGGAATGTCACCTCGCTGGGGGGGAAGGAGCCTGAGCTTGTGCGGGAGGTGGAGCGTTACCGGCTAGATATAGTCGGCCTCACCTCCACGCACAGCTTGGGCTCTGGAACCCATCTTCTTGAGAGGGGTTGGACTCTCTATTTCTCTGGCGTTGCCCGCGGGGAGCGGCGGCGAGCTGGTGTGGGCTTGCTCATTGCCCCACAGCTCAGCCGCTGCGTGTTGGGGTTCACTCCGGTGAACGAGGGGGTCGCGTCCCTGCGCCTTCGGGTCGGGGACAGGTCTCTCACTGTTGTGTCGGCCTACGGGCCAAACAGCAGTGCAGAGTACCCGGCCTTCTTGGAGTCCCTAGGAGGGGTACTAGATAGTGCGCCATCCGGGGACTCCGTTGTTCTCCTGGGGGATTTCAACGCCCATGTGGGTAACGACAGTGACACTTGGAGGGGCGTGATTGGGAGGAACGGCCTCCCCGATCTGAACCCGAGCGGTGTTTTGTTATTGGACTTCTGTGCTAGCCACAGCTTGTCCATAACGAACACCATGTTCGAGCACAAGGGTGTCCATCGGTGCACATGGCACCAGGACACTCTAGGCCGGAGGTCGATGATCGACTTTGTCATCGTGTCATCTGACCTCCGACCGTGTGTCTTGGACACCCGGGTGAAGAGAGGGGCTGAGCTGTCAACTGATCACCACCTGGTGGTGAGTTGGATCCGCTGGCGGAGGAGGAAGCCGGACGGACCTGGCAGGCCCAAGCGTATTGTGAGGGTCTGCTGGGAACGTCTGGCGGAGCCCTCTGTCAGGGGGGTCTTCAACTCCCACCTCCGGGAGAGTTTCTCCCTGATCCCGGGGGAGGTTGGAGACATGGACTCCGAGTGGGCCATGTTCTCCACCTCTATTGTTGATGCGGCTGCTCGTAGCTGTGGTCGTAAGGTCCGTGGTGCTTGTCGCGGCGGCAATCCCCGAACCCGGTGGTGGACACCGGAAGTAAGGGATGCCGTCAAGCTGAAGAAGGAGTCCTATCGAGTCTTGTTGGCTCGTGGGACTCCTGAGGCAGCTGATGAGTACCGGCGGGCCAAGCGTGCCGCGGCTCGGGCGGTCGCAGAGGCAAAAACTCGGGTTTGGGAGGAGTTCGGGGAGGCCATGGAGGAGGACTATCGGACGGCCTCAAGGAGATTCTGGCAAACCGTCCGGCGCCTCAGGAGGGGAAAGCAGTGCTTCACCAACACTGTTTACAGTGCGGGTGGAGAGCTGCTGACCTCGACTGGGGATGTTGTCGGGCGGTGGAAGGAGTACTTTGAGGATCTCCTCAATCCCACTGTCACGTCCTCCGAGGAGGAAGCAGAGACTGGGGACCCAGGGGCGGACTCGTCCATCACCCTGGCTGAAGTCACTGAGGCTCCGGGGGTGGATGAGATCCGTCCTGAGTACCTCAAGTCTCTGGATGTTGTGGGACTGTCTTGGCTGACACGTCTCTGCAACATCGCGTGGCGGTCGGGGACAGTACCTATGGAGTGGCAGACCGGGGTGGTGGTCCCTCTGTATAAGAAGGGGGACCGGAGGGTGTGTTCCAATCACAGGGGAATCACACTCCTCAGCCTTCCCGGTAAGGTCTATTCCAGGGTGCTGGAGAGGAGAAAAGCAGGAAATGTGATTTCAAATTCTTTGTATGACCAGTTCATGTAAAGAAAACTTGGTATGACTTTACTGTACGTGTCCTGTCTACTTCCTCACTATCTTTTACCATTATAGCAGTAGCATTAATTTAATAATGACATCAATAAATATCAGAAAACCTTGAATCTATCCCATTCCGTCTCAATCCGACACACCTGTGGTGCTTATCCATTTCTCCTCAAACAAACAAACATCATCCGCTTCCCATCGAGCCTCTCGGCCAGGCAGGTGCACGTTGCCGTGGTAACCAAGCATCCTTCAAAAAAAAAAAAACGAGTCACCCACCGCGTGTTTTTGTGTACGTATGCACTCGTCTGTGTCGTGATTATGAGCCCAGGTGCATTGTGGGGATACGTGCGCTCCCTCTGATTGCCCTCCAGTGCCTCTTCTGTCAGAGCGCTAAAACTCGCCTGGTGACATCACGCCGGCGTCGGCACGGCGACGGGGTCGGCCGCCCGTCACCGCCGAGTGCAGACGGTACAAATTGGAGCTCAAACGTCACGCCTCACACACACCCGCTCCTCATCCAAGTTATTAGAGACATCATTCAAATGGACCTGTTTTCCAGCCCAAAGAGAGGCTGAGGAACCATATGCTGATCAATTAAGGGTCACATTATGATAAAATAATAGGCACGGTGAGCACATTCGGCGATTTGTAAAAGTTTATGGACTATATCTTATACAACTGTGCCCACCATCCATCTCTATACAGCTAAACTCATATGCACTTACATGCATCAGCACAACGTCACACATCAATCCGTGTGAGATTTCCTCATTCGTAGGCTGAGAAAACACAGAATATGTTGGTATTTGTGTGCAAAGAATAAATATTATAATCCAACACTTTCACTTTTACAGAATGACATTGTAATAAACTGACAATCACAGGGATCAGCAGTATTTTTACTATAGGAAAGTATACACGTGATGACTAACAGCACTTCCTGTCTGTCATTTCAAATTAAAAGTTTTTTTTTTTTTAATAATAACAACAACCATTAAACACATGGTCGACCAGGGCTCTCCTTTTTTCCCCAACTAATGTTTTGTTGAATATTAATATTCCGTATAGTGATGCATTAATATAATTTTGATATTAACCTGTGCAATTCCAGAGGCTCGTTGGTGGAGTAACACAGTGCTGCAGAAATGAATAATGTCAGGATAACCATGTTAATTGATAACATTTTGATAATCAAATACTGACTAAAATAATGATGAGTGAGTTGCAGAATAGAGTGCTAATAGTTTTGAATTTTACTTCAATATTTTTTTTTAATACTGTGCATATATTACCAAGTATAATTGTGATTTGTTGTGTGTAGAAATCACTTTGCTGTCCACCACGATTTAGACACAAAAACTACAAAAACATGAAAAGAACATCCTCAACCAAGCATATCTGTCAACTCTCTCATTTTTAACCAGTTTTTTTTTTACAATATTTTTACCATCATAAAGTCCCCTCACGTTATTCTATCCCAGACCTGTTTTTTTTAAATATAGTGAATATACTCTTGACTGTTGTCATCCAGCTACAAAAAAAACCTTCTTGAGACAGAGCAGAGACCACTTGTGTTCAACAATGCGACCAGAGAAGCTGTTTTTTTTTTTTTTTGCCTGCCTCTTCTCCATCCTCTCTTCCTGCTTTCGGAGTGGACGGCGGAGCAGAGCGAGAAGGTGAAGGCAGCGAACCAGGTGGCGTGAGAGATAACGTTTTATGGGAGTCGACAACCACCACCACCACACTAGTTACTGTAAGCGCGATACGGCCCCGGGTACAAGCAGTAACTTACGCACAGGCCGAGGGAGGAAGATGGATGACTGATACTGTCCCATGTGGGTTTACTTAAGTCTATTCATGTCAAAGGTGACATGACATGAAAGATGTCTTTCAGAAATATATGCAGAAATACCAAAAAAAATCAATTCCCATCAAAATCCAATCATGTTTTCTTCCTGCAGCCCCGCCCCCCAATTCTAAAACAGTACAGAAAGATCTGAAACAGTAAGAGCAGAGACATTTACACTTAATATACAGTTTGCTTGTTTTGCTCATTGGCAGCCCATTAAAAAGCATTAGTTCCAGCATTTTTTCTGAGATCCGAGACTTGGTTCTCTAGAGCGATTCCCACTGTAAATCATGTCACGGCTCGCCTCACCGATTATTGATTCCCTGTCCGCAGTGTCCACACAACACAGATCATTTTAATCTGCTGCGGGACCGAAGCCATTTGTTTTAGGTGGAAACATCTCAGGAGGAGTTTGGGCTCCTCCCTGCTTCCTCTTTACCTAAAGTACTCTTACTTTAGGTTTGTCAGTACTCGCACCACCACTCCACTTCATCTATAGACTGATACTAAAGTCTCCTTTACAGTAGTGAAGCCAAAAAAGTGCAAACACATTCACGCTGAGGTTGCAGAGTCATCATAATTGGAAATATAATTTTAATTACTCTACGACCACGGTCCAACACATTGTCTTCATGGTACCACGGCTTCTTGCATGGAGTGTTTCAGTAAGTGCTGCAGCATCCCCCCTCCTCCCCACCTGCAGTGCTTTAGTAAGTCCGTCTGTTTTGAAAGTCTCCTCGACATTCCTCCTCCTCCTCCTCCTCCAGTTTCGCCGTTTTATGACTCAACGCAAAGTCGCCTGTTAAATATTCATCACTGCAGTATACACGTCACGGTGTCACAGCTGTGTATTCGGTGTGTGTGTCCGCTCTTGTTTCGCGGCACCGTGCTGCTGCGTTAGCAATAATTTAAGAACGGCTTGATTTTATGGTCATGCTAAACTGTCCCACCGAGACACACTCATACACATATGTATATATTATATACATATATATATATATATATATATGCACACACACACACACATATATATATATATATATATATATATATATATATATATATATACACACACACACATATACATATATTTATATATATATATACACGCACATATACACATATTTACACACATATACATACCACACACATATATATATATATATGCCAAATCATATATATCTGCATATATACACATACATGTGTAGGTAAACTGCTTATAAGCTCCATATATGCGCATATATCTCATAGGTTCTTTCCATGTGGGTAAAAATGATTATTGATTATCTTTTATTTTCCCATCTTTAATAACTAGGAGAAAAAAAAGGGATGAATGTAGTCGCTTTATATTAAACTCAATGTCGTTTGCCTGTTAAACGACTTGCTGTTTGATCCAATTATTAATATATACACATATATATATACACATATAAATACATATATATATACACATATATATATATATTATATATATATATATATTTATATATATTTTTATATATTTATAGCACACAAGCGTCTATATGATCGATAATATGATATTTGCTTCTATTTAAATTCGACTATATATATATATATATATATATATATATATACACACATAAATATATATACACACATATACATATATATGCACACATATATACGCATACATACATATATAAACATACACATACACATACATATGCACATATATACATATAATACATACATACACACATATATATACACACGTGTGTAACCACACACACACGCGCGCAGAGGACAGCAGAGTGAACATACAGCAAGGGTTTTTAAGCCGTACAACTTGAAACGGACATAGCCAGCTATAGAAAAGCAACTGTACTCGTTTGAGTGTGTGTGTGTGTGTGTGTGTGTGTGTGTGTGTGTGTGTGTGTGTGTGTGTGTGTGTGTTATAAGTGCAGTGTTATGGGGGGAAAAAGGGCATAATGGTCTCACACAGCATCCTGGGACATCGGTGGTGTGGGACTAAAAAAAAAGTGAGTGTTTTGCACATGATGATGATAAAAGTTATTCAGTGAACCTGAACAGCAGGGACTGACTGTTGTGTTGAGATGAGGCAGGAAATGAGCATTAAAGCAGCAGAAAAGATGTACAGAGGTGGTCAGTTTCCTACATAATACATGGAATATTGTTGATTTCAATCTCTTTAACACTAAGCTTTCCCCTGGAATTGCCGTCTAGTATTAAAAAATAAACTGCTGAAGTATATACTGTGCATTTGAATTCAATTCAACTTTATTTGTATAGCCTAGATTCAGAAAACTCGGATTTGTCCCAATGGGCTTCACAGTTTGTACAAAAGCAACACAACATCCCGTCCTCCACATAAAACACAAACTTCACATATAACAAGGTAAAACTCCCTAACAAAAAAGAAAAAAAAAAAAAAACTTTAATGGTGAATGTGTAATTTTTACTATAGTAAAGTATACAAGTGAAGACTAATAGAACTTCCTGTCTGTCATTTCAAATTAAAAGTTTGTTAACTAACTAATGTTAACTAACTAATTATTAATATTCCCTACAGTGATGCATTAATAATCTGATCACAATTTTGATATTAACCTGTGCAATTCCAGAGGCTCATTGCTGGAGTAGCATAATGCTGCAGGAATAAATAATGTCAGGATAACCATGTTAAGTGATGAAATTATGATAATCAATTACTGACTCCCCGAACCGCCACCTTAACGTGGTGGAGGGGTTTGAGCACCCGAATGATCCTGGGAGCTATGTTGTCGGGGGCTCTATGCCCCTGGTAGGGTCACCCATGGCAAACAGGTCCTGGGAGACGGGTCTGACCAAGAGCGGTTCAGAAGCCCCACATGATGAAAAAGACAAGAACAAGGCCAGTTACGTCGCCCGGACTGGCGTTACCGGGGCCCCACCCTGGAGCTAGGCCTGGGGTGGGTGCTCGACAGCGAGCGCCTGGTGGCCGGGCCTTTTCCCACGGGGCCCGGTCGGGCCCAGCCCGAAGAAACGACGTGGGGCCGTCCTCCCGTGGACCCACCACCTGCGGGAGGAGCCATGGGGGGCGGGTGCGGAGAGATTCGGGTGGCAGTCGAAGGCGGGGACCTCGGCGACCGGATCTCCGGACATGGAGACTAGCTCTGGGGACATGGAATGTCACCTCGCTGGGGGGGAAGGAGCCTGAGCTTGTGCGGGAGGTGGAGCGTTACCGGCTAGATATAGTCGGCCTCACCTCCACGCACAGCTTGGGCTCTGGAACCCATCTTCTTGAGAGGGGTTGGACTCTCTATTTCTCTGGCGTTGCCCGCGGGGAGCGGCGGCGAGCTGGTGTGGGCTTGCTTATTGCCCCACAGCTCAGCCGCTGCGTGTTGGGGTTCACTCCGGTGAACGAGGGGGTCGCGTCCCTGCGCCTTCGGGTCGGGGACAGGTCTCTCACTGTTGTGTCAGCCTACGGGCCAAACAGCAGTGCAGAGTACCCGGCCTTCTTGGAGTCCCTAGGAGGGGTACTAGATAGTGCGCCATCCGGGGACTCCGTTGTTCTCCTGGGGGATTTCAACGCCCATGTGGGTAACGACAGTGACACTTGGAGGGGCGTGATTGGGAGGAACGGCCTCCCCGATCTGAACCCGAGCGGTGTTTTGTTATTGGACTTCTGTGCTAGTCACAGCTTGTCCATAACGAACACCATGTTCGAGCACAAGGGTGTCCATCGGTGCACATGGCACCAGGACACTCTAGGCCGGAGGTCGATGATCGACTTTGTCATCGTGTCATCTGACCTCCGACCGCGTGTCTTGGACACTCGGGTGAAGAGAGGGGCTGAGCTGTCAACTGATCACCACCTGGTGGTGAGTTGGATCCGCTGGCGGAGGAGGAAGCCGGACGGACCTGGCAGGCCCAAGCGTATTGTGAGGGTCTGCTGGGAACGTCTGGCGGAGCCCTCTGTCAGGGGGGTCTTCAACTCCCACCTCCGGGAGAGTTTCTCCCTGATCCCGGGGGAGGTTGGAGACATGGACTCCGAGTGGGCCATGTTCTCCACCTCTATTGTTGATGCGGCTGCTCGTAGCTGTGGTCGTAAGGTCCGTGGTGCTTGTCGCGGCGGCAATCCCCGAACCCGGTGGTGGACACCGGAAGTAAGGGATGCCGTCAAGCTGAAGAAGGAGTCCTATCGAGTCTTGTTGGCTCGTGGGACTCCTGAGGCAGCTGATGAGTACCGGCGGGCCAAGCGTGCCGCGGCTCGGGCGGTCGCAGAGGCAAAAACTCGGGTTTGGGAGGAGTTCGGGGAGGCCATGGAGGAGGACTATCGGACGGCCTCAAGGAGATTCTGGCAAACCGTCCGGCGCCTCAGGAGGGGAAAGCAGTGCTTCACCAACACTGTTTACAGTGCGGGTGGAGAGCTGCTGACCTCGACTGGGGATGTTGTCGGGCGGTGGAAGGAGTACTTTGAGGATCTCCTCAATCCCACTGTCACGTCCTCCGAGGAGGAAGCAGAGACTGGGGACCCAGGGGCGGACTCGTCCATCACCCTGGCTGAAGTCACTGAGGTGGTTGGCAAGCTCCTCGGTGGCAAGGCTCCGGGGGTGGATGAGATCCGTCCTGAGTACCTCAAGTCTCTGGATGTTGTGGGACTGTCTTGGCTGACACGTCTCTGCAACATCGCGTGGCGGTCGGGGACAGTACCTGTGGAGTGGCAGACCGGGGTGGTGGTCCCTCTGTATAAGAAGGGGGACCGGAGGGTGTGTTCCAATCACAGGGGAATCACACTCCTCAGCCTTCCCGGTAAGGTCTATTCCAGGGTGCTGGAGAGGAGAATCCGACCGATAGTCGAACCTCGGATTCAGGAGGAGCAGTGTGGTTTTCGTCCCGGTCGTGGAACACTGGACCAGCTCTATACTCTCCATCGGGTCCTCGAGGGCTCATGGGAGTATGCCCAACCAGTCCACATGTGTTTTGTGGATCTGGAGAAGGCATTCGACCGTGTACCTCGTGGTGTCCTTTGGGGGGTGCTCTGGGAGTATGGGGTCCGGGGCTCTTTGCTAAGGGCTGTCCGGTCCCTGTATGACCGGAGCAGGAGCTGTGTTCGCATTGCCGGCAGTAAGTCAGACCTGTTCCCAGTGCATGTTGGACTCCGCCAGGGCTGCCCTTTGTCACCGGTTCTGTTCATTATATTTATGGACAGAATTTCTAGGCGCAGCCAGGGGCCGGAGGGGGCCTGGTTTGGGAACCACAGGATTTCATCTCTGCTGTTTGCGGATGATGTTGTCCTGATGGCTTCTTCGAGCCAGGACCTGCAGCAGGCACTGGGGCGGTTTGCAGCCGAGTGTGAAGCGGCTGGGATGAGAATCAGCTCCTCCAAATCCGAGGCCATGGTTCTCGACCGGAAAAAGGTGGTTTGCTCTCTCCGGGTGGGTGGTGAGTCTCTGCCCCAAGTGGAGGAGTTCAAGTATCTCGGGGTCTTGTTCACGAGTGAGGGAAGGATGGAGCGTGAGATTGACAGGCGGATCGGTGCAGCGTCTGCA
The DNA here is from genome assembly GCA_036785175.1 of Eupleurogrammus muticus. Taxonomy (NCBI): domain Eukaryota; kingdom Metazoa; phylum Chordata; class Actinopteri; order Scombriformes; family Trichiuridae; genus Eupleurogrammus; species Eupleurogrammus muticus. The sequence continues at coordinate 1,551,487 of JAYKQN010000036.1, read as the reverse complement.
GTGATGCGGTCGCTGTATCGGTCCGTTGTGGTGAAGAAGGAGCTGAGCCGGAAGGCGAAGCTCTCGATTTACCGGTCAATCTACGTTCCTACCCTCACCTATGGTCATGAGCTTTGGGTAATGACCGAAAGGACAAGATCGCGTATACAAGTGGCTGAAATGGGCTTCCTCCGCAGAGTGGCCGGGCGCACCCTTAGGGATAGGGTGAGGAGCTCGGTCACACGGGAGGAGCTCGGAGTAGAGCCGCTGCTCCTACACATTGAGAGGAACCAGCTGAGGTGGCTCGGGCATCTGCTCAGGATGCCTCCTGGACGCCTCCCTAGGGAGGTGTTCTGGGCATGTCCCACCGGGAGGAGGCCCCGGGGAAGACCCAGGACACGCTGGAGGGACTATGTCTCTCGGCTGGCCTGGGAACGCCTTGGGGTCCCACCGGAGGAGCTGGAGGACGTGTCCGGGGTGAGGGAAGTCTGGGAGTCCCTGCTTAGACTGCTGCCCCCGCAACCCGGCCCCGGATAAAGCGGAAGACAATGGATGGATGGATGGATGGAGGATAACCATGTTAAGTGATGAAATTATGATAATCAATTACTGACTAAAATAATTTGCTTTTTTAAATAATATCTTCTAATACTGTGCATATATCACCAAGTATGATTTTTTTGTGAAAAATGCAGTCAGCCATGATCTACACACACAAACATATAAAACACAGTCATACAAGCTATAACTCCCTTAAATCTTTAATGGGTTAAATAAATGAGGCGTATTTAGAAATAATTCACAGATATGTGGAGACCAGGTGCTGGCGGCCTGACAGACGCTCCCACCTATAGCACACGACACACCACCAGGGCCTATTTGCTCGGTAACTCCGTCAAGCAGCGTGAACACACACACACCAACGTACGGGTGTTCACTTATGGTCTTCTCTCGTTCACGCTCTTTTTTTTTTACCTCCCTCTCCTCCTGTTCCATTTTTTTCTCCTCTCCTCCCTCCAACCCCGTCCTCCTGGCAGTGTTTTCTGCTGAATTTGATTCTATCCGTGGCGTTGGGCTGAGGGGGTGACGGCGTGCATGTGAAAGGAGGCACACCCAGGCTTCCTTAAATCAATTATGTTAACTTACGGCCACGCTTTCTAGCTGGGCTCCTGCCAACCTCGTATGCCATGACTTGAATCTTCTCCTTTTGTTGCTAATCTGATTTTAGAGGCAACATAAGCACATGCATGGCTTTTTAGGCATAGATGGCGTTATTTTTGTAACTCAAATGAAAAAGTTCGAGTTTTTTATCCAGAGCTGTTGAGATGGAGAATGCACTGTATGCAGATAAGCACTATTATTATTATTATATAGAATGCAATGCTGATTTTGTATGAATATAAATGCTGATACTTCTTCATAATCAGTTTTGCTTGTCTTTATTACCTATTGATTGTTCTATTATACAGCCACCTGCAATGCCATCACACCCAAAGGTATTTTCACATTTCATCATTAATGTCTTTCATTTAGTACTAACAAAGAGTATCTGCACAGACAATAGTACAAACAAGACAAACTGTATACGGATGCTAAAGTGGGTATTATGGGTAGTATTATGAATCTTATTACAGCTGGTGATTGGTTGATTTAAGTTTTAAATTGGTCTTCACATATTTATGAAATTATATGGGTCCATTTCAAACCATCCTTCCTCTCTCATTCACATGCAATCTACTGACACTGACACCATTTGTGACATTTCCTGATGTCCAATTTTTTTTTGGGAGTTTTTCCTTACATATGACGTGAGTGTCTAAGAACAGTGGATGTTGTATAAACCAAAGCCCATTGAGGGAAATCTGTGATTTTTCCTTTGAAAAGTGCACCTATCATGTCGTTTTATTCCTCTTTTGCATCACACTGGATCGAGGCTACATATCTGGTAATGAGCTCAACGCTGCCCCCAATGGTTTCTGGTGGTACTGCACCAAGTTGTCATTAAGCATAAATGGGCCTTAAATGTGGAATCATGTTTACTGGAATGTCACTGTTATATTAAAATCAGTTTTTACACACTTTTCTACACATAAGATACCTAGTAAACCGTAAATTAACTGCATTTGTCCCACATCTAATTAATTAATTAATTGTGCACTCAGTATTATCAACAACCATTATAGTCATGTTCTGGGACTGTTAACCTGCAGTAACACACGTCTGTGTGTGGTTTGGTTTTCCCTAAGTGGCCTTTTTGTGTTTAAGCCTATGTAAACATGTGTTTCTCAGGTTGTCTGTGGGGTTTTTTCTGGTTTCCTTGTGTTTTTCTTCTCCTCCCACCCGTCTTCCATCACCCTCTCCTCGGCTCTGTCCCGTTTCCAGATTTCTGCCCATCCTGCATCTCGTGCCCCTGTAGTCTTCATCTGCTCCTATTTTCCTCCACCTCTCGGTTCCTCGTGTGTTTCCCGTTTACCCGATCAGCTCCCTCGCGTCCCGCCACCTGTTCTCCATTGCCTCACTCTCCCGGTTTTGTATTTGTCTGTTTGCTCCTTGTTAAAAACCATCAACTCCTTTGTTCTTCTTGCAATTGCCTCACTCAGTCTTAATAATTAGCATTTTTTATCCACTTCTGGGTGGTCTGTCTCCTGCCTTTGGGTCCATCTGCTGAAAATTTCCTAAAATACAGACTAAATTCTCCAGAAAAATCAGCTACTGGGCTCAGCGAGTTTTTCCCCCGGAGGAGAAAAGATGATTTGAAATTTGCCTGTAATTACTTAGGACATCAGGATCAAGATGTTTTAAGCAGACGTTTAATCACGGCTCCTTTGAAGGTGGAGGGTACACCGAGAGAGGAGGTGTATTAATATAGTGAGCAGAGGAGGTCCTAAAATCAAAGGCAGCTCCGTAATGAGTTTGGAGAGGGTGGAATAGCACGGGCGGGTATTTTTTTTTTTTTTTATATATATTCGTCCAAATGCAGCTACGGTGACTCAACCAGAGTGAGTGCTGGTGGTGGAGCAGAGACGCAGCAGGCAACAAAATAATCAGCTCCAGTGCGATACGGTCACAGTTTGATTAAAAGAACCTCTGACACCTCACACACATCAGGAAACAGCAGCGCTGCCCACTGCACAAACGCCAACAGAGACAGCAGTGTTATCGACATACGGGAGGACGTAGAGGGATTCTACAGACAGCCAATGCTCAATAAACTTCTCAATTATCTTTTTTTAAGCCCCCCCCCCATCCTAGGAAAATGTAAATGTCACACAAACAAAAACTTCAACCAGATTGAGAACGCACTTCATGCAAGGTAACATTATTATATAGAATGTAATGCTGTGATTTTATAATTCATAATCAGCTTGTGTTTATTACCTATTGATTGTTCTATTATAAATAGTGATAAAAGAAGCCACCTGCAATGCCATCACACCCAAAGGTATTTTCACTTCTCATCATCATTGTCTTCTTCATTTAATACTAACAAAGAGTATTTGCACAAACAATAGTACAAACAAGACAAACAGTGAACAGATGCTAAAGTGGGTTATTATGAAGCTTATTATTACAGCTTGGTCTTTTGTTAGGCTGGAGTTTTGGAATGTATTCTTTATTATTAAATTTGATCAAGTATTTATGCAACTGAAATGAATTGAAATGTATTTGCAGTAATGCATTTTGCAGCTGGTATTTTTTTTATTATGCATTTGGTTTATTTAAAAAAAAAACAATTTTGTTTAATCCTTAATTATTTCTTCATTCATTACTCACTAAAGCCTCATTTATGCTTCACATATATATGAAATTATATAGGTCCATTTCTTTTATTACCTATTGATTTTTATACTATAAATAATAATCTCAGCCGCGACTATAAATAATATTTATCTATCAAATTGTTACGTACACATCTGCATTACTTATTAATAAACAACACAATGAAAAATGTTAACTTTTCTTTGCATCAATGCAATTTGCCTGAAATGAAAAAAATTCCTATTTAAACTAAAAGCATTTTTTGACCGACTACCATTTGATATTAAAAAATAAAAAATCAATTAAATCAATAAATGATAATAAATTCGAATTGATCAGTAACTGCTTTACATCAAGTTAATTCAATTCAATTCAATTTATTTGTATAGCCCAGAATCACAAATCAGATTTGCCCCAAAGGGCTTTACAGTTTGTACAAAAGCAACACAACATCCCCTGTCCTTAGACCCTCACATCGTACAAGGTAAAACTCCCTAAAAAAACCCCTTTAACAGGGAGAAAAAACGGAAGAACCCTCAGGAAGAGTAACAGAGGAGGAATCCCTCTTCCAGGACGGACAGGCGTGCAGTAGATGATGTGTGCAGGTGGAGAACATTACAGAGAAATTTGAATATTACAAACAAACAGAAATGTAATGAATGTTGGTAGAAGTGGAGGATGAGGAGCAGGATCCATCATAGCTTTCAGGTTTCAGGGCAAGTGCATAAAAAGAAAACTTTAAGACTATAGGTGGGTATAAATCTTTGCAAAGGAATACTTTTTGAGCTGTTTTTGCAAAAAAGTATGAAATTCCGAAAAAATGTAGTAGAATGAATTAGTTTGCAAACAATACAGTTTTGTATGTGTTTCAATTTTAAGTTCCTGGTTGCTTGTAATAGACCTATGAGTTTTTTTGTCTTTCTTATTTATGAAGTTTATTAAGCTGGTTTGAACAGACTTCAGGAAAACCAGACACGTCTTCGCTGAGTAAAATGAACTCAAAAATATGGGACGAGTAAAATAAAAAAAGAGAAAAGACAGGCTAGATAAAATGAGAAGCTCTTTCCCCAAACTTCAGCATCATTTCAAGCAGAAACGAAAAAAAAACTACAGCATCTCAACAGAAATGCACCCAGTGCTGCAGCATGCACAACACAAGGTTATATCACATCATCATCAGCATAGCATCCAATTACTCAATTAAATCAGTGGAATAGTTGAGCCCACCACTAAAATACCCAATAGCTGCAGCTCTAAATCTCTCTGTGGATGAAAACCTGCTTGTGTTAGAGAAGCCAGCAGCAGCTGCTACAGTGATGGATGGTGCAGATGTCTGCTGTTCCCATCCTTTGGTGTAAAGAGGAAATTAGACATGACACACATTAGAAAAGTCCGGCCGAACAGAAATGTCACACGAGGTAAAAGGGACGGATAAATTCATGAGTGGGTGACTCCGGGCCTCTGGAGGCCTGGGAGTTTTTAAACCTTTTAACCTGTTTATTTTTAACACAAAACTTATACAGCGTTAAGATGATTTTCTGGTTTGATAGAAATACACAACGAACGTTTGCTGCTCCTGATATACATGGACTGTTTTTTGGAAAATAGTTCTTTAACTGATTGCTATTGATTTATTATCCATTATCACTATGTCAGTGTTAACATGCACACACACACACAACTATTATTTATTACTATGCCACAATAACACTACTTCTATGTCAGCATCTCACTTCATTTATGTTCTAATATATGTCTACTGTTGTCTAGTCCTTGCACTTTAATGTCTCTATGTCCTATTGTCTATGTACGTCTGCATGGGAAAAAGTGGCCAGTTCATGTAAAGAAAATACATGATTATTATAATATAACATAAGAAAACTAGTGCAATGTTATATAGGGATGCTCAGACCATACTTATATCATAAAAAACTGATTATTGATCAGCCACCATCGACAGATAAGGATCTGGAGTCATTTTTCTCGCTTTCTATCGCGTCCTTTTTTGTCGTTATTCACTCCCGACACGTGCCTCTTTCTGCATAGTCAAATTAAACATGATGCTTCTGAGACAGAATGTACTTCTGGCTCAATTAACAGGAAATGAATGTCTGGGGAGGGGGAAAAAAAAAAAAAAAAGTAGGCGGCGGTAGACAGAAAAATATACGGGGAATGGATAAAGAGAGAAATTATGAGGCGGTAAAAAAGAAGCACTTGAGTGATAATACGACTGAGTGATAAAGTATGGGAACACGAGAGAGAGGGAGACAGATAGAGAAATAACACCTTTCTATCTCCGTTGTCATCTTGTCCTCACCATTCATTTTCCCCCTGCTTTCCCTTTTTTCTGCCCGCTCCTTGCTCATCCGTCACTCTCCTATCTCCACGTTCCTGCTTCCCAACGCTCGCGCCCTTTAACTCCTAAAGGACCATTATCACCATCATCATTTATTCACTCTTAACTCCTCCAGATACGTTTGTTTTACCCGTTTCTCTCCTCCTCCTCCATCCGTTCTCTCTTTCTCACTTGTTAAACACATTTAAAGCTCGCTCAGGGTGGGCTTTCATTGTTTCACAGCTCATGTCTTCTTGTCATGCTGGCGATTCCATTCGCTTCATAATTCATGTTCCCTCTTTTTTCTCGCTCTCATCTCACCTCTTCGTTTTCGGGACTTTCTGTGCTGTGCAGTTTTTTTTTGTATTTTTTGATGTTGAATCACCTTTTTCTTTTGCTCACTTCAATAATTCACTTTCAGAATTGTCTACAAGTTTCCAGCTGCACTCACAAAGCCTCTCCAACACTGAGTATAAATATTATTAACCTAAATAATGTTGCACACACTGTCTATCACTCGGGCCTCTTCCAGTTAAACGCTCAAAGTATTCTCCTAGACTATAAACTATAGTATATGTTATTTTATCATATTATACTGGTTACAGGCTAGAACTGTAATACTATAATATATAAACGTGAGATGCTTTTCTAAGTGCCCCATGCAATAGTTATAACAATAATAATGGTGAAAGTGCATTTAAAGTCAGTTTCAATGTGATGTATGTAATGACACCACAAAAAGCAAGAAATGCACAATTTCAGTCAAATGCTGAACTCGCCTTGTTAAACATATTAAACATATGCCGTAAAGCTCAGATAATCACCCTTAATCTTAAAGTACTTTTACACTATAGTATTGCATCTTGTATTAAAGTAAAACATTAGAGGTGTTCTTCCACCAGCCTGACCTCACAGGAGGTGAAAAACACTTCAATAAAAAATAAAAATAAAATACACACAACAATAGAACCTAATATATTTCATCCCGTCTAACTAATTTTTTTTTACCAGATCCAAGGACGTCCAAGGTGTGACTTTTTTGATGCAAATGAAATCACTTTAAAAAAAAAAAAAAAAAAAAAAAGAGGCATAAATAATGGAAAACATCCCCCGGGGCCACGCGACGCATCCACTTCGCCACGGTTGCTATGGCGATAATTGACGACGGCGATAATTGACGACGGCGATAATTGACGACATCTTGTGTGTGTGAGAGAAGGTATGGGAGGAATCATCAGCATCAGCATCAGTTCAGTATCAGATAATAAAAACACTCATTATACAGGCTGTGTTATATTAATATTATAGTATCCACATTTTGTCACAAAACAACCACAAACTTAAATGTATTTTATTGGGATTTTCTTTTTTTTTGTATGTGGTGCAGCAACATAAAGTGGAGCATAATTGTGAAGTGGAAGGAAATGGAAAAACAATAAAACTGATATGTGGTGTTCAAGACGAATTCTACGAATAAAAAATGTGAAAATTATCAGCTTGCATTTGTATTTAACCCCCCCCCCACCACCTCTCGAGTCACACACTTTACCTCTTTGGTGCATTTACAGCTGTGAGTCTCTGTGGAATCTGACTTCACCAGCTGTGCACATCTTTTATTTCTTCTTTTAGAAAAAGATCCAGTTCAGTCATGTTGGATTGAGAGAGTCTATGAAAAGCAAAACTATTGTTGGGGAGGGGGAAGCAATACAAGCTCCTGTTTGCAGCCATGTAGGGGACACAGGCCACATGTGGAATAAAGCTGCTCAGGTCAGGTCAGACCAACCTGAACACCCCCCCCCATGGTGCATGCTGCTGTAGAGAAGCTTTATCTGCAGCAGCTGCTGGAATACACGGAGATAAACACAGACCAAACCTGGAATAAAACCCGGAGCTTCACCTTCCAGCGGGAAAAACTAACCCTGAACATGCAGGCGAGTTTCCCACCAAAGCAAAAGATGAGAACATGCAAGAATTACAGTCTCTGGATGTGCAAAGCTACTACAGGCATGTCCCTCTACCTGCATACCATACAGCAGAATCAGGAGTCACTTTAATCACTTGCATGTCCTCAAAACTTCATGCTGCCTTCAGAGGTCAAAGGTCGGATGCAGAGGTCGCTACTATGTGTTTATTTGTAAGAAAAAGAATCTTATTTTAATTTCCACTTTACGCTCTACTTTTGTTGGTCCATCACATAAATTTCCCAATAAAACACATTTAATAGTGTGGTTGTAATGTGATGAAGTGTTGAAAAGGAGAATTAACACTTTTCTAAATCACTGTGTTACACTACTTGTTTTTTAAAAGTGTTTTATTTTTTTTTTTTTTAATCTGGAGCCAGTTGTAAATTAATAGCCCTGAATCACAGTTATTTGGCACATTTTGAGGAGAGCAAATTTATAAAGAAAGAAAAACACTGAATATAGATAATGGATTTTTTCTTTTTTTTATTACCATATTTATCTAAAAGGTAACTAGATAATAGCGAAGCATCACGCGGGAATACTTAGGCAAAGTACTTAAACTTGTACTTTAGTGAATATTCTTATACTCTCTATATATAGAACACGTGACAAACGCGTGACTCTGTAAAACCCGTCCAGCACAGACAGGTTTCACCAGCAGCATCACAGTCAATAATTAATTAATAATTAAAGCGACTCACCTTTGCAGCCTTTAATTAGACGACACCTGTCCTCACGTCCTCCTGTTTTTCGGCTTCCTTCCACAACATTTCGCTTTTGTTTCCATTTCCAGCTCTGAAACATCATTTTTTATCCTCCTCACTCGAATTGGAAAGTTTGACGTAAAAAGTCGAACGTAGAGTTTTAATGTTTGTTTCGCTTCGTCCGCTGAGCGGTTTCCGCTGCTCCTCCAAAGCGTCTTTCTCCCCGGTTTTACTCACGTTTTTTAACGGAATGAGCTCATTTGGAGCCTAAAACTGAACCGAACCGGACATGTGCGCGTGCAGCCGCGCATCATCACACCTGCACGCGCTGGCCCTGCTGCGCTCTGATTGGACGAGCGTGAGGCAGCGTCAGAGCCAATCAGAACGCGCCTATCGCATAAAACCTAAATACATGATAGAAAAAAATGATAAAACACACTATAGAAGATTTTCCACCGATTTTAAGTAGAGTAAAAACTTATTTCAAGTTTCAAACATGACTTTAAGTCGCTGAGGCAGTGATTTATTTTAATTTTTAAAGGATAATACATTTTTACATTTAGACATAACTGTGGTATTTCAGTTTGGGAAACCCATTCAGTGCTGTAGCTTATATAGAACACAGTGTAAATCAGGTGTTTGTGGATGAGAATAATCAATTAATACTTTTCATTAACATATTTATACTGTGAACATAGTATAAGATAAGATAAGATAAGATAAGACTTTATTGATCCCACAACGGGGAAATTTGCTTGTTACTGCAGCGTTACAGAGTAAAGAAAAAGAAAATTAAATAAAAGCTAAAGAAAATAAAAGCTATAAAAAATAAAAATACACAATCACTATGTACAACATTTGTAGAATTGTATTAATATGCATTATGGACATAAGAATGGAGAAAAAAGTATTCATAAGCAAAGCATATATACATACATGCATGCATGTACATACCTACATACATACACATACACACATATTTACATATTTGCATATATATACGCACATACACACATGTACACATACATAGCTAATTCATATTTAAGTGCATGGGGGCATTATCATAGTGGACAAAGGTAAAAAAAAAAATATATCCAACATGTTTTCTACTTTCAAGGCTCAAAAAATCAGATATAATGGAAAAAAGAAATAATGGTGAGAATCATGGTTATAATGTTGGTCAAGGCCATGTCTGACAAATGTGGTTTTTCAACATGTGAGGAAAACCGAGCGATGGTGAGGCTCAACAATGTGGAGCAGGAGATCAGGCGAAAAGTAAAGGTTTCCATTCACGTGAAGAGGAAATTGTGGGAACAAATGTTTGAAAAAATAAATAAATAAAGAAAAGAAAAGCAGCTGTCATGACTTCTACATGACAAAGGAAATCAGGTCGCTGAGAGAAGCAGGTGGTATTATTGATCTCACACACACACACACACACACACACTGATGCACACACACACAGGCCAAATACTGACTTAAAGGAATCTGAAATGCCATCAAACCCTCTGTGTGTGTGTGTGTGTTTATATTAGAAGAAGAGAAGAAGAAGAAAAGAAGAAGGAAAAAAAAAGCCACGACAAACAACTTTTCTCTACAATCGAAAGCCGCAATCTAGCCTTTCAAAATAAAAGTCGTGTGTCTGTATTTTAAAATCCTTCAACTAAAGAAAAAAAAGATCAATACAAATTTTGACATTTCTCTTTAGAGAGAGGTTCAAGGTTCAAGGTTTTTATTTGTCGTTACAGCCATATACACAGTATATAGTGAGACGAGACAGCGTTCCACCGAGAGCAATTGGTGATAAAAAAGAAAATAAAAATAAAAAGTGCCTAAATGCACTGAACAGATTAAACACACAGTGTCTATACACAAACATACCTGCATACATACTTTATCTTACATACACACACACACGCACACACACACACGCACACACACACGCACACACACACTCACACACACACACACTCACACACACACTCACCCTCACCCACCCATACATTATACATACATTATACATACATCCTCCACCCACACACTCAATTGTGTTGTAAGACATGAGTTAAAAACACAGTAAACAAACCCAGTAAACAAAAGTGACTTTTTTGCAAACCCAGTAAACAAAAGTGACTTTTTTTTTTGCAGAGCACTGTGGCTAGTGGTGTGGTTACACAGATTGCACAGACTGTCCTAATAAATATGAGGTAGAATATGATAAAAAGTGCATAAGGTGCAGTGTGCTGGTTGGACTGGTATGTAGACTACAGAGAGAGATGGAAAGGAGAAGAAAAAAGAGGAGGAGAGATGGAGGAGGAGGAGACTTTGTGTTTTTGACCTGGAGGTATTTCTGAATAATGGATGGATGAGGTACAGACTTTTCATCATCATCATCTTCTTCTTCTTCTTCTTCTTCTTCTTTTCCTGCGTCGTTATCATAGAAAACAGAAGATGAAATACGCTTTGTTGACTTTTTTCTGCTCGTTCCATTCATAATGAAATGTAACCACATCCGCTTTATCGGTCAAAGGTCAGCAAGCGATGAAATGAAAATCCCCCCTCTAGCTAATGGACTTATCGAGTCACGAGGATTCACCTGTGATTTGCCAGGATCAGGCAGGTAAAGAGAAACGTGAGAGATTAAATTTAACCCCAGACATTTAGTCTCCAACGAAAATGAAGCGTGTTTTACACGTTTAAACTTTATTTTTTTAATCCATCTCGCTAACTTTTTTTAGATTTAACCAGCAAAAGTAAATAATTACCTAATAAATACTCACCAAGCATATACAAGGTTGTTGCAAGTTACATAAAAACTAAATAGTTAAAAATCAAGACAGGTGAAACAGACGGTTGGTTGAGTGTGTGTGTGTGTGTGTGTGTGTGTGTGTGTGTGTGTGTGCGTTTTCTGTATTATACCATAGACCAGGGGGCCACATACAACACATTTATAAGTGTTTTTTCAGAATAATACTTATGTATTTTGACATGTATGTAACATCAGTGGTGAACATATTCCATATTAGGATGATTAGCATGAAGCCTCATAAGGAAGAGTCTGGGGGAACCAGAGTTGTTGTTACACCGGTGTAACAACACCGTTGGTCCTCTTGGGTTAAAGGATCATCCTAGCCTGATAATCATGTGTCTCCTCATGTTTCAGTAGCTGCACAGTGGCCATGCAAACGTCAACATTAACCTCCTCTCATGCAATGCACCTTATGCAGCAGTTACTCTACATTATAATGTTTTTACATTATAATGTAGAACATAAACCTCACTGTAGTCACTCTGTCACTTTTTCACTGGTCACTTTTTTTTCTCTTCACACACACTCTGCACCTTAAGTGTGCATTAGCTATGTATGTGTACATGTGTGTATGTGCATGGATATGTATGTCCATATATATATATGCAAATATGTGTGTATGTGTATGTATGTATATATATATGCTTTGCTTATGCATACTTTTTTCTTACTATTTATTAGCATTTTCTCTCCATTCTATGTCCATAATGCATACTGTGTATGCGGATCATCAACAAATTCTGCGAATTTGTACATTATGTTGTGTGTTTTTTTTAATTTTTATTTCTTTATAGTTTTTTATCTTCAGCTTTATTTTCTTCTCTTTATCTGTAACGCTGCAGTAACAGACAAATTTCCCCGTTGTGGGATCAATAAAGTTTTATCTTATCTTTTTACTCTTCAGTTCTAAAGTCGTACAGTGGTACTGAATGAAGGGAATGGTGAATTTAATCGATGAGATTCTAATATGTATATTTATCATTTATTACTTTATTTGCACTTCAATTAGTACTTTTTATTTATTTTTTTTATTTTATTTGCACTTTAATTAGTATTTTTTCTCCATTCTATCTCCATAATGCATACTGTGTATGCTGATCAACAAATTCTACGAATTTTGTACATAATGTTTTTAAGCTTTTATTTTCTTTAGCTTTATTTTCTTTTCTCTTTCTTTACTCTGTACGCTGCAGTAACAAATTTCCCCATTGTGGGACCATAAAGTCATATCTTTTCTTATCTTTTATCTTAATGTCTATATGTCCTATTGTATAAATCATGTTATGAGTGTCATAAGTTTGTTTGCATGGGAAGAATCAAGAAACGGAATTTCTAAATTCTTTGTATGACCAGTTCACGTAAAGAAAATTAAATAATAAGTCCAGCACATGAGTGCATTGAATTTCTTTATATTTTTTTCATGCAATGACAATAAAAACCTGTTCTACTCTGCTCTTCCTGTCAGTGTGTGAGTGATGGGCAAACAGCAGCTGAGTGATGGTGACATTTGTTCCCTCATTTACTCACTGTCGCAGACAGCAACTGTTGGTTTAGACTCTATGGGCTGCAGGGATTTGTCTTTTTAAACTACTGTGGTTGTAATTGTTGCTTGGTGATTTGTTGGTTTGTCTTTTCTCAGCATCAGAACCCGTTCCAGGGAATCAGACACTGAAAACACGCGGAAGCGTCGCTGCAGTCAGCTGATCAAGTGCATCGCGTCCAGATGTTGGTTTTTAGATTTTAGATCCTGCAGCTCGTCGCTGTTTCACCACTAAACTGGAGGCTGCAGCCTAAAGCCAGAAAACGCATTCCTATTGAACAATTGCACAAAATAGTTTCTATTAATTCCAACTTTTTGATGCAGTGACCAGAACATTGAATCTATATCTAGAAATGAGCAAAAAAGACTGATATAGGATATTTTAATGCCTATTTTTCTGTTTTCCGTGCTATTAATGATAATAAAAATGGTCTATTTCTACACCCACAAAGGTTACGTACATGTATGTTTCGAAAGAAATCTACACTACAGAATTTATGTTTCTGTAACAGACAAATATAGAGCTAAATATCGCAAAAAAATCTGTTTTATCTGTTCATTTCAAACTTAAAACATGACCAAATTGACCCAAATCAGAAAAAAACTTGCAAAGTCCATTGATTAATAAGATAAGAGTTTAATTTTTAAGGCTTTGTTCATAAAATCATTGAAATCCATCTCAGGATCATTAAAAGAACATAAATATATTCTTTAAAAAAGGAGATTATAAAGGAGCCAATTAAATAATCACACAAATCTAAATTAAAAATCTAAATAGTGCTGCAGATATTTTGCTTATTGCATTTATAACATGAATATTAATCATATGTATTGATGCTGTAACAGTAACATTAAGGTGTTTTTTGGGTTTTAACTTGCATTAAATAAAACTTTAATGAGTTGTACAATAGGAGGTTTGTGTTTGTGAGTCTGCAGAAGTCAAAAAGTCTCCTCGTTAGGATTTGACAGCACTTTTCACATGAAACTGATATGAACGAATCTACGCTGATTTTCCAGACGCAGTTAAAGTCTTTTTTCCTCAGTAAATCGCTGTAGTAGTGAAGGTCGTTGCAGCATTTTGTGGCTCTTCTGCATAAACACGCTCCCCAAAAAAAAAAAGGTTTGTTTATCCCGTTTCTGAAGCCACAGTGAGAGACACAATCAGGACGTTTTCGTCTCAGTATCCTGGTTTGGTTCAGTCTGTAATTGACGGTTGACATTACGCTGCGTATAGGAGCACACCGAGGAACCCGCTGTATAAATATTCAAATCACGGTTAAAAAGTCAAAAGTTTTCACTGAGGTCACACATTTCTTTTTCTCCCTCCTATTTCCTCTTTTTTTTTTATTTAATTTTTTTTGTCTTGTTATTTTTGCATGAAAAAAAATAAAACACAAATGTCATCCATGTTGACTTGTCTGACTTTCAGGCTCCTAAAAAAAAAATTGAACAGATTCTTCCAACACAGCATGACCGGAAAAAAGGAGGAGGAGGCGAGAATGTTCTGTTTTATGCATTTATCTCCTATATATATATATTTATATTTTATTCTTGGCGACTTCTACTCATGAATGCAGGACGTCCTCTCTCCCACATTTCGTCAAATTCCAATAGTATTGGACAGACAATCTAATAGATAACGTGCAGCTAATTAATGTTTTAACACGCAAACAAACACACACCTATGGATGCGGCACACACTCCGCTTTGTTCTCACACACACACACACACACACACACACATCAAGAAGCCCCATTCAACTTGAATATACAGTAAAGGATCATAAGAAGGAAACTGTACAGGCTGAAGCTATGATCTGAATTTATAAAGAAGGATAAAAGGATCCAACAGAAAAATAGAACAGACAAGGTTTGTGTTGCCAGATGTTCCAGCTGTTCGTCCCTGTGTCCTCCCGCCGCTCCGCAGAGAATTAAAACGCATCGGGTTAGCCGGAGCAGGAGGTGGGTTGCAGGTTTTTTTCCCACAGAAATAGAATTAGTCTTTTGAGGATGCACACAGGTGCACACCTTTATGGATGTTATTAAGGGAAGTCTTATAAAGAAGTGCTGAGCGCTGATGTGAAGGACACAGCTGTCTGCAGATATGGGGGGGGGGAGTGTGCAGCTTTCTCACATATGTGGGAAATGTCTGTTTCACAGCGACTTAACTTAATATGATCGATGCTGTAGATCAGCATCTACTTATTTGTAGTTTTAAAGTAATTTCATAAGTAGTGATGGTATCTGTGTTCACATCTGTATTTAATTCACATATTAGTTCATGCACATGTAGTTTATGTATTATAGTGTGTTGGTGTTTTTATATGTAATTGATGTGTATTTATATGTAGTTTATGTATTAAAGTGTGTTGGTGTTTTTATATGTAGTTAATGTGTATTTATATGTAATTAATGTGTATTTATATGTAGTTTATGTTTTAAAGTGTGTTTGTGTGTTTATATGTAATTAATGTGTATTTATATGTAGTTTATGTATTATAGTGTGTTCGTGTTTTTATATGTTGTTTATATGTATTTATGTGTAGTTTATGTGTAGTTCTTGTATTTATATGTAGTTTATGTATTATAGTGTGTTCGTGTTTTTATATGTTGTTTATATGTATTTATGTGTAGTTTATGTGTAGTTCTTGTATTTATATGTAGTTTATGTATTATAGTGTGTTTGTGTGTTTCTATGTAGTTAATGTGTATTTATATGTAATTAATGTGTATTTATATGTAGTTTATATGTATTTATATGTAGTTAATGTGTATTTATATGTAGTTTATGTGTATTTATATGTAGTTAATGTGTATTTATATGTAGTTTATGTGTATTTATATGTAATTAATGTGTATTTATATGTAGTTTATGTGTATTTATATGTAGTTTATGTATAGTTAATGCATTTATATGTAGTTTATTTGTAGTTCTTGTATTTATATGTAGTTTATGTATAGTTAATGTATTTATATGTAGTTTATGTATTATAGTGTGTTCATGTATTTATATCTGGTAATGTGTATTTGTATGTAATTCATAAATAGTTCATGTATTTATATGTAGTTTATGTTTTATAGTGTGTTCATGTATTTATATCTGGTAATGTGTATTTGTATGTAATTCATAAATAGTTCATGTATTTATATGTAGTTTATGTTTTATAGTGTGTTTGTGTGTTTATATGTAGTTAATGTGTATTTATATGTAGTTTATATATAGTTCATGTATTTATATGTAGTACATAAACTACATATAAACACATGAACACACTATAATACACAAACTACATATGTGAATTAAATACAGATGTGAATACTTTTATATTATAGTTAATGTGTATTTATATGTAATTAATGTGTATTTATATGTAGTTTATGTTTTAAAGTGTGTTTGTGTGTTTATATGTAGTTAATGTGTATTTATATGTAATTAATGTGTATTTATATGTATAGTTAATGCATTTATATGTAGTTTATTTGTAGTTCTTGTATTTATATGTAGTTTATGTATAGTTAATGTATTTATATGTAGTTTATGTATTATAGTGTGTTCATGTATTTATATTTGGTAATGTGTATTTGTATGTAATTCATAAATAGTTCATGTATTTATATGCAGTTTATGTTTTATAGTGTGTTTGTGTGTTTATATGTAGTTAATAAGTATTTATATGTAGTTTATAGTTAATGTATTTATATGTAGTACATAAACTACATATAAACACATGAACACACTATAATACACAAACTACATATGTGAATTAAATACAGATGTGAATACTTTTATATATAGTTCATGTATTTATATGTAGTTTATGTGTAGTTAATGTATTTATATGTAGTTTATGTATAGTTTGTGTATTTATATGTAGTTTATGTATTATAGTGTTTTCATGTGTTTAAATGTAAAGTGTTTTTATCTGAACTTATTAGTGTTGTGTGTGAAAAGTGAAGTAAAATGCAGTATCTTTCTTTAGCTTATGAACACATTAACTACACATTAACTACGTATAAACAAAGATACAAGCGCTTGTACGAACTAAATATGAAATACATATAAAAATGCTGAACTACATGTACTTCCTCTGCAGTTAAGCATCTGTAAAATAAGTTACCACATATTTTCGCCTCATAATTCTACTTCTATCATAAACATTTGATAATTTGTTCAATAGGAAAATATTGGTTTCTCTGCCTGATAAAAGTGTTTCAGGTTGGAACAGATTTATTCCTTCTACCCATTTTTCTATATTTGTGAGTCACTCATATAAAAGACAAGTGGATGGTATAATTCAGCACAACATCACCATTCTGAGCTGCTGCTTTAACTATGCATGAAGCTGCAGGGACACAACAGCAATAAGTTAGTGCTCAAATAAACAGGATTAAAGTTTCAAGGCTAAAAAACACAAGATGTAAAAAAGTTGAATTACATCATGTTAAAATCCAGATTAAAAAGATGGTGACGACTTTGATCTTCTGGAATAAATTATTAAATCTGCTACTTTGTAGCGTGTATTTATTTTTTCCCATTTAAAAGTCACCTGTGTGGGAATATAATCCCTCCCCTCAGCATGACTGTGTAATATCAGGAGAAAAAAAAAATATTTGAATATGACGGAAAAGGAGGAAAAACGGAGGAAATGAAAGCGAAAGAGGAGGAGAAGACGAGACGGGAGGTAGCAGATAGGAAAGCCACGAGGAGAGGAAATAAAAGCCTGGCTGTGAAGTGATGACACGGCCAGGTTCAGCGGGGATTAGGACGGTTAGAGGCACAGATCCTGCTCATATCACAGCGGCTCATTTTCTTATAAATGATTGATTTACCGAATCTCAGCCTCCCCCCCTCCTCCTCCTCCTCCTCCTCCTCCTCCTCCTTCCTCTTATCTCTCTATCCATCTATGAATCTATGACCTTTTATACGGCGTCACAGAACGAATATGGAATCCGCTCTCAGACCCCACAGCAGAAACATTCAATATGCAGCATGCCCAGAAGCCAGATCGTATCTCCCCCTCTGCATCCCTTTCTCTTTCCCCCTCTCGTCTTATTCTCTATTCCCACGCTTCCTCTCTCTCTCTCTCTTTCTTTCTCGTTTCTTTTCCCGTCGGACTCTCGTAGACGATCAAACGTCACGGCTGTCAACGCCGGCCGGATTCTAAAGTCAAAGAGTCACGGGAGGAGCAGATGATGTTTCTGCCCCGTCGGCCTGGTCTGTCTAACAGGTGACGTCTCAATCAGTAACACACACACACACACACACACACACACACACACACACACGCTCGTGGTCTGTTGTTCTGTAGGTAAGTCATACATAAACATGGGTTCTAATAAACATAAATTACGTTTGTCAGATGTTTAAACAGAAAGAAAAACGGGAAGTTGACAGAGGTGCAAGCCTGACACAGAAAGATGTGTGTGTGTGTGTGTGTGTGTGTGTGTGTGTTGGATGCAGAACGTGACAAAGGCTTGTCGCGTGTAGTTGTTAAAGTTCCACAAATGCATTTGTATTTTGTGATTAATCTATGGATTCTTCTCTTTCTTCTCCACCCTGAGTAGGTTGATAATTATGTGTGGCGGCATATGTGTGTGTGTGTGTGTGTGTGTGTGTGTGTGTGCATCTGCCATTGGATGCACACATTTGTGCAAAACGTGACAAAGGTTGTTGCATGTAGATGTTAAAATTCCATGAAATGCATTTGTATTTTGTGATTAATCTATGGATTCCTCCCTTTAGGTTGATAATTATGTGCCGCTGCATGTGTGTGTGTGTGTGTGTGTGTGTGTGTGTGTGTGTGTGTGTGTGTGTGTGTGTGTTGACCTCTCCAGGAGACACCGGAGGGTGTTTAGTATTCCGCTCTGACACGAGACGGCTGAGCGTCACACACTTGTACACTCACCACACACACACACACACACACACACACACACACACACACACACACACACACACACACACACACGCACACACACACACACACACACAGGTTCAAATGATGCCCCCCCGCTGCCATTTCATTTGACTGGTGGCTATAAAGCAGAGCTAATCAACTCTAATCAATGATTAGATCGGATTATAGGCACAAAGATGAATTGATTACGCTGAGAACAGTTTGTCAGAGTTACTGACCCAGAGGAGGATTATGGGAAGAATTTATACGTGGCGTTTAGGTGACAAATGAGCTTCTGCCATGAAATACCAGCTCAAACTAACTGCTGTAGCTGTAACGAGTCATTTTTACATCAGTAATTCATTTTGCTCTGATTCTGCCAGACTGGATCTGATGAGTGAAGCTGAAAACGCCAAATTGCAAAAACACTTGTAGTAATGCTCCAAATTACCCAAAAACAGGAGTTTATTTGTTTCAATCAATTAACAGATCTGACAGCGATAAATGCCTTTCTGAAGAAAATCTTTCTCAAATATAGAATTTTACTCAAATTCTTTAATTAAACCAGTGTGACTGTGTAACATTTGATTACAGTTCTGAGCTTAAACGTCTACTGCTGCATATTTTACCACAAAACGTTTTAATTTCATGTTGTACTTAATTTTTTTTGCTGCACTGGCGCCACAACAACAACCGACAATTAATCTACAGAGCGGCTGTTCTTTAACATCATTTAAGCAGGATAATCAGGTGTTGTGTCATGCAGAATCAGAATCAAAAACCATTTTAATAAAACTATTAATTGACTCAACCTTTATTTGAACCAGGCATTTAAAGAAGACAGGCTTTTAATTGAAACTCAGCGACTATTTGGTCATTTACGGTACTTGTAGGAGTATTTTGCAAATGATCACACTGTTGATTTGATGGATATTAAAGATTATTGATGAAAGGGTTGCCATAGTGATTAATTAAGATTGATGCTTATATGATCCACTTTTGCATTTAAAGAAAATATTCTCCTTTTTTGTGTTTTAAATGAGAACAATATCTGTGATGTCTCTGTTCTACTTTTATTCAGCGCTGGATTTCTTGTGTAAATGTAAAAGTGACATAAAAACTGGACCATATATATATATATATATATATATATATGTATATACCTATATATATACCTATATATATACATATATACATATATACATATACACATATATATATATATATATACATATATATATATATATATATATATATGTATATATGTATATATATAGAGTGAAACTGCAGAAGCAGGAAGCCAGACGGACCTGAACAGAAACACATGATCTCTGCAGAGCAGCATAACATAACACAGCAGGACGCCGGTTTGGAGATTCTTTTTACTTTTTGCAATCGGAAAAAATAAAATAAAATATCTGACTCAGCATGAAAGCATAAATCATATTTACTTGTGTGCAGTTGCGCTCCAAAAGTCTCCTGCGTTTCTCTGGATTAGAACTCACACGATATACGGCCCCGTAGATTATAAATAAAATGAAAAATGAAAAAAATGTCCGTTTTCAGTATATTTGTTATTACTTTTATTAATTATTATCATCGTCATCATCATCAACATTATTCTTCAAGTTTAGCTGTGTAACAAACTTTTCTTGGCTGTCAAAATATGTTGTTGAAATATCTTTTTTTTTTTTGCATGAAATAAAAACCTAAGAACAACAATAACGTACAGAAAAAAAGGAAGCAGAATAAAATACAACATGAGAGAAAATAACCTAAAAAAACAAAAACAAAAAAAATCCCGAATTTTCTATAAAAGCCGTTCGACTGAATAGAGACGAAATTCTACTAAAATATATTGATTAAATGTACATAGTTGATCTGTGTGTGTGCATGCATGTGTGTGTGTGTGTGTGTGTGTCTGACCAATATTAACTGGCCTTTATCTCCCTTGTTGGTTAATACTGTACATCCCATAATGTACACTCCATCTGTACCACTAAGTGTGTGTGTGTGTGTGTGTGTGTGTGTGTGTGTTGTCCCTTCCTTGGCAATAAGAACATAATAAATGGAGTGCAAGAAACAGCATCATGGTTCTATAACACATTCTGACAAAGACAAAACAAAACAAAAATAAAAGTAAAACACTTGTTAATTTCCCCCCAATGTAAACGCTGATGTGAAACGCCATCAAGTCGAAACACCAAACACTCAAGTTTAACCTGTGGAGCCTCATTTCTTCTGTAAAAGAACTAAAAAACTGCCTTTTCTTTCCCTTTAAGAGACAGGTGAAATGTTCTCCCAAGATTTGGACATTAATATCTACTTTTACACGATGCCTTCACTGACTCAAGCTGTTAAACACAACAAAAAATATACATATATTTGGACGAGAAAGGATTTTAAAGTGTGAGGATTTTTGCTTTATTAGACTTTTAGAATTCGTCTCCAGCCCACTGAGAAACCATCGATGTCGACCCAGGTCGAGTACATTTTCCTAGAAATGATGATTTAAATCCATAAAATTCTTATCAATGGTGAGTCCTGTTGGTAAATGAATGAATACGAGGAAAAAATCCCAACGTTGCTTTGACTAAAATTGTTCATTTTGCTGCTGGTAACTCCTTTACAGCCATTCAAGTAGGTGAAGTGAACCCATATTAAGCTAAAACTGTATTCAGAGTTTGCCTTCAATAGATAGAGATAGAAGGATAGAAGGAGATAAAGAAAGAAAAACGGATAAATCCATCCATCCTTTGCTTTGTTCTGTCTATCGAGAGAAAATCGCTTTATTTCTCTATTTGTTATTTTTGCTACATTTGCAAATGTAAACAGGTTTTTTATTATTATTCATATTATTATTATAATGATGCTAACAGTCCCTTAAGAGCTCATAACTACAAAATTAAAAAAAAAAATCTAAATTTTACTAGTACACAATAACACAAACCTCCTAGAATAAAAAAAGATAAGTTCAAATCAGCTTTTACGCCGAATTGAATGAAAGTGACAATTTGTAAACGTGATTTTTTTGTGTTTTTTTAATGGGCGTCATCAGCATATAAAGAGCGTGGTTTTTCTATGTATTTGTTGCAGCAGTGACAGGGTTCTGGAATTAAAAAAGGCATCAAACCACACACCTCGAACAGAGAAATACAAACAAATTTAAATAAAAAAACGTTCACATTGCTTAAATATGTCTATCAATTATGGTTAGTTATTGTAAAGTTAAATCCATGTCTTCCTATGTGTGTTTCTAGAAGTCAAAACCAGAGACAGACCCACAAGACACTGATTGATCGGGTGAATAGTTTAGCTCATTTTGATTTGTCTTTTATCCTTATGTATATCTATATATATATATATATATATATATATATATATATATATATATATATATATATATATATATATATATATATATATATATATATATATATATATATCAAGATGGAAATCTAATTTCTCTTTGTGGTATTAATAAAATGTGATGAATGAAATTCCTTAATTGTTAAAAGAGCCGTTTCTGTGGTAAACTCTACCAAAAAAAAAAGAAAATCCACTAATAGAAATTATGAATGATTAAGGTCTGCTTAGAATAAAAATCATTAGAATTAGAATAGAGGCCTTCGACATGATATGGGCGATGAGTTCCAGCTCCAAATACATTTTTTCCTGACAAAAGACATTTCTAAAAATTAGCGTTCACGCATGCAAACGCAAACCAACGATCGGGTTGATTGACAGTTGGCACGGCAACGGATTTCAACATAAAACACACGTGTGGGTCTTCCTCATGGGCTGGTAATGCAAAGTTTGATCCATCAATGACTCTGATACTTAAAAAAAAAAAAATGCACCGAAGTCAATAAAGAAAAGTTTGTTTCTGATTTATAACTTACAGATTTTTTTTTTTTGCTTTGACACAGACAGACAAACTTATTAAAAATAGCTGTACAGGTTACCAGGCACTAGGCGGAATAGTTCTCATTCGTGAGTTTTGGATAAGCGTAGAAAAATAAGTTTTTTTCTTCCTTCCTTTTTGCATTTCTTCCTCTTTTCACTTCTTCCAAAAGTCCCTTGGTGATTTTTTTTTTTGTTCTTTTGTTTTCTAGCAACTAAGGCAGCGAGGTTGGAGACGTGATTCTCGACTCTCTCCATGATGAAAAGTAAACATTAACAACTGCGGAATTTGGTTAAAAGAGAGACTCGGTTAAGGTGTTTTTTTTTTTTGTTTTTTCCTTGAGTATTTTAAAAAGATTGATTAAGAACCCAGAAGTGGGCGATGAATGGTTAAGCAACAAGACGTGTTGAATTATAAAACACACATCACCACGGCATCTTATGCCCGTTTTCAGTACGATTTCTCCCCCGTCCCTAGAAAAAAAGGCAACTTATTTCGCTGATTTTTTTTTGTGTAAAACGCTAACATGCTACATACTGTAGAGGTAACCTACCAGACTCTCAGCGACATGAGATAGGCTGAATAAAAAACACTGTAGGCGAGGAGCGCTGCACGCCCCACACAGAGCAAACACACAGTTCATCCAAATAACGCATCCTTTTTTAGAATAAAACCAGGATTCATCTCCCTAGAACTCTAAAGTCTCTATAAAACGACCTAACGACACGTAAAAGACGCACAGAAATAAAAAAAAACGTTAACAATACTACGACCGCGTTGACCTATCGACACATAAAGAACACATATATATAAGTATGAGAACATTTTATGCGACATGCTAAGGCCGATTGGACGTGTAAAATATTTTAAAAAAAAATTAAAATGATGTGTCACATGCTGTGAAACAGGCGGGTGGGTGTGCAACACGTGTGACCCCTGAGGACTGGAAATAAAAATGAAAATAAAAGAAAAACGCAAGCCTTCATTATGTCTACACCACCGTTAGGGGACGGACACACATCCTTCTGACGCTCACACAACACAATGACACATATGCACAGATTTTTTCTGCTGTACCGATTCTGTTAAAACCAACGTAACGACGTCTCCGTAAGAACACATAACAAACAGCTCCAAAAAAAAAAAGAAGGAAATAGACAAACAGACTAATTTATAGTACCATTCCCTGCAAAAAAAAAAAAAAAAAAAACACAATTATTTGCCTTTACAAAATAACATTTCATATAGGAAAGTGTAGCAAATTGCATGTTTTTTTTGTACTATAACGTCATCATCATTATTATCATTATTATTATTAATATAAATGTTAAGCAGGTTAATAGAGGGTTCTATTAGGCAGGCAGCCAGGCACGTAGCTAGTATCATGGCACGGAGGAAGGTACAAAACAAAGTCACTTGGTTCCATCCACGTGGATGAAGAGAACAGTTTGTGACTGGTCTTTTCAAGCAGTTTTACGGAATAAACCAGTCTCCCGCTGAGGGGCCACTTTTTGCAGCAGTGGTGGTGTTTTTTTTAACGTTTTTTTTTTTTTTTGCATCGATCCGAGAACACGTCAGTTTCAGAAACGACAGGGCGACGAGTGAAGGAAATCCGCTGATTTTTTTTTTCTCTCTTGTACCAGGGTGACACCACCATGCTAGAGTAGTTCCTTAAAAAACAAAAATTTGGTTTTGGATCCATTTGCACAGCAGAAAACAGTGAAAAAAAAACATGCTCTCCAGATCAGATCTGGATGTACCAAGGTAAAAACGGAGTAGTTTGTTAGTTCAGTTCCAACACGGTGCATAACAGATCAGCTCGCTTCAGTTTAAGTGTTTTTGCTTCTAACATTTCTTCTATGTTTTGTGTTTTTTTTGCCCTGCTGTACGGCGGCTGTGCAAGTGCTGAGCTCTGACGCCTGAGCTCCAAACTTAAAAACCAGACCGGTCCAGTCTGGGTGTGGGGGAAAGTAAAATAAAATAAAATAAAATAAAAGCACATGGAGTGGCTGGTTGTTGCAGGCAGCGGGGGCTGCAGCCCAGTGCTTCCAGCATAAGGATGTGTTCCGTTTAGTGCCCAGGATTCAGGATTCAGGCCCCGCCCCTCCAGGAACGTGGAGGCTTGTTACAGCTTATTCATCCAATAGGAATGCGGCGTCCGTGTGAGTCAGGAGGCCTCGGGTCGGGGGGGGTTAGTTACTCTCCATGCTCTCGTCCGGTTCCCTCGACTCGTCCGGGGTCGCGACCTCCGCGGGTTTGGAGACGCCGTCGTCTCCTCCGTCGGCGCCGTCCTCCGACTCCGCCTCCTTGCTTCCTTCCCTCGGCTCCTCCCCCTCCTCCTCCTCCTCCTCTCCATCGTCTGGCGCGTCGTTGCCGTCGGCGACGCCCTGGTCCTGAACCGTGACGTCATCGCTCTCGCCCACGACCTCGTCACGGTCGCCCTCGCTTCTTGTCTCGTGCGACTCCGCCCCCGCTGCCGTCGCCGTGGCGACCTCGCCATCGGCGGCGTGCCGCTGCAACGCCTTGTCGCCGGCGTACCTGTGTAAACCGCGCTGTATGTGCGTGGTGAAGTCGTACCGGTCCGCGCACACGTGCAGGCAGAAGCCGCACTGGTAGGGTCCCTGGTCGCCGTGGCAACTCATGTGCAGGGCGTACATGACCTCGTCCAGGAAGTAGATCCCGCAGTGGATGCAGCGGTTGGTGAGGTCGTCCTGCGTGGCCGCCTCCGCCGTGGCGCCCTTCGTCTCCTCCTTCCCCGCCTCCTCCCTCCGGCTCCTCCCTCCTCCCTCTGTCCTGTCCTCCTCATCCTCCTCCTCCCCCTCCCCCTCCCTGGGGGGCGAGCCCGGCCCCCGCCGCCGCTGCTCTGCGCCGTTCGCCGTCTCCCGCTGCCGTATGGCGAGGTCCAGCGGCGCCTCGTTCTCCAGGGACGACGCCGACGAGGCCTGTGGGTGCAGGGGGGGCGGCGGGTAGTGGGGCGGGGCCGGCGGAGGGGGGAGGGGCGAGTAGGGGGAGGCGCAGTAAGGCACGGTGTAGCCCTGCTGGTGATGCTGCACCGGCGTCACCATGGCGCCCAGGTAGTGGGCGTTGCCGCCGAGGCCGCCGGGGCTGCCCAGGCCGCCGATGGCGGCGGGGACCCCGGAGGCGGCGGCCATCTTGTACTTGGTCCAGAAGCGGAGCCAGTCGGACTCGGGGGCGAGGTCGGGCGACAGCGTGAGCGGCAGCGGCAGCGAGAACAGCGGGTACTGGTACTTCTCGATGGGCGAGCCCGGCGGCGAGTAGCTGGACGGCTTGGACGGCCGCATGTACTTCTCGATGGGGCTGCCGCGCTCCGAGCCGCCGCCGCCGCCCGCTTTCCCGCCCTCCATCTTGGCCTCGGCGACGCCCCCGTTGCCCTCGACGACCAGCGAGGAGGGGGCGTGCGCGGGCAGCAGCAGCGGGGGCATGCGGCGGTGGATCTCCAGCGTCTGGTTGGCCAGGAAGGCCTGGGTGGAGCGCGGCGAGCGCGAGCGCGGCGACGGCTGCTGGTTCTTGACGGACGCCAGGCCCCGGTCGGGCTCCTCGCCGTTCATGCGCTCCTCGCCACCGCCGCCACGCTGCTGCTTGGGCGCCGGGCTCTCGGACGACAGCGAGTCGGGGTTGAGGCGTTTCCGGGTGCGGCGCCGGATGATCTGCTCGCCGTTGTTCTGCTTTATGATGTTCAGGGGGCGGGGCGTCTGGGGAGCGGGAAAAGAGAAAGAATTAAAATGAGATTTATTCACTTTAACACTCATTTAACTAATAACCGTGTAAAGCACACACCTGAACATCATTAAACTAACATGTGCTTTTTGCCCTCACCACCAGGGGGAGTCCTCACACATGAGGAAAACACCCAAATATCCATTAGAAGCTCAGACTGAGCCACACAGAGCTGAAGCTTAGAAATAAAACTCTCATTTGAAATAATAATAATATAATCTGATAGAGTCTAAAGGCTCCCAAGATAAAGGTATGGCACCTTCTACTCCTGTTGTTTTATTGTCACTAATCCAGATTTTTTTTATCGACTATTGGTTTTGTTTCCACCTGTGAGACATTTTTTCATAAACTAATAGTATATTGATGTAAAAAAATTTATTTTCTTATGTGAGACATTTGCTCTTCAGTTCATTTTCCATTTTTTCATTCTTCATTCACAACAATAACTTTATATTTTGTGTTTTTTCAGCCATTTTCAGTATTTATTTCCTTTGCTATGGAGCCAAGTAACTTTCTCTATATAATTCCCTTATATAGTTATAATATCACAGAGGATGCAGGAATTTTCAATCATTCTATGATGTAAGGAACTACATTAATTAATTGAAAAACTGGTTTTTAAGTGTAAATGAGGGACAGAAATCCAAAATCTAAACGTCTCTGATCATCTCCAGAGGAATTAACAGAGGATTTTTCTTCCGTTGCAGTAAAATAAACTTTAGCTTTGCAAAACGATTTGAAGCATCGTGGAGGTCAAACAGGAACGAGTCGCCGTCCTTTCACTCCTCCTCGCTGAATATTACAAATGCTGCCCTCCATAAATAAACCCAACAGCCTTGGCTTATTTGAATTCACGTTAAATTTATTGGGATTATTCTGAACGTTTGTCAGAGAGATGATGATGATGGATGAATGAAAGCGCCGTTTGAGAGGAGGAAAAGCAAGAAGAAAAGGGGCGAAGACTTATATTAAAAGAAGAAAAAAAAGCAATAAACCTCCTCTCATGCTTTTCAAATTGCATGCGATCCCCAAGAGTGATTTATACACTGCAAAAAATGAAATCTAAACAGGTGTTTTTACTATCATTAGTCCAGTACTGAGTAGAATTAGCTTATTCTACTGGCAGGAGATTTATTTATTATGAATTATTTAGCTTTATTTTTTTCTCCTGATCTTAAAAAAATGAATAAACTGACTAAAATTAAGAAAAAACTAAATTATCTGCCTGTAGAATAAGATAATTCTACTTAATATTGGACTAAATGTGCCAAAAACAGGAGATTTCCACCTGTTGAGATCACATGTTACATATGTGATAAATTATCTAAAACATGTAAAGAAGTCGTGTCGTTTGCATATTCCTGAATCATTGCCGTAAACATGAGAGCGACGGACTGTTGATGTAAATCAAATCATTGATTCCTTCTCCCATTATTCTACGGCCGCAGCAGGAGACTAGAGGGGAATGAGGAAACAGGTACAAATGGTGATGGAGGAAGAAGAAGCATGGCAGAAGAGCAGAAATTTAGCATTTTCCTAAAGGTACATTCTTGCTTTTATTTGAAGTTGTGAGTTTCATGATATATATTTGTGGTTTAAGCCGTTAAAATCCAACTTATTGTGGTTTTACAGCGTTTTCTCTACAACTCGCTGCAGGTCTGTCTCATAAATATTCAGGAGCCTCTCTGCTGATGTTTCGCTGAAAAGAAGTGTGTGTGGCAGTGGGGACAGGTGTGTGTGGCAGTGGGGACAGGTGTGTGTGGCAGTGGGGACAGGTGTGTGTGGCAGTGGGGACAGGTGTGTGTGGCAGTGGGGACAGGTGTGTGTGGCAGTGGGGACAGGTGTGTGTGACAGTGGGGACAGGTGTGTGTGGCAGTGGGGACAGGTGTGTGTGGCAGTGGGGACAGGTGTGTGTGACAGTGGGGACAGGTGGGCTGCTCCCGTATGACATCACAAAGTCAAGGAAGTGCAGAGGAGCCGTGAAGCTGCAAAGTTCTTTACCTTCAAGTCAATTCAAAGATCAAAAAAAGTGACCAACAGGTGCCTGAAAACCATTTTTTTTTAATGGCGGTAAAATAAATTGCATGGAAAGGTTAATTTTGAATTAATCGGCCTTTACCGTAAATCACCAAATAGCTGGGATGTTTATCTGTTTCAATCCCGTAACAGATCAGGTGTTTATTTGAGACAAGGCAGCAATTTGGGACAGAGATGAGTTCCTTTTCTGGCAAAAAATCTTCAAAAAACGATGGGAATTTACTCAATTCTTTTATGAATCGCCCACATTTTTTAAAAGTCAGATTACCCTACTGCAGCTAAACGTCCTGCAGCTGCTTCTCCTCTGTTTTTCTCTGCATATTTTACCACAAAAACTTTAATGTTCATGCCCTACTTTAACATTTCTTTTTTCTGCTGCAGCGAAGTCGTGGCGATTCGCAATTAATCAATATTAGCTGTAAAGTCACAATAATGATGCACCGGGAGCGGAAAAAGGACAAAGAAGAAAAACGCGTTTTCAGTTCCTCCTTGATTTATCTATTTATTTTTTTATTTCTTAATAAATTAGACTCAGCGCTTATTTGTAACCAGAAGTTATTTATCAAAATATGCACCTGCACCTGGTGTTTAAAAAAAAAAAAAAAAAAAAAAAAAAAGGAGGCGTCGGCTAATTGAAAACTGGGCTTTTATTAGGTAATTTACGGTTATCATAAAAACGCAAGATGCTCATCACCTACAGACGTCCTGGGAACGCAGAGCACGTCCTGCATCCCTCTCTCTTTACACCCCCCCTCCCCCTTCGTTATCCGTCCTCTCCCTCCATCTTCATCTTCTCCTCCCTTTGTTTGTCTCGTCCCTCCCTCCGTGTCCACCGTTCTTTTCTTCTTCCTCCCTCTGTATTCATAACTCTCCCCTCTCCTCCTCTCACTCACTCTCAAGTGTTTTACTAGCTGCTATCCTCTCTAATAATGTGTGTAGAGCGTATAAAACTTTTATTATGGGGTATAAAATATAGTTGTCGTGGCGATTGCCAAGAGGAGAGGGAGCCGGGACGTGATTGGAGCAGCAGATGAGACGCGCACGGGGTCCACCAAGGACAAACGCAGGGGCAGGAAGGAGCTGCTGCTGCTTGTCGTTCTCTTTAAAATAATAATAATAATAAAAAAGCTTTTTGAAGCTCCGTTTTCATAATTGCAGCATGGTGCTGATGTGTGATTTTTTCGCTTTCACTTTTTCAACCTTTCAAAAAAAAAAAAAAAAAAGCCAGACTGCGATATTTGTAAATCCTGGAGTCAAACAGGTATGTTGGTGAAAACTAGCATCGATATTCCTAAGTCAACCGCATCCCGAGGCTTCTGAGTCTCTTTATCTCATCCGTAATTCATGCCCCTCTAATTAATTTTGGGATTTCCATCGGCTTTCCCCGGGCTTAGATGGTAAAGTTAATTCATTCCATCATATTTCTCACTCCATGGAACCGCTGAAATAGTCTCCCAGCGCTCCTGCTAATCAAATACACTTTTTTTTTTCCCCACAATATTACTTTACACAAAAAGTCATATATTCTCTGTATATAGTCAGTGGGATTTATGGGATATATACTAGGATTTTTGCTGCACTTCATTTGCATCATATGCTAATGGAGCAGACAAGAGGGATGACAATAAGTGGTTAAAACCACCAGGTGGACTGTGCATGTACTAAAGCGTGGGATTGAATCCATAATAAAAAGGGTCTCAAGTCCCTGATCTAGTGGAGCCTGGATCTGGTTGAGTCTGATACGGATTTATTTCACTTTCCTTTGAATTGACTACGTCTATGCAAACTTTGATTAATACACGTGCAATGATTAATTAAGTAATTAATCATTATGTTGAGTCATCACAGTGTCTGGGTGTGGGTCCGGTCTATTTGCTGGACGCCGCCACTCACCGAGTGCAGTTTCTGGTAGAGGCCGCACGCGTTGCAGACGTAGCCCCCGTTGGCGTTCTTCCTCCACAGCGACGTCTTGGTGGTCAGGCAGTTGGCGCAGAACACGCCGCTGCCTCGGCGCCGCTGCAGACACGAAAAAAAACAAAAAAAACGTCATCAAACATCATCATGAAGGGTTAAAGAGTCCTATTGAGAACATTGTTCTCCTCTAAGCTGATTTTCTCCGCACGGAACAAGGTTAATAAAAACACAGAAATGCATGAAAAACGAGAAGGAATATGCGGCGTGTGTTTTTGAATCTGAGGGGGAGTCACTCGTCTCCTTTAGGCTGAGATGTGAGATACTGCGGCGGCTGTGGTGGAGCGGCCGACAGACGTGGAAGCAGATGAGTTATGCTCTCACCTTGTAGCACAAAGCGTTTCGCTGTTTATCTGAACTGCGGCAGGTGTTGGGACTCGTACTGTACACACACACACACACACACACACACCTGCAGTGCGTGGAGCAGTGGTGCATAGAAAAGTAGTATGCAAAAGTAAGAAGTGGAGGAGGGGGGAGGTGAAAAGGCCAATTGCCGTAGCAACGTGCTCCATCACAGTAATGAGCCAATCACAGCGTTTCTCCATCCCATTAAGTCCCTGGCCCCGTTCAGCAACCCCCCGTGACCCGGAGAGGACGGCACACCTCATCTTTCTCCTCCACGGCTCCCTGTTATTCTCACACACTCACGTCCAACAAGTTCTTCTTAAGAGGAAGTTCCATTTGATTTTCTTAGGTAAAAAATTTAATTACATATCATTTGACTGCATTCGTGCACAAAAAAACACAGAAACTTGCACCGTAGCATTAAAACAATGAACGCCACTAAACTCGATATTGCAAGATGCAAAAAAGAGTTCTATTTATTAATAAGAAACTTACTCTACTTTACACGTGTCAAACCCTGGTCCTGGAGGCTGCAGGTTTTTGTACCAACACACCTTATTCCACTAATCAACCAATAGAGCTCTTGATAAGAACCTTCATTAGTAGAATCAGTTTGTTTTACTTCCTGGTTGGAACAGAAACCTGGACCCACATGACCCTCCAGGACCAGGGTCAGTGACCCCTGATCCACATAGACCAGATCAGGTGATTGAGCAAAATCATAAGTGATAGGCCTGTTTCTTTATAATGCCTCCTGATTTAAATGAGTTTAGAGAAGAACTCTGCATCTAGAAGAAAAACCCGTCTTCCATCCTGGACCCTGAATCCACCAGGACTTTCTCCTCCTTCCCTCCAGCGTTTGGCTTCTCCTCGTTTTATGTTCACGACGCCGTTTTTTTATTTTTATTTTTCTTAGGGCTCGGAGTTAAAAACATTTCATTTTTTTTTTTTTTTTTTTTTTTACACAAAAAACAAGCAGAGCTGCACTTCAGCGGTGTTTCCTGTGGTCTCGGAGCTGCAGATGGAGCCACCAGCAGCACTTTCCACCGAGCATCTGTTTCACGCTGCCAGCGTAAAAGCAGGAAAAAAATATAAATAAATAAGTAAAACAGAGCCCAGTGGGCTCAGCGCTGTTCAGGTTTGTTTTTTTGCAATCTAATGTACTGAGAGGATCACAGCGCAATTAACCACTTTTTTTTTTGCATTTCCATCTCGAACAGGCCGCAGACAGACGTGAACGTAGGACGCCATGCGTGAGCAACGCGCTGCAGATGCATCTGAAGAACAGCAGCTGTGCGCAAAAAAAAAAAAAAAAAAAAAAACGCATCAGTGTCGCTACTGTTGGAGGATTCCTGCACGTTTCCTAAAACGCAGGTTTGTTCCAACGCGACGAG
Source organism: Eupleurogrammus muticus (assembly GCA_036785175.1). Taxonomy (NCBI): domain Eukaryota; kingdom Metazoa; phylum Chordata; class Actinopteri; order Scombriformes; family Trichiuridae; genus Eupleurogrammus; species Eupleurogrammus muticus. Next base: position 1,519,109 of record JAYKQN010000036.1, on the reverse strand, counting down.
AAAGTTTCATAATTAAGAGGGGAAAAAGTAATTAAATATGAATTATATGACTGTCAAAAACAGCTACAGATCAATCCTGATGAAACATCCGTACTGGCCGATGTTTAAAGATTACGCATTAAACCCCAGCGCCAATGAAAGTAGATTTAAGAGCTTTTTTTGTTTACTCGCTGTTTTAGGCTCATAAACATGGATTTATGGCGGCATTCCTCACACTGTCCTGGATCTAATCTAAGTTTTGGATCTTTTTGAAAAACTTTAAAACAAAAGGATCACCAGAGACGTGTTTATTTATACTGGGGGAGGAAAAAAAAAAAGTGTCTCTCGGTCTCAATTTGCGGAAAATAAAACATCCTGTTTGAAATAATATTGTGTGTAATAAACACGAGGGCTAATATTAGAGACTTCATGGTACATGTGTTTCTGTCCATCTGATATCAGACGGCAGAACACGTACATGACCGAATCCTCCCAGTGGCACGCTGAGCCAGAGTGTGTGTGTGTGTGTGTGTGTGTGTGCTGCACACCATACGGTCACCACATGTACGGAGACAGAGCCAGGTGATTGATTGATGTGTGCTTCCTGTGTGCGTGTGTGCGCATGCATGAATGCATGCATGCATGCATGTGTGTGCGTGCATGTGTGTGTGTGTGTGCGTGCATGCATGCGTGTGTGTGTGTGTGTTCGTGCATGTGTGTGTGTGTGTCTAGTCTTGCAAGCCAAACAGTGCGTCTGTCATCAGAATTCAGTTTCCCTCCGAGCACCCAAATCACTCACATATGGCCCCACAGCTGCCCCTCATCGCAACACACACACGGACACACACACACGCACGCACACACACACACACACACACACACACCTGAAAATATTTGCTTCCACTGCCTAATGAAGGAAGGCTAGATTTTGGATGAGAGGCTGCAATCCAAGAAGTGTGTGTGTGTCTTGGTGGGTCCTAAACTACATTATAAGGTCAGTGTATTTGTGTGTGTGTGTGTGTGTGTTCAATTACACAGGAAAGTGCAGAAATCGCCCCATCCCCTTTTACAAAAAGCACACGTATACACACACACACACGTGCACGCATCAAACTTGGCTTGTGATCCCTCACTTCCTTTTCAATCATCATCTGGTTGGCTTAACATTCGTGCACATGTGCAAACTTAAACACACACACACACACACAGAGCGTATCCTGTGTGTATCTGCAGAACGCGTGTGTGTGTGTGTGTGTGTGTGTATCGGTGCAGGTTTGTCTGATTGATTACTGATACCTGGCCTCTCCCACTCACCTCAGGCTGCAGAGGAGGGGCTGCTGGTGATTAGGGCTCAGGGTCTTAATGACATCTATTTATCTGCAGCCTACAATACCATTCAATTAGCACCACCAACAACGCCCTCTGACACACACACACACACACACACACACGTGTGCAAACCATGGTCAGGAAATTACGCGCTTTATCAACATCCTCCTAATCAGGCCAAAGCCGGCCTGGTCTGCAAAAAAAAAAGATGCACAAACTTGTTTCATCGATGCAGAATGTGCTGAAATATAAAAAAAAAAACATTTATTGTTTTTTTCTTTTTCTTTTAAAGAAGTTGCACAATCAGTCCGGGTCAGTCCACCAGTCAGGAACCTGGTGGTCTCAGTAGAGGGAGACCCGCCCCCCGCGTAGATCTTTATTTAATTAGATTATATACTAGTTAAAACACACACGTGAATATTCCATTTCTTGCTGTGCTGCTGTGCTTTTCCAGCTAAAGTTACGGGCTGTGGCTTCTTCGTGTTGCACACGTAAGAAACGACTAATAAATTTTAACCTGGACCTTCAGTCCAGAGGTTCTCCTGCATTTACAGATGTTCTACAAACTGTTTACACCGCCCGTCTTTTTTTTTTTGTGCCGCACAGATAGCATCTACTGCGCTTTCAGATTTACTCTTCCTTTGACCCTGATTCCACAGCCAGCATCTGCATCCAATGTGTGGTGGCATCTCTGAAACCTGCGGTTTGGACCGGTGGGCCTTCGCATGAACACTCGTGTTCCAACGACGCTTAAAAAAACAAGTTTATAATCAGCTTCCACCCACTTAAGCGAAGAATCTCGTTGTCTGGAATCAGACGAAGTGAGGAGAGCATCCTGGGTAATTTGTTCTGACGATGCGTGCTTTGAATTTTTTAGAAAAAAAAAAGAAAAACACTCACGGAACAAGGGCACTTTTTTTTTTTTAATGATTTGTTTTCATTTTATGCATTATGTTTGATTATGGTGAGATAAAAAATAAACATTTCAAATGTCGAGGTGCTGAAATCTTTGGTTCCATCCACTGAGAGAAAGAAAGAAAGAGAGAGAGAAAGAGATGGAGGCGCCCTGTGGTCTAAAATACATTTAGAAGCAGAGGCTTTCTAAACAAAGTCTTTCAGAATGAAATTACATTTAATTCACTTAAAGAGTAAGTTAGTCCTGCTTTTAACACACACACACACACACACACACACACACACACTCACATTGATACACGCACTTACTTGCATTAAATCAGCGATTATTTAATCAAGCTAGAAGACTAGCTGGAAGAATTAACTAAATTCTATACTGCCAAGTCCAATATCCTATACACTGGATCAGTCTCTCTCTCTGCTGCACGACTACACACACACACACACACACACACACACACACACGTGCATGTTCATGCATGCACACACACACATACAGAGGAATAGACCTGTGCAGGGATAGACACATAGTTTCAGATAAAGATTCACCATAACAAACGCACACACACACACACACACACACACACACACACACACACACACACACACACACACACACACACACACACACACACACACACAAAGGCATCTGGGACCCATCTAACAGAGACCTCCCCCCATAGGTGCTACCAACCATCAACTCTTTGTGTGTGTGTGTGTGTGTGTGTGTGTGTGTGTGTGTGTGTGTGTGTGTGTGTGTGTGTGTGTGTATAGGTCCGTGTACGTGTCGTGCATATGGCTGCAGGAGCCCATCTGTGTGGTTGACTACTCAGACTACTGTGTGCATTTAAATGGCCTCTCCTAATAGAATAATTGGCTTTGAGTTGAATGGATTCAAGTGGACCTGACTGAGAATTTATTCTCCTGGTTTATTCCCCATTCAACGCGAAACAACACTTCAGGACGTTTAACATACAGCTAGAAAAAAAAACAGCTATAAATGGCACGGAGCCTGTAAAAGGCTCCGGAAGCCAGCGGGGGCGAGGGAAGAATCACTACAATCTGTTATTTGGGGGGAAAGAGAAATTAATTAAGAAGTGCACCTGTTATAAGCAGAAAACAGCTTTGTTTTTCAGCTGGAAAAATGGACGCCGTCCAACTGACGGCCTGCAACGGAGGATGCAGTTCCTGCTGATTATCTACTCAGATGACATTACCAGTGAAGCATGGAGAAACGAGCGCAGAAGCAAACTCAAAAAAAGAAAAAGGGCCTCTGGTAGAAATAAAGAGGATAATAATAACATCTGCATCTATTAGCCGGTAAGCCTAATGCAATAAGGTCTGCAGATGTAAAGTAATGAACATTTAGGAAAAGAAAGACACACAATCTGGGTTACATTCTGCCGTTTCGTAATCCCGAAAAGCAACAACACGTGGGGAAATACGAGTTTTATAGCGACGTTTTACCGAAATATATGATTTATGTGGCATTAATGGGTAAAAGAGCCTCAGCGCAGGGCGATGGTTGGTTGTTTTTTACCAGAGAATGTCGCGTCTGTGTCCAAACTCCACACCCAGCAGCCCTGATCACACCGAGCGTGACCTCGCCACACACACGCACGCGCGCGCGCGCGCGCGCGCGCGCGCGCACGCACGCACGCACGCACGCACGCACGCACGCACACACACACACACACACACACACACACACACACACACACACACACACACACACACACACACACACACACACACACACACACACACACACGCCGGCGGCACGGCAGATACCGTGCAGCACATTCAGTGGCGCGTCGGCTCCTTTTAAGAGGCCGCGGTGACGTAACTTGAAGAGAAAATCACATTTCAGGACCAAAAAAAATTAA
>JAYKQN010000036.1:1502500-1510000 GCA_036785175.1 Eupleurogrammus muticus | reverse complement strand
ATGTCCTATGTAAAGTGTATGATCCTTTCAACACAGGATTAATGTGACTTTACCAGAGATGTTAATATACATATATATATATAGATGAGACATCCAAATACTAATTTCATATATAATATCACATCCTATTCTTAGGTACATTTAGCAGGGTGGTTGCAATTAAAAAAAACACACCTTTGAGCTGCATAGATAAAAGCATCAATAATTCTATAACATAATGAAGTTTATGTGAATGTATAAACTAACCTGCAGATAAAACAGGCTTCAGGAAACGTCCTTGTCACACAAACACACCTTTTTCTGCTGTGTCTGCAGATGTTTTCGGAAACCGACTTTATTGATTGAGTGATGCATCAGCGTCATTACCATGAAATAAATAAAGAAATAAAATAAAAATCACGCTTCCTGCTTTTTTTTTTTTTTTTTTATTTCTTTCCCCCAGTGCATTTTTTAGTTTAGTTTGGGAAACATTCCACAATTTTAAATATCACACTGACGGTAACATCTGTGATGCTAATTGTTTGTTTGTTGTAATTTGAGGCATGCACACACACACACACACACACACACACACACACACACACACACACACACACACACACACACAGGCACACACACACACACACACACACACAGGCAATGCTTCGACCTTGGCCAGCCTGGATTTCCCCAACTGAAAAGACAAAGAGTGAAAAAGGCAAAAGAGGAGAAACTTTTCTGTGAAATAAACCCAAACACAGTTTTACTGTCCATGTTTATGTTTTATCATGAGCAACCTCAGCATCGTGTTTCCATCTCTATCTGGCCAACGTGCGTATGATACCACACAGAAACCTTTTATCAGAGATTCTGTTGCTTTTATTTATGATCCATTAAAAATATTGCTTCACAAAATAAAGAGAATCTCATTCAAACATCTGAGTTTGTCCAAGTTTCTCTCAAAAAGCTCAATTCTCAGAGATTAACGTTATGTTTGCACGCTAAGACGACGTTTTATTCACCTTCACTTTTATTTGCGCAGACCTTGAACACATCATGACGTTTTTATGTTTAAAACGATTAAAGAATCATGTTTAGAGGCTTTTCTTCTTATTCTTGCTTCTTTATTTTTTTTTCTTGGGTAAAAAAATTAAACGTCCTATGTTAAATCCTTTCCATTCAGGAATTCATGTGATTTTACCAGAGATGAGACACAGATACGACAGCAGAGATGAGACACATTATTGTAAGTCTACAAACAAAAGATTAGAAAAGCAATGTCAGGTCAGGGCTCAGAAAGGAGGTGAAAGGGGTAGAATGTGGAAAACATAAAGTCATATTTAACCAAAGGGTTGTGTGAAAAGATTTTAAGTTATTCACTTTTACTAATCCCCATTTTACCGCGCAGACCCTGAACACATCATGATGTTTCTCAGTTACTGTTAGTTTTAACTATTATTTATTCTCAGGATCAATAATTTTTAACTATAACCTGTGACTCTTGACTCTTTACATGCACTGATAACCTGTAATCTGTTTGTGTGCTGTCGATACGCGTGTTGACGAGCTCAGGTGAAAACGGCATTTACGGCCCCAGCAAGAAAAGAGCGAGTGATAGATGGCCAGCGAGACCAGGTTGGGGGGTTCATTTCTGCGGTGAAGTGGAACATTTTCAGAGTCTCTCCCTCAGTCAGACGGTAAATTGTGTGGTTCTTTTTTTCTTCTTCTTCTTCTTCTTCTTCTTCTTTTTCTTCTCCCCGGGCCGCGAGCGTGTGTTTGTGTTCGTGTCAGAGGTCACGGTGGCGGGAAATGAGCAACACTGAGTGGGCACGGGAGGTCAAGGTGAACACTAAGCAGAGGAAGGAAGACACACACACACACACACACACACACACACACACACACACACTGAATTCTGAATTCAGTCATGCACGCAGGATTTATAGCAAATCTGCACACACTCGCAATAATACAGGTACAGAAACACACTCCAAAGAGGTTTTTTTTTTCATTTTTAAAGGACAGATCCACAACTATTTTTTCCAGGGGCCATAATCATCTGGCTATTAGGAAATTATTTCAATGTAATGTGCATAATGTGCTGCATAATGTTAGAAAACGCCTCCATTTCAAGCAAAAAAAAAAATGCATTTCAGAGTTCACCTGAAGCAAACTCCCACCTGAATATATATTTCATAAATTTGATATTAAATAAATTCATGCACAAAGAAAGTAAATATCAACATGAAGTAATATTTTACTTTTAATTTTGTCAGTTTCATATAAATGCTGCTGGTTGTGTGTGTTTAACATGGGTCAAAGGAGCGAAACTTTCTGAAAACGTGGAAAGTTCACTTATCACAGCAAGAGCACCGAATGGTTTTGTAAAATAAAACGCGTACAAAGTGGAAACGAGTTCCCCAGCTTCAAAGTGCTCCGTTAAATTGATGCCAGGAGGACAAACGATAAGAGCAGCCTGCTCATTAAGGCCCCGCGTCAGGACGAGGACGCCATGTTGGCCACATTGACAGAAGAAACACGTTGATGAATTTTTGCAATTATATCGTCTCTGGGGGGTTGTGTCAAGACATTATTTTTACTTGAAAATTGACATAAACCTTCCTAATTTGGTGCATTTAAATCAGGTTTTCTCTCTTTCTCCATCTTCCGATGGCTCCAGCTCCACCCATAAACACAATGTTTCCATCTTTACCTAGTAAAAAGAGGAAAAAAGGGACTAAATTAATAAAGTTAACCATAATAAGCGACATCCTTGTAGCATTTCCTCACACACACCTGTATGTGACTGTGCACCAGCGTCAGAGCTCCTGCAGAAAGCTGCAGAATCTGCTTTGACATTGTCCCTGGGCAGAGTCAACAACGTTGTTGGTAGGAGCTGCTGCTTTGTATTATCCACCAGGTTTTAGTGTGTGTGTGTGTGTGTGTGTGTGTGTGTGTCTGTACAAGTGTGTACAAGTGTGAATGCTTAGCAGGGTGTGTATGCTGAGCTCAGGATAAGGCTGTATTATTATTTATGGGGAGGGACTTAGAGCTGGTGACACTACGACTGATAGAGAGAGACAGAAGCATTTAAATATATATATATATATATATATATATATATATATATATATATATATACACATACACACACACTGTAGTTCTTCTGAATGAAGGTGAAAGAGCAGGTGTTAGGTACAAACTCATTCATGACTTTGACAACAGGGTCATGCATGTTGAGTGTTTGTAATGGCTGTATATGAATCTAATATAATATTTATATTGCATAATTTTTTTAATAATAATTTTATTATCAGTTAATCTGGCGAGCAAGCCTCGTCCGTGGCTTATATTTTTTTTTCATTGATCTTTCTGTGGATGAATTAGTCTGACGCTGAAACTCTGAAATGCTCCAGATGCAGTGAATCGTGTCACATCAGCTTTCATTCACCACAATTAGGAAGGTTGTTATAGGAGGTAGAGAATTTAATATATATATATATATATATATATATATATATATATATATATATTTATACTCATTAAAACTCTATGACACACAGAAAGAAAGTTTTGCATTGACCTCTTAGCACACACATTTGAAGCAACACTACGATTTAGTTGGTTTCTATTGGAAATTTCCCATGACAAGACCAAAAAAAGGAGGTTAAAAGATAAGTAGAATGAGAGTTAACTTGATTTGCAATGAAATAATTAGTGAAGTGAAACAACACGACTACAAATTGGACGAAAACCATTTTGCAGCAGAATAAATGTAAAGTCAATGACATTTCCAATTAAGTACGCATGCTGCAAAGGTGTCACTCCAGGTACAGGAAAAACCATTATACGAGTTTTTAACCTTAGGTATCATGACACTGGTCTGTACAGCCAAAGTTGTAACATGGTGTGTGTGTGTGTGTGTGTGGTTTCTACGTTTTAACGTGCAGGCCGGTGTCGCCACGGAGCCGCTGGCGAAGCTCAGAGACGCGACCGCTTGACATTTCCCACCTAGACGGGCCCCCGGGGGCGGAGATAGAGCGGAGAGACGTCGATATCTGAATTACTACAAACACCCCCTCACTGTCCCTAGCCCTGGCTGCAGAGAGGCCACACACACACACACACACACACACACACACAGAATCAGGCACACACACACTCTCTCTTGGGATGTTGATGGCCATGCTCTGGCTGTCAAGAGGAACCAAACAGATCAGCTATCCTCTGAGGAGTGTGTGTGTGTGTGTGTGTTTCTGTGTAATCAATGTCTCATCTCTGTTCCACTTGCTCCAGACAGCTGCATGTATGATAACCCTCATGTTATCAGAGAGAGAGAGACATAGAGAAACAGAAACAGAGGGAGAGAGAGAGAATTAGGTGCTTAGGGAATATCACCTGATGTCTTATTTGTTGACAGATTTTCATATTGTGAGTTCATCCACTGAGGAAAAAAAAGGTGTCCTATCTGTTGCTTCCTCACTGCCTTTTTTACTGGTGTGTGTGTGTGAGTGTGTGTTTTCACACGTGGCCATCTATCTATCTATCTATCTATAAAAGCAAACTACAATGTTTGTCAGATCAACCTCATGCTTTCAGCATGACATTATCGTATGCATCAAATTTTTATGGAATTTTTTGGTATATTTTCCAATGAACATTATTATTATTAAAAGTTTAAATCCCATAGACTTGTGACTGTGACAGCTCTATCCTGCAGCAGCACTATAATTAAAGTGTAAAGCTCCGTATCAAGGATCCTCCTCATGTTGCTCTATCCTGCAGCAGCACTTTAGTTAAAGTGTAAAGCTCCGTATCACGGATCTTCCCCATGTTGCTCTATCCTGCAGCAGCACTATAGTTAAAGTGTAAAGCTCTGTATCACGGATCCTCCCCATGTTGCTCTATCCTGCAGCAGCACTATAATTAAAGTGTAAAGCTCTGTATCACAGATCCTCCCCATGTTGCTCTATCCTGCAGCAGCACTATAATTAAAGTGTAAAGCTCCGTATCACGGATCCTCCTCATGTTGCTCTATCCTGCAGCAGCACTATAATTAAAGTGTAAAGCTCCGTATCAAGGATCCTCCTCATGTTGCTCTATCCTGCAGCAGCACTTTAGTTAAAGTGTAAAGCTACATATCACGGATCCTCCCCATGTTGCTCTATCCTGCAGCAGCACTATAGTTAAAGTGTAAAGCTCCGTATCACGGATCCTCCTCATGTTGCTTCGTCACAATTCAAAGCTTCATTTTCCTGTTTCTTCCTACAACATCTATTGCACCCGTCTGTTCTGGAAAGAGGGAGATGTTTCTTCCTTTTTTTCCTCCTTCCTCTATATTAAAGAGTTTTCTCTTGAGTTTTTCCTCGTATCACATGTGAAGGTCTGAGGACGGGAGATTGATGCTGTACAAACTGTATAAAAAAAAAAATCTGATTTGTGATTCTGGGTTTTTACAGATAGAATTTCACTGTCTACCATATAGGTCATGTATAAAGCATAAAGTACTATATAGTGTATAATAATAGTAGGAAATAAATTCACTCACTTCCTAGTTGTCGATACCCGGGATTACTTTATTATATTTGACACCGAAAACACTTGACTGTTCAAGAAGGTAACAGGAAAAAATATATAACGGCTCCAAAATGTATTAAATTCATGAGCAATGAACCAATAAGAAGAAAAACCCTGTAATAGAAACAGTGGCTGGAAAAAAAAGAAACTACAAAGCAAGACTTTTTTTTCCATTTTGGGTGAGAAATGGAACTGGGTCAGTCAAGGACGGGGAATCTCAATTTTTCTCTTTGCCTATCTTCTCCTTCTCTCTTCCCTAGCAGAAAGCAATCTGTTAGAATAAAAAGAAACGGGGTGAGAGAGAGAGAGAGAGAGAGAGAAACGAGAGGGGGAAAGAAACGGGAGTGAACAAATCACTGCTGGTGAATACGATTCTGTACTAACAGCTTGATATAACACACCACACGCACACACGCACACACACACACACACACACACACACACACACACACAAGCATTCATCTGGTTACTGCCTGAGGGTTGACTAATTCTCCTCACACTGCTACACACACACTCACATAATGAGAGAGACACACACACACACACACACACACACCTACAGCTAGCAAATACCAAGACCTTCAGACTGATAGTTAGCACCTAGTCATTACTGCCAGAACGAAGGAAAAAAGGGAGAGAGAGCGCGATGGGACGAGGGTAGAAAAAAGGGAGAGAAGAAGTTCAAAGATAAGAAAGACATGAGCAGCCACAGTCCAGAGTCCAAAAGATCTGATTTTCTTTTTTTTTAATTAGTCTCTAATTGCGTCTCTAATTATAACAAGAGAGATGCAACAGGTGGGAGGGAAACAGGACAGATACTGATCATAGGAGGAGCCTCAGAAATAAGATTTTTGGAGAGGAAGAATATAAATATGATAAGAAGTGGTCCTAGAGTGGATTAGTTTTATATATTATAATTCGTCTATAAATTGATGCTCCCTCTAGTGGTTCAGAACTTCATTTGTAAGATGTCAAATGTAGTGAGGGGGAAGAGAAGGCCCCTCAGGACATCACACATCCCACTTGTCCATGAATGCTTATTCTTAAAAAAGGAATGAAATTAAAATAAACTCAATAAGCAAAGTGTGGGTTGTTGAGAAAAAGAAAATAACTCATCTGAAAGTGAAACAAAAGCTAATTATTGCAAAGTGTGATGAGTTATGAGCCGTTACAAACCGTTTGTTCATGAAGGCTAATAGTGAACCTACAGGAAATTAACTCATGTGTCACGTTGTGCGTTCGGGGAAAAACGTATTTATATCAGTGGTTCTCCAACTTTTTCACGTCAACCTCACACAAAAAAAAAAAAAAAAACGAGACCTCTGACTCCATCTGATAAGATTCTTCCTCCAGATCAGAGTTTTGAAACATGTGGCCAAAATTATGGAGGAATGGAACAAAAATAAATAAATTAACAACTCGACTCATAAATGAACATGAAAAAGCATTTTGCATTTAATGAATTTGGCTATGTGGTCCTTTTGCACATAAATGGTGCATTTAATTGATTTTCCATTTATTTATTCATTATTTATTTTTAAATGTATTTATACATACTCATGCCACCATTCATTTTCTATGCATTTCCACCTCAGTATGTAAAATGGAAAAAAAAGTGTTTTTAATGAAATAATTCATGTGCAAAGTGAACATAACTCACAAATAATTGGAATATATATATATATATATATATATATATATATATATATATATATAGTGTAATTGATCTGTCTAGTAGGCCTGAATAAATAAAGGCTTTTTTTAATAAAACGTATATTACCTTCAGTCATCTATTTGATTTTAAAAATCACATTAAATTGTTGATTTACTGGATCTGAAGTTGAATTAAATGTTTAAATTCAGCCAAACAGCAGCATTTCCTGCTCGTTTATCGTTGGTTATGTTCCGTGTCGCCGTCGCTCGGACTCGGGGAAACTGTTATGA
>JAYKQN010000036.1:1487500-1500000 GCA_036785175.1 Eupleurogrammus muticus | reverse complement strand
CATCGGACTGTTCATGCCGGAGAATTAACGCACAGCAAATATTTATGAAGTGATGAGAGTGGAGCGGTGACCTTTGGAGGCTTCGCCGCGAAGTGCAGGAACATCACTGGATATTAAATTAAGGCTCCCAGACGGCCGTCGACCGGAAGCTTTTAAAAATATATATATATATTTATATATATATTTTTTTTAAAATGAGCCAAGGTGACACGAGAGCGAGAGGTGAGAAACATAAGGTTTAAGGAAGAATTCGCCAAATCTGTGAAATAAATGTGCTTTTTGTCTTCACTTCCTATGAAAATCCATCTGTATCATTTTCCTTTGTGCAAATACAACAATTTGACACAAAATGTCAAATATTGTAACCAAAAAAAAAAAATGATGATTTTAAACTAATTAATTGAATCCACCTAGAATATAAAACTAGTTTATTGTATGGGTTTTCATTTATTTATCTATTTTTAACTTTCTTAAGTTACTATCAGGTACCAGAGTTAGGTACTAGAGTGATGCCGTTTTGCACAAATACATGGTTTAATATGGATCTTAAATGAGATTTTAAGTGTTTTTTGATCATATGGAAAAGTCTATATCTTGTTAGGGATATTTACTTCAAGTAAAAGCCAAAAAAGGCTATTAACCAAACAGAAACTCCATTATAATGTAAAACCTGATTAACATTTAAGTCACTTGCTTAAAAAACTTGTCCTGAGTGGACAAAACAAGCAACGAGAAAATGTGATTTTTCATAGTTTCCTTAAGTTTTTACAGACAGAAAAATTTACTGGGAAAAAAAAATATTCTGCAATGTAAATATTTGCCAATTATTATATATATTTATACACGAAATAGAATTGGGTAGAAAAGAGGAGGAAAAAAAAAAGATGGCGAGAGATGGAGACAGAAATGCTGCTTATTCATCTCCAGGAGGATAAACTCAGACAGAAATAACACGACCAACAAACAGAAGAGACATTCTTCTTCTTCTTCTTCTTCTTCTTCTCTTTTCTCTTTTCGTGCTGATGCGTAGAATCAGTCGATTCTGTCATGTGACTTTGTCTCTTTTCTTTCTCTTTCTGCCCCCATCAGTCTCCCTCCCTCGTTCCCATAGTAATCATTCAAAGCTGATTGCTCAGCTTCCTCTATTCTATTTGTCATTAAATATAAGGTGCACACACACACACACACACACACACACACACACACACACACACACACACACACAAACACACACACACACACACACAAACACACACACACACACTACCACGCATGGCCACACACACAGAGACAGAAACAAATGCCATTTAATCAAATCGTATAAATAAATAAAAGGTTTTTATTTCCCATAAGTCCATCTGGTCGCCTGCTTCTCATCACACACACACACACACACACACGCACACACACACACACTCTGCTAGAACGACCAACCTTTATCAGGCCAATCTATTTGTTTTCTGATATTTTCTCTCGTTTATCGGTTTAACAAAACGCCATCGACGTGTACTTTGATTTTTTTTTTTTCCCCGCGACCCGCCTGCAAATTCAGCTGAAACGTGACTACAGTTTGGATCGAAAATGGAACCAAATAAAAGCTACGAAAGCCAGAAAAAAAAAAAAAAACACGTCATACTCTTTTGATGGATTAAAGCTTTAAAGCGAACGGACGTCTCTCTTATTTCTTCTTTAGAAAAAAAAACGCCGTCGGGAACAGACGGGGATCGTTAGACGTCTGAGGCAACGCAGAGCCGCGTAAAGTACGTGTAAAGTCAAACGTATTTCTGTGTTTTGTACCCGACTAAACAAATGTTGGTAGCTAACCAGCAGCGTCTGTCCTGCTCCAGATCTGTTCCAGAGCTCATGTGTGGCTGATAGGAATCAGCCCGTAGCCCCTTTCTGACTGGGACAAAAAGAAAATCAAGTAAAAAGAAGTAAAAAGTCCCTTTTGGAGCATTCAGAGGAGCGACCACCATTAGACAAATGAGTTTGATTGAAAAAAAAACAACAATAAAAAAAACAAAACGAAGGTGGCATCTGAAATGCACTTTTTTTGTTGTGTGTGTGTGTGTTTGCAGACGATGAAGTGGTTTACGCTGGCAATTAAACATCTCAGAATCAGGTGAAATTCTGAGGAACAATCATAAGTGACATAAGTGACCATTTTTCAGGCTTTAAGGGATAAACTATCTACAGTTTTGTTAATTTTGTAGACAGGAGATAACATGAATAACTAAATGCACAGGTTAATTATAAAATTCAATGTAATGAGGGGGAAATATTTCGTATTTAGTACATCTACAAATTTGTCCCCTACCTATGTGAAGAAATGATTAATTAACTTTCAATTTTCTAAACAGGAGAAATGTTATTTTATTATTCTGCTGTATTCTGAGTTGCCGTTTAGAACATTTACTCACACTGGAAAAAAAGAAATGAAATGTTTTTGGTATAATTAGTCCAATATTGAGCAGAACCATTCATTGTTCAGATAAAAAGACAATGTTAATAGGAAAAGTCACACCATTCAATCTTATTTTAAGAAAACAAGACTAAATTGACCAAAATCGCGACATAAAAGTGAAATAAACTAAATTATCTGCAACTGAAATGCAATATTTCAAGATAATAACCTCTACTTAATATTGGACTAATGCAAAAACGAGATCTTTTAATTTCATTTTTCCAGTCTGAGTAAATGTTCTAAACGGCAAATCAACAGCAGAATAATGAAATAACTTCTGAAATATCATTAATGTTTTTTTTTGTTGCTAAACGATCTGACACCACTTTACCCTAGAAGGACTTTTTTGGCACCTCAAACTATTTATTGAACAATTTCTCGGTTTCCTGTGCAAAAATTCACTGTTGATACGTTTTAATGACAGATTTTGAATGAGCGAATAAACCAAACAATATAAAAGCTTATAAGTGATTCATGCTTCATCTGTGGATTTAGGAATCTTCATGGTCTGATGGTGTCAAACATCTTCTACGCATGAGGGGACGTTGTCTGTTAATAAAAAGGTTGTAAGTTGTTGAAGGGCGACTTCAGCAGGTTTGATAACTACTGAAGGGACAAATGGAGACCTTCTGGCAATTACCAAATTACACACACACACACACACACACACACACACACACACACACACACACACACACACACACCTTCCCCCCTCAGAATGAATCGTTCCTTGTTCCTCAGCTGATAGAGCGATAAAGTTGGTTTAAAACAGCCGTAGCCGAGGCAGAAACATGTGTCTCACATCAGCAGCTCCCAGCTATACAAGAGCTAGTGTTACCGTCCATATGCATGTGTGTGTGTGTGTGTGTGTGTGTCAGAACAGGGGTGCAACATGTCTTTGCAGCCTCCTATCAGCTTTTAATCTCTCCTCAGCAGAAACAGAGAGAGAGCGAAGGCTCTCAGTGTGAGAAAGTGATAACCGCTCAGAGACAGGGAGGTTATCCTCCATCTCTGCATCCCTCCATTACTCCGTTGTTTTCTGAGACTCGTTTTGCTTTTCCTTCTCCTCCAGGGGGGGGGGGGGGGGAGTGTGTGTGTGATTTAGTTTTTATTGTCTGGATACTGTGGGAGTTTGACAACCCTGGTTTTCTGGCTTCTCGGGTTACGTCGCAGGCGGCCACGCCAACTTTCATCTCTTCACTTCACTCTTTTCTTCGTCCAATTTGCAGAAAAGCTGCAGCTTCAGTTTCTTTAATGGTCTTTAAGAACATTTAATAAACGTTGGGACCCATTGATTCCATGTTTTAAAACTCATTATGACCCATTAGCGTTATTAATTTATTTTTTCTCACGAATTGCATGAGTACATGTTGTGTATGTATGCTTTTGACTTTTACCGTAAATTCTGGAATACAAGCCGCTACTTTTTTCATATGTTTTGAACCATGCGGCTCGTACAAAGGTGCGGCTATTCTGCAGATTTTTTCCACCACTAGGGGCGCTCTAACTGGAATTAGAATCAAAACTAAAACAAAATAAATGCAAAGAAGAATACGCTAGTTCCTCTTTAGCAGATATAAGTCAGTAGAAGCGGATAGAAGGACGACAAATTACCAATCCTGTGACACTTTATATTTTCAAATCCTCACCCCTTCATCATGGAACTACATGAAGAAGTTCGTATGATGCAAGTCTTAAGTTGAAGGCCATCGATCTCGCTATACGCAGGTGCAGGTATATGCAGGTGCGGCTTGTTTATTTATTTATTTTATTTTTTTTAAAAATAGAGCGGATGCGGTTTATATGCAGGTGCGCTTTATAGTCCAGAATTTACGGTACACATTTTATGTATGCATTACTTTTACTTAATTGTAAGGCAGTGTGTGTGTGTTTAAACAGGACTGGTTGTTCTGCAGGAACTTTAAGTAGTTAAAAGTCAGATTCTATCTGATTTTTTGTTTTTTAGCCTTTGTAGACGAACACTGAAAGAGTGTAAAAGAGATTAGGGGACAGTCGCTGTCTGGGAAAACCAGATCAGAACTTATTGCTGGGGCCAGACGATGTGATTTGGAGCCGATTACTGAGGTTTTAACTTTGCTGTAACAGGTGCAGGACGCTGCACGTGGTTTTTTTTTATCGTGTTTTAACAGACTGGAGGAACAGAACTGGGGATTTGTAGAATCAGGGATCTGGACATTCTGCTGGAGTCTCCATTTTAATGAGATTTAATTATATAGCAGAATATATTTATATACTGTATGTATCTATTATATCTTCTTCTTTAAGTAGTAATAGAACATCACATCAACACCCTATAAATAATGTCCTAGGTCATTTTCATACATTATAGTTATTAATCATTTCATTACATACATAGAAAATTATGTTACGTATGTAATATTAAAGAATAAAGTGATTTTAGGACATTTTCTGAACATTCTAGTGAGACTTTAAACCTGGATTAAACTGTCCTTTCATTCCTTAGTGAAAACTCTAATGTCAGGTCCTTTTTCATCACTTTTTACAGGTCTTTTTGCCTGTTTTTCGTATGAACGTAACTCATCAACATCCAGTTTTTATGACTTTTTGAAACCTGAGATGTGGTGACACATGTTTAATGGATGAAGATCCTGGAACTTCCTTTATTTCTTTATATTTGGCTGCATATTTGTTGAATTTATTGATATGCAATAATCAATAATTTGCATTTTTTATAAGATTGTGACTAAATCTGAAATTTTGACAACATTTTAATAGAAATTGAAGCAAGAATCACGTTTAGAGATTCCATTGCACTATAGATTTTAGCTTCTTGTCAATTTGTCTTGTTCATTTTATTCTGACTTGGGCAAAAAAAACTTACTATCAATAACAACTATCTATTCAAAAAAAGACTCACTCATTATTCTAATAGGGCGACGATACATGGAACAAACTGTGTGAACTCAAGGCTGCAGAGATATAAAACTGAAATTAACAATAATTACGATATTTAATTGTAAATATCAGCCCAAGCCTAGTACTGTGTGTATGTATATGTGTATTTAGAGTATACACACACACACACACACACACACACACTGGACAAATAGGGGGCAACAGCAGCATCCAGCTCCTGCATCTGGGTCTATTCCAGTGTAATGTGCTGTAATGTAAAGCAGACAGCTGATATTCTGGGAGCATCAGAGTGTGACCGCAGACCCAATCCGAGCGCTGCCACAACCGTTCCAACTGCTTCAGACGCTCGTACGTTTGGATAGAAACCGAACAGGAACGCTGCAGCGCGTCGTGAAGCAGACCGAAGAGGCCTGCGCTGGGATGTTGTTTTATTAGGGACGTTTTTTTTTGTTCTGACAGGGTGATTCAACAAAGACGCGTGAACCGCTTCATGCAACAATAGATTTTCTTTTTTGCAGAGCGTGAGGTCTGTGTGTTACTACTTACAGTCGCTGAGTGCACAAAAAAATGATTTGGAGAGTGTGTGTGTGTGCACACTTTATTAGGTTGTACTTGTGGTGATGCTTCACCCCACTCAGAGCTTGGCTCCTTTACCCCCCCCTCTCTCTCGGTGGTCCTGAGGTAATGTAATGAAACACTTGTTTTCTGGTTGATTTGCAGATCTTTTTTTTTTTTTTTCTCTACATGCAGCGACGCTGATCTCTCACATGTGTTCGCAAGGTGCATGCAGCGAGACCCTGTTTGTGTTGGTGTTTGCTTTGTTTTCTCCCTATTTATCAAACACAAACCTGTCGCTCGTGTGATTTTCAAGCGGCAGAAAAACACATTAACTCCCTAATTGGGCGGAATTTCCAGAACGAGGCAGCGTTACTACGTTGGTGATTAATTTCAGAGTTTAGAACCAAGAAACGCATTTGTCAACGCAATCGTTTGTTATAATTACCTTTAAACAATTCCTCTTTATAATTATATATTGTATGATTTATATTATCCCCAGCTCTCACCATCTTCTAAGAAATTTTAACAATTATGAACCAGTAATTACAGAGATTTGGAATCATGGAAAGTATGAAGTTTCCCTCAAAGACGAGAAAAAAGAATAAATGTATTACTGGTGGTAGCATCACGACTGTGGTGTTTCTTAATCACAGGAGTAACATGGATCTACGTTTTGGGTATCTCTGTGACCCGGACCCCCCCACATGCAGGAACAAATAAAGTGCATCCTATCAGGCTTAAATAATGAAGGAATATTGTGTTAGCGTTGTGGAGATGTGACGTTTTTGAGAAGAGGCGATAACAGTGTTGATTAAGTGGGACACATGAGGCTGTGTTTTTTCCCCACTAATAAAAAGTGCTTTATTATAAAACCACCGAAGACACACACGCACACACACACACACACACACACACACACACTCCACATTTACTGTGTGAACTCTGTTTTTTTTTTTTTTTTTCTCCAAGTTACATGTTGTTAGATATTTATGAAGCGAAAGCAGAGAGACTATTAGGGGGAAAAAAAAAGCTCAAGGACATATGGACACAGTGGTGATTTTGAATAAAACACACACACACACACACACACACACACACACACACACACACACACACACACACACACACACACACACACACACACACACACACACACACACACACACACACAGGGGCATGTGAGCACACACCCATTGTTTAGCTGCACCTGGTCCATTAAGGAACAGGATAGATGGGACTAAGGGACCTAACTGTGTGCATGTTTGTGTCAAAGCATGTGTGTGTGTGTGTGTGTGTGTGTGTGTGTGTGTGTCTGTGTGTGTGTTCGTCCGTGTCTGTACAACATCAGAAGCCAAACATCTGCAGCAATGACGCACCTTCGAGTAACAGTGGACACACACACACACAAAGTGTGTACACACACACACACACACACACACACAAACATATATGAAACACAAATTACACAGTTATTACAGTGAGTTCTCTCTCTCTCTGTTTCTATCTCACTCTTTTATCCATCTTTTTAAATAGAAAATAAATAAATAAATAAATGAATAATACACTCTATTATTCTTATCAGTGTTCACACACTGATTTCTGAGTAAACGTCTAATTCAGGAGTCCAATAAAAGCCTGGACAGCACAAACAGAGCCAACAGTAGTGTTCCTTAATAGAAAAACAGAGGCTGATTACACTTCACACCACACTTTACTTATTTATTTATTTCCATTGCATTTACTTTGAATCTCTTGGACTTTTATAACCCAACAGCTACAAACACGGACCTATGCCAATTTAAAGGTCCGTATTGTACTAAGTGATTTCTTTGGTTATAAGGCAGGTTTAAGTGACGTATAAATACTAATAACATGCAGAGAAACTGAGCCATAAACTGAGCCGTCAGGACTTCCGTGAAGTTGTGATGTGACAACCGCGCTGCCTTTTCTGCTTCATCCCAAAACGTCTCCGCATAATTCGATGTGACAATCCAACGGGGTAAAGAGCCGAAACGGTGGTTTATTCGGTTATTTATTCGGTTATAAAAATTAATCCGAGCACGCATCAAAGTCTCAAATCGCGGGGCTTCTAACACGTAGGGCCGCTTCCAAATTTGACAGAATACAGGGTGTAATTATCAGAGAGCTGTGTAATTTGATAAGAAGTGAAATTAACTGTGTCGGGAGGTTCGTAGGCTTTATTTCACTTATTTTTATTATTTATTATTTACTTACTTTATCTGTACACGTCACTGCACCATTTCCATTGGAAGTGGTGCACGATTTTGACATGAGATTGGCTTTAAATCTGCATGTTTCTAATATTGTGGATCATGCCTATGAAATAAGGACCACACACCGGCGGGTTGGAAAAGCAGCAGCATGGAGATCAGAAATAAAACTTGAGAAAATTCGATCTCTCTATGGCTCTCATCAGAACTTCTTCTTGTAAAGACAAAAAAATAACAACAAAACAAGCCTCTCACACACAACCTGGCTATAATATCTTCAGTTTCTGGCTGTGCTGAGCTGCACTGGACCACAGGAACACACAACACGGGGGGGGCAAAGGAGAAATGGTCTTAAGGAAAATCAAGTATACAGGATGCATCATGCCGGTGGAGCAGAATTCATAAACAGAGAGGGACACACACACACACACACACACACACACTAGTGGAGAATTCCTAATGAGTGAAGACCTCACAGGGGATACAGGCGGACAGAGGGATAGGGAGGAGTTAAGGGAATTACATATGGACAGATGCAGGAAGAGAGAGAGAAGGGATGTATCCCTCTCTGTGTTCACCCCGTATCAGGTTCGTTTTGTAGTGTGTGTGTGCACACACACATGAGTGCATGCTCAAGCACTCACACACAAGCGTGCACACACACATTGTCACGGCCCGGTCTTTTGCATGCACACATGTCCAGGGCAATCGTGCTACCTTGCCAAGACGGCCTTGGACCGCCAAGGTTGCCATGGGATTGGTCCTTCACAAACACACACACACACACACACACATGCACGCATGCACGCATACACACATGCACGCAAGCACGCACCAACACAGGGTGTGATTGGATGCCATAAAGTGAAGTAGATTTGAGTGTCAAAACTAGTCGAGTCTGCATGTGTGTGTGTGTGTGTGGGTGCATGCGTGTGAAGCCAAATATGTGCCGTGCACTTTCAGATTCCTTCCTCAGACTTTATCGTTGCAGTGGAATATGCCACGAGAATGAACTTGGAAAGAAAAGAAGGTTTTCAAAGCAATAAAGTGTTTTTTTTTCTCCTCTTGATAAGTGGGACATTTTTACATCGTACAGTACGGCCCAGATCCACTTTGCCGATGTACTTTCAGTCATTTACCGGCACCGCTTTTTACGCAACTATTCATTTCCTCCAGCCTCTTTTCCCCCTCTCTAACGTCAAATTACATCAGTCCCCATAACCGAGGCGAAAGGGTTGATTGTGTGAAGAACCTCAGATTAA
Organism: Eupleurogrammus muticus; assembly: GCA_036785175.1. Lineage (NCBI taxonomy): Eukaryota > Metazoa > Chordata > Actinopteri > Scombriformes > Trichiuridae > Eupleurogrammus > Eupleurogrammus muticus. Next base: position 1,490,587 of record JAYKQN010000036.1, on the reverse strand, counting down.
AAGAAAAGACGAGGGAAGGAAAGCAGAGACAAACCCAGGGAGCCAAGAGACAGGAGGAAGCAGGCCGGGTTTTCAAATTAACTATTGGTCAGGGGTCAGATGGACATTTAATCTAACCAATCAGCTTCCTAATTACACGAGTGCTGCCAGGACGGTGTACCCTATGCATTTTGGTGTGTGTGTGTGTGTGTGTGTGTAGCTGGCTAGCGTTGCGTGTAGAGGTCTTGTTGTAGCAAAATGAACATCTGGCCTCAATATTGGTTCCATGTGTGAACACACACGCATATGCACGTCTGCACACACACACACATGCATGCGCGCACACACACACACACACACACACACACACAGCCTGTGGTGAATTGCTCCCGCCTTACACACAAAGAAAGAGAGAGAGAGAGAAGGACTAAGGGAGTGTATGTGTGAGCCGTAGCAGACAAACACTCAGAAATATAAAAAGAACACACACACACACACACACACACACACTTCCAGTAGTGTGTGTGTGCGCGCGTGTGTGTGTAAGTTGATTGAAACAGTAATTGATGTAAACGTCTAAATTACAGCTAGGAGCTAAAATAACCACTGTGTTTTACCGTTGCCATGTCGACATGATGAAAAACACCTGGTTGGTTCAGTGGCGGCGGGGGGGGCGGGACGTCTCGTTGTCACGGGCCGCCGCGGCCGGACCAATGGGAACGCCCGTGCGCGTTAGCGACACGTGTCTGAACCAATGAAACGTTCGCCGGGAGAAGAGGGAGAGGAGATATCTGAACGGACGTACGAGTTAGTCTCAAGTCAAACACATTATATCACCACCAGAACAAAAGCGCCTTTGGGTGCGCTCTAACTTTACGGCTGCAAACCACCTCTGACCTCTCGGACATTTCCAGAAAAATAAAAAATGGGGGAAGATAACAGCGTTGGCTAATAATAGACGTGTTTTCACAGCGTGCAAACAGGGTTCACCGTGTCGTGTCCCTCAGGCCCGATCGCGTATTTATGCACAAATGAACGATCATGTCGTAAAGAAAAGAACACGGCTTTCAAGTTTTCAAGATGTTTATTGCCACCACTGCTGCTCCATTGGAGAAAAACACTATAAACTATACTGTATATAAATATCAAGGCAATATGTATGAATTTAAGTTGGATTATTTTCCCAAGACTGGGCAGTATGTGATGTGTTCATATTGTTCATTTTCTACTTTTAGCTATTTATGGCGCTCTATTTAATGTTTTTTTTACTCTAAAGTGACACAACCTTAATCATATTCACTGACTCATCTCATACAGGATCCTGATGGTCTGAGATTAGAAGCTTTTCCTGTATTTCCCATGTGTCTGGTACCTTCTCCCTGACCGCAGCAGGAAGAAAAGACCTGTGTTTTTTTTTGGATCTCTAATTATTCTATTCGCCTTATTCCTGGTAGAGCACCTATTGTGAGTTTAGCTGAACAAACTCTTTGAATAGACTTGTGTGAATGTTCTCCATCAGGGGTTTGTCCTCAACAAACTTGCAAGCTCCCACAAAGACCCTTGTGCAAAAAGGGAAAAAAAAAACGGCAGGGAACCTAAAACGGAGCCCTGGGGTGCCCCAGTATTAAATATAATGGGAGAATGCATGAAATCTGGAGGGGAACTTAAGGTGTTGGAGGCTGAACTACATCAATGAGCATCACCATCACATACTAGTAACTTCCTTTTTTCCTTTCCATGTGGAGGATGTAGGTAAATGATTTGGTTTAGTTTATTTCAACCTTAATTGCTACAGAGGAAGTGCCACTGTTGTGCAGCAGACGGCATCATGAGCCACGTCAAGCCACGATAGAGTTGGTTTAAAAGATGTTTGTTTTCTGCATCGTGCGTTGTTTTCTGCCAATTACAGTAGTGAGGAGCATTTACATCATGTTATCTGGTAGAAATACTGCATCATTCAGCTCGGATCTGCTCATTATTCGGTAAATGGCTCTTAGATCACGGCTATTGCTCATATAGACGAGTGTCTGTCTCCATAGTTTTTATCCACGGCGCCAGCAACGTTCAGACAGTCTCAGTCTTACTCCACTGATCCCAGTAGGATCCTCTGCTCCCCGCCGGTGAAAAGGTAAATTGCAGACTCAGCTACCCGCCGGCACCCCTTTGAGCAAACAGGGATTTAACATCCAGCTCAAAGACGCTTCAGCAGGGCAGGAACGGCAGCGTCTCCAGGAGAGGGACATCTGACTAATCACTATGCAGAGCCGCTGCCAGAAACTAAGCCAAAGAACAAAAAAACACACGGCCAAATCCTCAGGATTTTAAAAGTCAATGTAGTGTACTTTCCTATGACTGATGACTGACGCTGCACGTCCGGAAGTGGTGCGATGTGGGGGAAAAAAAAAAACGTGTTTCCCATGCAGGTTGAAAAAGGAACTTTTTGGTTTTAAAGTCAGAATCAGTCAATCACAGCACGTTCGAAAACAGGATTAGAATCCAAACATTAGCCAAGATCTAGTCAGGCAAATAAGCTAATTCTTGATTTGACTGAGCTTAAAACACCAAGCTGTCACCTTCAGCTGTACGTTGTCAGCTGTAATGTGTGTGTGTGTGTGTGTGTGTCTGCAAAACGGGTCTAAATGTGGTTTAAAAAATGGTGTAATTTATTTTTTCAAGCCAAATGTAATATTCCGAGCAGACAATGAGGCTGCTGTGGACTGTCACACAGCGTAAAGCCACGCACGGGTCATAACTGTCACACACACACACACACACACACACACACACACACACACACACACGCACACACACACACACACACACACGGATGACGATCCACCAGTATTTCCACAAACACAGACACAGGTCAAAATTACAGCAAACAGGTTGTCTGATTATGTTTCTGTTACACTAAACACAGTCTGGATTTTATACACTAGACACATTACCACACACACACACACACACACACACACACACACAGAAAGAGGAAAGAGAGAGGGAGACACACTCGCTTTTTCTTTTCTCTCTAGCATGGCTGTGTTTATTTGAGTCTGTGTCCTGATGGGAAATGTGACTGCTACACAAACAAACTGAGCAGCTTAGAAC
>JAYKQN010000036.1:1455000-1482500 GCA_036785175.1 Eupleurogrammus muticus | reverse complement strand
ATCCGCTCCTTGGGCACCCACAGCAGCCCGTGGGCCTGCTCGCCCCCCCTCTCCCCCAGGCCGCGGGTCTCCCCCAGGACCCAGCCCTTCTCCCGCTCCCGCTCCTTCTCCTCGCCGCCCTCGCTCTTCACCTCCTCCCGCCCGCCCTCGGCCAGGCGCCCCTCGGGCGGCGCCAGCGAGTAGAGGAGGCGGATGTCGCCCTTGCTCTCCTCCTTGATGGCCAGCGTGGAGGGGGCGGAGCAGCCGTTGGCCGCCAGGGTCAGCGAGGAGGGCGTGAGCGGGGCGGCGGTCGGCGACGGCGACGGCTCGCGGCAGTGGGCGGAGTTGAAGTGGTCGAGGAGGGCCGACGAGTCGGGCGCCGTGAAGTCGCAGCGGCGGCAGCGGCAGCACGCGTGGACACGCCTGAACCAGCAGGGGAGAAGAAAAAAAAACACGGGGGATCAGGCGGGATTTATCACTTTCTCAATCGCTTTTTTCTTGATCCTGGTTGTTGTTTGATCACATAGACACAAATTCATTAAAAAAAATAAAGGTCCTGCAGCAGTTGTTAGTTTCTGACTGAGGAAGCTCGTAAAAGTAAAAGGTTAAAATTCCACAAAACAACCGTATGGCTAAAGTCTCTCTTTAACTAAATTGCACACATTGCTCTCTGCAAAAAATCCAACTTTTTTTCTAATTTGTTCACTTATTTCTCAACAATTCTGAATAATAAACTATGGATGCCACAGTTTTAAGTGAATATCATCAGGTATTAACTGTGTATTACATTCATATAATATAGTTTTTCCCACTAAAACCTGCTGTAGTAGTTAGGACACTATGAATATCATTTGCTACCTCAAATAGAATGATATTAAATGTGTGTTATGTCCACATAAAAATGTTTTTTTGTGAATAGAATTTATTTATTTATCAATCCATACTAAAGTAAAAGATGCTAAACTGTGAATGTGAAGATCAAATCAAGCAAAGTTGACATTAAAATTTCAGTATATCTGAAAATGATGATAATGATTTGCCTTTGTTGAGGATTAAAATGGACAAAACCCAACGTCAAGTCATCCACGTGTTCCATTTTGGAGGAAAAAAAAAAGTAACATACTGCACACATGCATTCAATGCTTTTAAGACTTTTCAAGAGCCATTAAGCATTAGAAATGCCATGGTCCTTTTTTACTTTTTCATTTGGAATCAACTGTGGTTTTGTTAATATTGTAAGACCAGGGGAATGAATGCGGCTAATTAAGCGTGTGAGTCAAATCTATAACCTTAATGGGACTGAGCGGTATGTTACAGTCATAGCTAAAGTCTTTTTTAAAGTTTTTCATCGATGTTCGCTAGTCCGAGCCCGATTCCCCCCCTGAACCAGAACCTGCCGCCAAACACTGACTCAGTGTTCCACTTAATCTCAATGAATTAAGGGGAAAACTTTGAGGAATGCAAATGACTATTAATGACGAGAAATTAATCGGCCGTCAACGAACCGCCTTCATTTCCTTCTTGGCGATACTAAACACAACATCAGCTTTTTCCTGGCTCATGAAACTGCTTCTTTTCTCTGTGTGGGCCTGCAAGCAAAAAACAATCGATCATCTATTCTGAGAAATTAGATCCCTGTTTGGAGTGGCTCATGGTGGGAAAACCATGGCCAGAGTACGTGTTGTTTCAGCGAATAATAAAACAGTATCTTGATAACTTGTTCTGTACCGAGGGAATCTAATGATAGGAGTAGGTTTCTCCCCTCTGGGATCCAAATAATTAGATATCAATACAGACCAGTGCTTATCTATCAAACAGAGCATTTCTGGTGTTATTGGGACCAGTATTTGGCAGATTTGGTCCGTTTTTTTAACCCTAAAATGGACAAACCGGTTTCCTTGTTTCACTTAAATCTTCACAATTGATCAGTAATTTATACCAAGGGAGAGAATACCCATGAAATATTTCAGGAATTATATGCAGGTAAATATATTCGGGATACGTCGTGCAGATCTGATTGTGCATCCACTGTCCACTGTCTAGTAATTGGTGAAGAAATAAATTGCCGCTGGGCTCACTGACGGATTCCATTTGAGGCTTTGATCAGCGCGTGGAGGTGGAAGCGTTTGTTGGAAATTTGTGAAAATAAGCGTACACCTCGTACCTCCCGTGGACTTAAACGCCTCCAGATGCCGATCGGCCGAGTGGCCTCTTATGTTTGTCATCGCCGTGCGTTTCGCCACACACACACACACACACACACACACACACTCATCCTACACCGTCTTACTTTCTCTATCACTCACACACATATATATAATATATGGGGTTTATATCGTTCTTTCCACACATGCACCGATCCAATCCCCTTCCTCTCCTGATGCTGTCAGCAGCTGCATCTGTCTCATATACGCTCAATCAGACCCACCCCTTTGAAAAAAAAAAAAAAATAAGCAATGGGACGTTACATTTTCACAGAATGGAAAGTATTAAAGGTCTTATGTTTTACACTTTTTTCTTTCTCTGGAGCTCTAGAAAGAAAGAACCTCTCATTGATATTAATGAGGCTTTCCTGTGATTGGCTGAGGGAGGCGCCTGTATCATCGTGACATCACAACCTCACAGAACGTCCCGATTGGCTCGTTTTTTTTTTTTTTTCTGTTTCGTCCTTTGTAGGGCCAATGCAATAAGGTAAATTCCTCACATCTACAGCTACACATCAATATCATAATGCCCCATTTCAGTATTACAGAAGAAGCATATACTATATGGTGCATGATTTTAATATAAACCTGAGGTGTGAGTTTATATTAAATGGATTAAATGGACGGCTGCATTTTTCACTCATTCTCTGTGCATGTGAATGAGATTGATAGGACTATGTTTTCATTCTGTGGCGCTGCGCCGCTGTCTTATAGACATTCAATCAGACCCATCCTATTGGAAATAAAAGAAATAGGACGCTACATTTTCACGGAAAGGAAAGTATTCTTATGGAAAGTTCTTATATTTCACACTTTTTTCTAGTTTTGATATCTTTAAGAAGAAGATATTTCTCACTAGTGTTTTACATCTCCTCGTTAAAGCATCGCTCTGCAGCTCTAGAGTAAAAGAAGGTCTGATTGATATTAATGAAGGTCTCCTCTGATTGGCTGAGGGCGGTTGTGACATCATAACTTCACAGAAAATCCCGACGGCTCATTTTTTCAGAGCTCAGTTTTTCTGAATGCGAGCCGTGTGCGTTCCTCCGCGTGTGGATCGAGCGTTCTATAACACCTACACCTCGTAATCGAAAAGCAATTCAGATCTCATTTTGTACGCAATGGGACCTTTAAAGCAAAAAACTATAAAGGAGTTTAAATGGATTTGGATTGAATTCATCAAGTGTCCTTAAATAAAGTAGTTTCTCAGGTTCTTGGCAAACTCAAAATGTATTTCTCAGATTCGTTGTACTTCTAAATCAGTCAAGGAAATCTACACATTTGCAAAAATCGACCAATCCGGTTATTCCTACTTAATTAAGAGTCTCCAATTAACCTAATCATGTTTTCAAAACGCAGACAAACACAACTTGCAAGTTGCATTGATGCACAGCTTGATCCAAATTAATTGTTTGCAAATCACCCCAAAAAAATGTCAATGACATCCAGGCGGGTTAAAACGAAGCTGCAGATTACACTTTCTCATAGCCTAGAGTTTTATCATAAACTAGATAGTATCTAGAGCTGCAAAAATTAGTTGATTAATCAATTAGTCGCCAACTATCACAATAAATTAATCAACTTGGGTCATTTTTAGGAGTAAAGTGCCTAAATTTCTTAATAAATTTAGCTGCAAACAGGCAGAATTTTTGCAGCAGTCATAGAGTTGCAACAACTTTCATTTACATTACCAACTATACTGATGATCGATTATTCGATTTGTCATTTTTAAGAAGAAAATTCTCATATGTGAGTATTTTCTGGTTTTCTTTATTCTTCTATAATAGTAAACTGATGCTATTTGAGTTGTGGACTGTTGAATCTGTAGGTTGAATCTTCAGCTTTGAGAAACGCTTGGTTTGCATTCTGTGGCGCTGCGCCACAGAATGAATCGATCCAGCTGCTCGAGTGGCTCCGTTTGCCTTTGTGTGAATCAGGGATTATTAATCTGGGTCCTGGTGGAAGCCAAATTAGGTGCATGTGTGCAACAGGGTCCGAATCGACCCCACATGACTCAAATAACACGGCTTTTGTTTGGGGGGTCGCGACCCTAAGGTGATCTGAGGTCAACACACACACCTGCAACGGAACAAGTGATTAGGTGATTATTAACTACAGCCAGAACACGGAGGAATTCACAAACGGTTTGAAATAAGAAAACTGAACTTCTGAGAACTTTACAGTAACAGAGTAAACACAGATAATCAGTAATCACATTTAAAGCATATGCTGCTGGACTCTGTGGGAGTGTAAAGGTAATTATTTAGTTCCAGCTGCTAACTTTTACCCCCTAAACACTAAACTCCTTTTTGTTTCCCCAACCCTCTGTAATTAAATCCCCAAATTTTGTTTTCTAAAAAACCTAACTGTTGGAATGTGTTTTTTGTGATGCTGCTGCTGGTGGTGCTGCTGCTGGTGGTGGTGTGAAACTTTTCTGGCCTCATTTCAGTTTTATTTGATTTGAGCCGTGAGATTAAGAGCTTAGATTCTGTTTAAGGACGTGAGTGGACTGTTAAATCCAAAGCCTGCTTTGTTACCCTCTCTCCACTTTCCTGTCTAGCCTTTCTATCTTTGTCTTTCCCCCCTTTCCCTCCCTCATCCCTTCTTCTCTCTGTCCCTTTTCCTATTCCTCTCTATCTATCTATCTTTTTTTTTTTTTTTTCCATCTCTGCCGGGCAATGAGTCCAACTTCTAAATCTTTCATCGATTTGCGACTGGTGAAGTGAAATCGTGCCAGGGCGGCTCGGCCAAACTGTAATTTTATGTGTACCAGTGTGTGAGTTTATTTGTGAGCATATATCAAGAGGAAAATCCAGACCAGCGGTACTTAAATAGTCAGACAAGATTTCACACAATTATCTCCACTTCTGTCTTTAGCCTCAGTTTTCCCACACCAGCCCCTCTTTCTCTCTTTCCCCTTTTCTCTTTAACTCCAACCCACTGCAGCTTTCTTTCTATCATCTGCTGTTTCTGTAGGTGACAAATTGGCTGCGGAGTCCGGTCGGACCTTTCCAGGAAATTTGGAGCCAAGAAAGCAAAAAAAAAAAAAGACTCGTACGAGAAGTTAGAAAACTCACAACTTAACCGAAGACTCGTAGTAGATCAGCAAACGCAGTGACAGCTTAAAGGCACGGCGTGCAGGATTTACAGGCGTTTAGCGGCACAGATTTGGCAGAAACGGAATGTAATTTTCATAAGTACGCACTAGTAATTCAATCGAAATAAGAATTGTTGTGTTTTTATTAGCTCAGAATGAGACGTTTTTATCTACACGGGGCGTTTGTTGCCTCTGATGGCTGCAACCTGCAAACCGCCACTAGGGGTCGCCATAAACTACACACTGTAGCTTTAAGAAAGATGGAGGTTCGCAGTAGGGAGTCATTTTATTAGCATTTACGTTACGTTTCGACAGACGGGACTAAATATATATATATATATATATATATATAAAAATGCAACAAAATCTGCTTCATAGAATACAGTTAGATGTCATTTTTAGATGTTTATTAACTTTAGATCTTTGGTATTAAACTGTACAGACTCAAATTAGACTAAAATACTTTCGATTTTAAGCATTTGACAAGACAAAATAACACAAACCACCCACTCCTCTATTATTATTACTACTATTATTTGGCCTGAACAATTGTTTTGATCGAAAATGGCGATTTCAGGCAACGGGATGTTAAGGTTTTCTATTTTACACATGTATGCCTCCTTCCTGACCCTCACTACTTTAAGTTAAAATACTTGTTTTACTCTACTTTAAGATGCTTTTTCAATATGTTCAGTCATAGCATTTATTGTTTTGAAGTTATACTGTAAGTTTCTGCAATAAAACTTGATTCCATTCTAATACTATGACTTAGCCTTAATATCAGACAGGACTTTTAATAATTAAGCCAGACATCCTGTCTGTGCACCAGCTACTTTTTCTATTCAACTATTGAAGAAGAGTTTTACGTTTTACGTTCTGCTGAATCAGCAGACGTGGACCCGGCGTGACCGACCTCGCAGCACGGGAGGAATCGAAAGGCCGTTTTTTTTCAATTTTCTTTTGGGGAACTGAGGATTCACGATGTGAAACCCGATCAGGAAACGATGTCTTCCGGACCGACGATTGACGACTGAATGACTAACAGAGGAAAAAAAAGAACCAGGCCAGTGCGGATGCAGACATGCATGATTGTAGCTGTATAACTAGTGAATGGAAAACTAGAAACGGGCGAAGATTCGCCGCTCCCTGATGACGGCGTGGGTGCCTGAGTGATATCTATAAGCGTCTTAAAAGTATTGCTCTTTATATGGCTTGTTGCTGAAAATGACTGTGCTCAGTAAACATTTCCTGGACGATTGGGTATAAAAAAAAGGAGAATTACAGGGTTTTGTAGCCCAGCACAAGCAGAACTTTGCCATCTCTCACGACATGAGAAAGAAGTTCCATACACACACACACACACACACACACACACACACACACTTACAGGAATACTTAGTCATCTAACTGAAATATTGACTTTCTGGATGACGCTTCGAGCAATTTCTGTCGCGTTCAGCCACTCGGTGAATGAACGAATGACACACATAAAAAACTGAATGAGCTTCTTTGAGTCGGTAGACTTTAAAAAAATGTTCTGAAAACACACAAATTCATTCCTATCACTTTTATCATTAATTATTATGCATTCAACACTTCACCCTGCTAAATGAAAAGCACTTTTTCTGTTTATCTTACCACTCTGAGACTGTTAAAACGGTTTTATGTCTAAAATACAAATATAAAATATAAAACATAAAACATGAATGAATGACGCAGATTCACCAGTCTCAGAGTGGATGAAAAAATAAATGAGCTGCTTTGAGTTAATTTTTTTTTCAAGCTTCTGAAAACACACAAATGCGTTCCTATCACTTTTATTATTAATTATTATGTATTCAAGAATTTTTTTCCTATTTTTTTACCACTTTGAGACTTTAAAACAGTTTTATGTCTAAAAAAAATTTATAATCACATAATATAAAATATTAAACCTAAAATATGAATAAATGACACAAATTCACCAGTTTCAGAGTGAATGAAAAGACTGGTAAAATGGTTTAATGTCTAAAATAATGTATTAAAAAACCCCAGAATAATCACATACTATAAAATATGAACGAATGAAAAAATGAATGATTAGATTTTTTTCAAGCTTCTGAAAACACACATATTCATTCCTATCACTTTTATCATTAATTGTTATGTATTCACGCATATTTTTCCTGTTTATTTTACCACTTTGAGACTTTAAAACAGTTTTATGTCTGAAAAAAATTTATAATCACGTAATATAAAATATTAAACATAAAATATGAATGAATGACACAAATTCACCAGTTCCAGAGTAAATGAAAAAAATTGTTTAATGTCTAAAATAATGTAAAAAAAAAACAAAACTGAATAATCACATAATATAAAATATGAACGAATGAAAAAATGAATGATTTTTTTTCCAAGCTTCTGAAAACACACAAATGCATTCCTACCACTTTGATCATTAATCACGTATCTCGCCACTTTGAGACGTTTTTATAATAGTTAAATAAACTGGTTGATAAAAAGATGCTTGTTCTCACCTGTAGTGTCTGAAAATCTCCTCCTCCACCTCCGTGATGAAGTGACACTTGGAGCAGGAGAACTCCCTCTCTGCTCCCCCCGCCCCCCCTCCTCGCCCCCCCTCCTTGTCCCCGCCGGCCGCCTCCTCCTCGGCCTTGACGTGGGGGGGCGCCCCCTTCAGGTTGATGAGGGTGTGGCAGCCCTCGTAGTGTTGCAGCAGCACGTCGATGTCGGCGGTGGCGAACGCGCACTGGTCGCACAGGTGGGTGACGCCTAAGGGGGGGGGGGGGTGAGAAAGACGAGTGGGGTCAGGAGGGGTCATGAAATCCACAAAAGACGCAAGATGAACGCCGCTGTTTTTTTTAAAATACCTTGCGTGACGACGGGGTGCGCGCCGGATATCACGCCGGGGTCGCCCCTGGGGTTGGGGGGGGTCACGCCGGGCGAGGTGGCGGCGGCGGGCTTCATGGCGTCCTGCTGCTTGTTGGACTGGGGGAACTTGGAGCAACATTTGGGGCAGGTGGGCTTCCGGCAGGCGAACGGGTGGGACACCTGTCAGGAAAAAAAAAAAAACTTTAACCAAGGAGAGCATGGATGTTTTTCCGTGTTTTTCTTAGTTAGACAATTTGTTGTTGTCTTTTATAGTAGTAGACTGATGATCACTCACTAATTGATTAATCAATTAGTGAATCACTAATTGATTAATTATCTCAATAGCCAACAGATTAATCCACTTTCTATGGGACATGGGTTTTGTCTAATGACTCACATCTGGCGGCCCATTACCTCCATCCTGTTCCAAAACGCTCAAGAATGGGTACCGTACCTCCTCAAATCTGCTGCCTTTACCTTTCACCATACTAATTATTATTAGTTATTAGATCATGTTTTGCTGATGAAGTGAGATTGATAATCTGCTATTTTATTGATCATATCCATTACGTCTCCCATATATAATGATGATAATTACCTTTAAACTTGTTGCATTGTATACAGGTATCAGGTTTATTTTCATTATACTTGTGTAGAATAGTCCACATTAACCATTTATATTGCAATAATTTACATTTTGAGTTTGAGCTTCCTAACATGCCTGTTGTTCCTTTCTGCCTTTTTAATTAACTTTACACTCGCTCATATATTATAATTTAACAGGGGAAATCTGTGATTTGTGATTCTGGGCTATACAAATAAGGTGGAATTGATTTGGAATATGAAAGAATTTCTACTCCATGACGAGTGAAATCTATTTTTTATGTAAGCTGCAATTAAAAAAAAAAGAGTTTTTTATAACTTTGTATATGGATCATTGACAAAGAATGGTTGGAATTTATCAGGTCATACACCATATGACAGTTCTGACATTATCCCATATATAAAAAAGACAATTGGCGAAAATCAATTAATTAATTAAATAATTAACAGGTATGAAGAGAATAAAACATATGCATGCATATTTTAAAAATCATAATGTTCTAGAGCTAAAAAACAGTAAAAAGGTACCAAACGTGAGCTATATATTTTGAATAATACAAATTATGACATTTCTGACATTATCTCATATATAAGATAGAAAAGATATACGATTGGGGGAAATAAAGCTTCAATAAGTAAATGTAATTAACATAGGTATGCAGAGAATAAAACATAAAAAGTAGTAAAAAGGTACCAAACGTGAGCTTTATCCTAAATATTACAGATTATAGATTTCACAGCACACATATTTATTAATTATTTTAATTAATTATTAATTAAAACTATTTTTTAAGAGAGTTTAATTATTTGGGACTAAGTTTTTATGACAGTTCTGACATTATCATATATATATATATTTATATATACTTGTTCGTATATTAGATTTTATATATATATTTTTTTTCGTGCGTGCACATAGCAGCAACAGTTTCTTCTGATTGCAGCTTAAAGCCCCCTCACCTCCCCCAGGTGCTTGTGGGGCTGGCACAGCCCCTGTGGGCAGTACATGCAGTGCTGGATGCAGCAGCGGTGGATGGAGTGGTTGTGCTGGTAGTGCAGCAGCAGCGGCGCCACCACGATCACGTCGGCGCTGTGGGCCATGGAGTAACGGAAGTCGCACAGCTGGCAGTTGTAGCTGGTCACCACCGCCTCCGGGTCGCTGCTGTTCGGGTCTCCTGGAAGCCAAATAAAATAAAAATATAAATAAATAGAGTGAGGGGAAAATGGGATGGGTGATGTGGGTCCAGGTTTTTGTTTCAACCATTCCACTAATGAAGGTCCAGAGTTGTAGTAATTGGGGTTGGGAGGGGTCACCCCAGGACCAGGGCTGGTGACCCCTGATCTAAAGACTAATATCCTGCATTCATAGTGAGTATTGCATTGCGCTTAAATTGCATTAAAATTGACAATATTTAAACTTTTCTAACCCTAACTATGATATAGGTCCTTAACAAGGACTCTAGTGGTTGATTAGTGGAATCAGGTGTTACTGCCTGGTTGGAACAAGAACCTGGACCCACATCAACCCTCCAGGACCAGGGTTGAACCACCCCTGGCTTAGGGTTTGAAGAGCAAAATCATGAAGCAGTAGAACATCAATTATCAATATGAATGTAGGATATTAGTCTGTAACACACCTGATTCTATTAATCAACCACTAGAGTCCTTGCTAAGGACCTTCATTAGTAGAATCAGGTGTTTCTGCCTGGCCTGGACCCACATCAACCCTCCAGGACCAGGATTGGTGACCCCTGACTTAGACCTCATCATCTCTATGTAGTTTTACATCCTCCTTCCTGCATCTTCTCAGGTTATTGTTTTTTTTTTGTAGGTTTCATATTTGATTGGCTCAGTTGAACATGTGAATGAAGATTAATGACATCACATCTTCACAGAAATCCCCACCGGCTCAGTTTCTCTGTGTTGTGAATCACCTGGAACTCATATAATCAGAAAAGCAATTAAAATCTCACCAGGACACGCGCTGCGGAACCCGCTTTGTTTCCCCTTTTTTGTAATTAAAACGTGATCATTAAACCACTCTGTCTCTTTTAACCCATAAGAGCCCAGACCCATTTATCCTTTAAAGGAAAATAAAGTGGGTTATAGCATAGACCAAGTGTTTTTTTTCCAGAATAATACTTGTGTGCTTTGATATATATGCAGCATTGGGCATTAAAGATGATTGAGTATGCATTAGCTATGTATGTGTACATGTGTGTATGTGTGTATATATATGCAAATATGTAAATATGTGTGTATGTGTATGTATGTATGTGGGTATGTACGTGTATGTATGTATGTATATATGCTTTGCTTATGCATACTTTTTGTTTCTTGCTATTTATTAGTATTTTTTCTCCATTCTATGTCCATAATGCATACTGTGTATGCGGATCAACAAATTCTACGAATTTTGTACATAGTGTTGTGTATTTTATTTTTTATAGCTTTTATTTTCTTTTTCTTTACTCTGTACGTTGCAGTAACAAGCAAATTTCCCCATTGTGGGATCAATAAAGTCATATCTTAGTATCTGTCACTTTGGAACTCAATGAGTTAAGTTCAGACATAAAGCCTCATAATGAAGAGTCTGGGGGAACCAACGTTCTTGTTACACCGGTGTAACAACACTGTTGGTCCTTGTGGGTTAATAAGGAATCTGTTCATGAATTGCCTGACCAAGGACTATTTCATTTCGTCTCACCTGATCTGTGTTAAACAGTTTTATCGTAAGTATTTTAAACACGCCCTCTCTGGTTTCGTTACCTTGGTTGGACGCCGCGTCCTTGCGTCCCTTCGCCGCCACATGGTGGTCCCTCTCTCCGCCCTCCCTCCTCCCTCGCTCCCTCTCCCCGGGGTTGGAGCTGTTGGGGCTGGTGGAGCTCATCCGGTGCCTCTGGTCGTAGTGCTCCAGGAGCCGGGCGGCGCCGCCCGCCCACTCGCAGCTCCAGCTGCAGAATTTGCACCAATAGTACGTCTGCTGGCGGCCGCCCGCCTCCCAGCCCCCCGCGGAGTCCGGGCACGGCCTGACCGGCACGGAGTAGCCGACCAAGGAGTCGTCCTCCGCCCGCACCGCCACCCGCTCCGCCCCCTCCACGATCTGACTCCGGCCCTTGGCCTCCGGGCCGCCGCCTGTGGCGAGCAGCGGCGTGGACGGGGGCGTCTTGACCTTGTTGGGGTGCGAGGACAGGAAGTGTTGCTCGAGCTCCGCGGAGCTGCTGCCCATGTAGGTGAAGTTGCAGAACTTGCAGCGAAAGTACTTAGTGTTGCCCTGGCAGTCCGACGTCTTCCTGCCGATCCCGATCAGCGTGCCGCCCAACGTCACCTGAGGCGTTCAGGAACACAACAAAAAAAATTAGGTTGTGTGAAATCATGATGAATATGTATAACTATACTTTTATGTAAGCTGCCATTATGAAAAGTCCTTTCAAAACTTTGTATATTGATCATTGATAAAAAAAAATGGTTGTAAGATGAGAGAGTCAAATGTTTGGTAATTATACTGGTACATGACGTGTGAAATTTTTATATTAAACTGCCATTTAAAAAAAAGTCCTTTTAGAACTTTGTGTATGGATCAGTGACAAAAAAAGCATTCATTAGGTCATGTCATTTTAAAGTCCATTTGTTTGATTTTATTTTATTTTTTTTGCAATAATCACTTGGTATGAGTGATTTTTGACAGAAAAATTACTATAAATTTTAAATGTATGATCCACCCAGCATGTTTTTGTTCATTTTATTATTTTTTTTAAGAGAGTTAAATTATCTGGTACAAAGTTTTTAAGGTTACACCACATTATCCCATATATGAAAAAAAAAAAAACGATTTAAACTTTAATATGTTAATGTAATTAACATAGGTATGAAGAGAATAAAAAAGTATGCATGCGTATTTTAAAATTTAGTTTTAAAAGCAAAATGTGTTCATGTTGGTTTCATGTTATTTTAAAGTTCATTTGTACCATTTACTTTTATTCACAATAATCGCTCAGAATGTGTGATTTTTGACAGAAAAATTACTTTAAATTTTTAATATGAGATCCACCCAGCATGTTTTTGTTCATTTTATTATTTTTTTAAAAACCTTTTTAAGAGAGGTAAATTATCTGGTATTTTTTTAGGCTTACACCATTCGACAGTTTTGACATTATCCCATATATAATAATAGACAAATGGGGAAAAATACTTAATTTTTAATATATAAATGTAATTAAAAGGTGTGAGGAGAATAAAAAATATGCGTAATCATAACGTTCTAGATCTAAAAATAGTAAAAAGGTACCAAAAGTGTGCTCTATCCTGAATAATACAGATTATAGATGTTACGCACTAAAATTTTGGTATTTATCAGGTCTCTCAAAGTGTAAAATATGTTGGGTTTTATATAATTTTAAAGTCATTGTACATACTTGTGAATATTTCATCCACCTAGAATATAAAACTAGTTGATATCATGTGTTTTTACTTTTTGAAAACCCTTTTTTAGGAGAATTAAACTGAATTTTTACTATAATACAATATGATTTTTGGCATTATCCTAACTACTAATCAATGGCAGTTTTGCTGTCCTTATTTTAAGTATATACAGGAAAGACGTTTTAATATAAAACTGTCATTTGTGTTCTTACGTTAAAGATATTTGGATATTTTACAGATGCACATTAAATGAAATGTAAGTTTAAGAACTTAAAATCATCTCTATGTAGTTTTACATCCTCCTTTCTTAACCTTTTCTCTGGAGCTCCACAAAAACAGGTTATTTCCTTTTTATACGTCTCATCCCTGATTGGCTGATTTGACCATTTAAACGTATATTTATGACATCAGATTTTCACAGAAATCCCCACCGGCTCATTTTAAGGCCTCAGTTTCTCTGTGTTGTGAATCACCTGGAACTCCTATAATCAGAAAAGCAATTAAGATCTCACCAGGACACACGCTGCGCAACCTGCTTTTTGTAATTAAAACGTGATCATTAAACCACTCTGTCTCTTTTAAATAGAGCAGGAAGAGGAATTTAAAAAAGATCTCTAAAAAGTTATCTCTTTTTTATGCATCATTTTATGCATCTCCCAAATATCTGTAAGGTAAGAACACAAATGACAGATTATATAAAAACATATTTCCTGTATATACTTAAAATAAGGACAGCAAAATTTCCATTGATTAGTAGTTGGGATAATGTCAAAATAAAGTAAAAATATTGTATTATTGTAAAAATTTGGTTTAATTCTCTTAAAAAAGGTTTTTCAAAAAGTAAAAACACATGATATCAACTAGTTTTATATTCTAGGTGGATGATTTATTTACAAGTATGTACAATGGACTTTAAAATGATATAAAACCAACAAATTTTACACTTTGAGAGACCTGAGAAATACCAAAATTTTAAGTGTCGTAACATCTATAATCTGTATTATTCAGATTAAAGCTCACGTTTGGTCCCTTTTTACTATATTTTATCTCTGGAAAATTTAGATTTTTAAAATATGCATGCATATTTTTTATTCTCTTCATACCTGTTAATAACATTTATATATTAAAGTATTTTTTCCACAATTGTCTTTTTCTATATAAAAAGACAAAACACAAAAAAAAGGTGGAATAGTAATACGTGAAAGGGAAAGAACATGTGGAACGGCACATTTCATTAAAGGGAAAATAAATCCAGAAGTCTAAACGAGAGCTATTAGTGCGTGTGTGATGTCATAACAGCAATCATCCAATCATCATGTGTCACAGCCTGGCCAGGCTATCAGAGGACAGGCGTGTGATTTCAGCCAGAGAACGGACGGAGAGAGGGGGAAAAGCAGATTTAGAAGTTGGAGAGACGGGATGAGCGACTCGAAGAAGGTCAGGAAGAAAAGGAGGAAGTGTGTCAAGGTGACGGAGAGAAAGAGGCGATGAGAAAAGAGAGAGAGAGAGAGAGAGAGAGGGAAAGCCTCCTTAAACGTGTCTGACAGCTGTTTCATTACATTACCACTACCACTTTTTTTTTTTTATTATCCCCCCCCCCCCCCCCCCCCCGAAATCTCATTGGTCGACGGGCCATCTCGTCTCAGCGAATGACAACATGGAATTTTCCCAAACGTGGGCGGGAGAGAAAAAAGGAAGGATGGAGAGAATAGAGCCCCCTTTCATTCGCCTTTTTTTTTTTTTATACTTTCACTTTTTCTTCATAATGACGACTTAAGCCCACTGGATTTTCTATTTCTGACTGTGTGTGTGTGTGTGTGTGTGTGTGTTTCTGTGTCCATTACGTGACTTACGGCCATTACAGACTGCTGGTTTAAATGAAAAAAGAAACTCCTATTAGACGTATACACACACACACACACACACACACACACACACACACACACACACACACACACACACACACACACACACACACACACACACACACACACACACACACACACACACACACACACACACACACACACACACACACACACACACACACACACACACACACACACACACACACACACGCTTATTAGATCATGTTTAAACCTAACAAAACTCCACTGTTCATACACACTCCTAATCCTCAACGCGATTGTTACCCGTTTAGTCCCAATGCACAAAAAAAGACGTATAAATACTGTGAAATTTTCACTTTTCCCCCACTGGTCACTTTTTCTCTTCACACACACCCTGCACCTTAAGTGTGCATTGGCTATGTATGTGTACATGTGGGTATGTGCGTGGATATGTATGTCCATATATATATATATATGCAAATATGTGTGTATGTGTATGTATGTAGGTATGTACGTGCATGTATGTATGTATATATGCTTTGCTTATACATACTCTTTTCTTACTATTTATTGGTATTTTTTCTCCATTCTATGTCCATAATGCATACTGTGTATGCAGATCAACAAATTCTGCGAATTTGTATATAGTGTTGTGTATTTTTTTTTTTTTATAGTTTTTATCTTCTTCAGTTTTTATTTTCTTTTCTTTACTCTGTACGCTGCAGTAACAAACAAATTTCCCTGCTGTGGGATCAATAAAGTTATCTTATCTTAAATTACAATATAAGGGCTTGATTTTTTTTAATGAAAACAGCATTATTACAATAAAAATAATAATGGTAAAGAAGGTTTGCAGGTGTGTGTTTGAGCCTCTTGAGGGGATTTAATCTTGAAATGAATGAATGAGTGGGTTTGATTACAGAGGTTAGAATAATCACAGCACAGCCAAATAGTTCTGTTGATTGACATATTGGCAAACTGTGACGTTTTAAGGAATATGACAGCCGCTCTAGATGCTTTTAAAGCTTTAAATTAACATGGAACAGATGGTTCGATAACACATGGAGATCACCTGATGAGCTGACAGACAGCTTCCTGTTCTCTGCTGCAGCAGGTCGACGCGACGCGTCCTCGCCGTTTTATCAGATCCAAATTCAAACACATATTTTCCAACATATATTTGTCACCAAAAGAAAAACCTTCCGCATTGTGTGCAGATCGAAATCTGAAGCGTGCTCAGAGAAATCTGCACACGCCTACAGAAAAAGTGCACAGATGTCGCCAATTTCCTGTTTCCTGTTTTTTTTTTTTGTCCTCAAATTGATAAGCTGATCTGATGGTGTTCAGACTGTACTTGCGAATTACATTTTTTGTTTTTACTTCCTAACATTCATCTTGCAGAGGAGGAGAGAATTACCAATTATCCTGCTTTATAACTTTCACAAGTTAAGCGGCGAGTGTGAGGGATTAGGAGAGGATGTGCACTCATCAGCTGTTATTCAAAAGTACAGTTGTAAGTGACTGCAAAGGCTTCTGTGTGTGTGCACACACACATGCATGCACGCACACACACACACACACACCGTCGGGTGCCCTATTTGTCTCCCTGTCTGCGTCCATCTGTCAGTCTATAAAACTTTATAACTCTCTCAGAACGCGGAACACAAAGCTTCCTCCGTCCAGACCCAGATCCAGATCACACGCACCCCGTGTTACAAATCAACTGCAGCTTTTACTTTTTTTTTTTTTTTTTTAACTCAATAAATTATTCCGCTGAAGTTATGTGGCTAGATTTACAGGTTTAGTGAGTAATGAATATACTGTAATACTTGTTAACTGTATCAGTGCGACACATGTTGTGGAGCGACATATGCAACGGATCTGGACTTGGAACGTTCTGCTCCGCGATGTGTTAGATCTGCTTTTTATGTGCGTTAGTTAAAAATGGCTGTTTATAACTGTGTGTATGGATCAGTGACAAATAATGGTTGAAAATGAGGAAGTGAAAAACATTTTAAAAGTTTTATCAGGTCTCTGAAAATGAACATTTTGTGTTCGTGTTGATTTCATGTTAATTTAAAGTCCATTTTTTACAATGATCACTCAGAATGTGCATTTTTTGTTTCAGGTTTTTAGGCTTACACCATATGACAGTTTTGACAATTATCCCATATATATAAAAAAAGAGGAATGTAAATGTAATTAACAAAGGTATGAATAGAATTAAAAATATGCATGCATATTGTAAAAATCACAATGCTCTAGAACATGAGAAGTAGTGAAAAGGTACCAAACGTGCGCTCTATCCTAAATAAAACAGATTGTAGATATTAGAACACACATTCATTTATTCATTTTTCACTTTTTAAGAGTTAAATTATCTGGTATCAAGTTTTCATGGTTAAACCATGTGACATTTTTGACAAAACCTTAATGCATTTATCAGGTCCTTTAAAATGTACATTTTGTGTTCATGTTGGTTTCATGTAATTTAAAGTCCATTTCTGTACATTTTTTATTTTACATCTAGAATATAGTTTACACCATGTGACATTTTTGATTATTTATGACATTATTGCGAATCAGTTGCAAGAAAGTTTTAATAGTGTGGTTGTCTCCAGTGTCCTAAAACTGACTATTTAATCATTTATTTTAATTAACATAGGTATGAAGAAAATAAAAAATATGCATGCATATTTTAAAAATCACAATGCTCTAGAACATAAAAGGAACCAAAAGTGAACATAACAGATTACCGATGTTACAACACACAGTAAACAACATACTAAATGTCTGAGAACTGAAGAACAAGCAAAACGATGAGTTTCTAAGCTAAAACCAGAGAGTTGGTGCCATTCTCGCCTCCTAACGCCAACGAACACAAGCTGCCGGGAAAAGATTGATGGAAAAAAAAACATCAGGTACGTCGGGGTGTTTTTTTTCCTCGAGAGTGACGGTAAAAAGGATTGTGAAACTTACAGCTTCTCGGGGGCATTGCCTCCAATAATGCTTTTTTTTTTTTTTTTTTTTTTTTTTTATTTTATTGGCCTCGCGAGGTAACAGGAGGACTCCATAAACCACCGGCCCCCACCAATTAATTCAACACTGTCCCACCGCGAGCTTTATGTATTCATTACCTCACTTGTGCTTTGGCTGTGTTACTGTGTGTGTGTGTGTGTGTGTGTGTGTGTGTAGGCTCCGTGCCTACCTGTACGTCGTATGTGCCGTTCATCATCACCGTCCTGTGCTGCTGATTGTGAACGTCTGGCCTGGTCTTCCCCAGCTCTTTGGCTTGGTTCCTCTGCACTTGGCCTGCCTGGATGTCTGGGAGGGAGAGGCACAAACCAGATTATTTATATATGAAAGAAATAGTTAAATAAATGCACAACACAAGTGCTGCTAAGTGTAAAACTATGCATTTCTTAATTGTTGAAAAAACACCACCCCTAGCCCTCATTGAAAGTGGTTTCATCCAGATGCTGTTTACTGCAAATTCAGCATGGAAAAAAACAACATTATTAAAGTGGTATAGTATTAGTTTCCTGCAGAATTGTTTTGATAAACGCACAATCCAAACGCTGCTCAATGTAAAACTATGCATTTCCTAATTGTCCATATCCACAAATATCCACTGATTGAAAGTGGTTTCATCCAGATGTAAATATGCATCAAAATCCTGCAGAATTTGACATTCAGCTCATAGCGAGCTACATTTCATTTTCATGCAGAAATAATAAATAAATTAATGCACAACCCAAATGCTGCTAATTGTAAAACTATGCAGTACCTAATTATTGAAAAGATACCCCCCCCCCAGTATTCAAAGTGGTTTCATCCTGATGCTGTTTTGACTTTCAGCATGGAATAAAACATTATTATAATGGTATAGTATTTGTTTCATGCAGAAACCTTTAATAAATGCACAATCCAAACGCTGCTAAATGTAAAACTATGCATTTCTTAATTGTCCCCCCCCCTCCCATATAGAAAGTGGTTTCATCCAGATGTAAATATGCATCAAAATCCTGCAGAATTTGACATTCAGCTCATAGCGAGCTACATGGAATAAACCATCCTACTTTTATGTTGAGGCCAGTAAGTGCTTTATCAATTAAGATCAGAACTAATAAATATATATACATATGGAACAATGCTATAACAGCTGTTAATACTTTTAATACATTGAACATGTCAAGGCCTCAAACCTGCAAGTTGCAAAGTAAGAAGATAAGAGTCTGATTATTATGGTGTATAGTATTTTTTCATGCAGTAAATGTATTGCCCAGTTCCTTAAGACACTTAAAGAAGCCGTGGTTGTGTGTTCTGCTTGGAAACGCTGATTCCTTCTATCTTTACATCTTTTACTCTTGTTGCAGGGAATCATGGGTAGTTTTTTACCTAGAGGTGTGTGCTGGGGGGCCATGTTGTGGAGCGCCAGGATGTGCGTGTCCAGCGCGGCGTCCTGCCGCGTGCGGTTGTGCAGGCCCAGGTGATACTTCCTGAAGTGCTTCACCAGGTCGGCGGGGTCGTTGCCGTAGTAACCGTAGCCGCACACGTTGCACTTGAAGTCCTGCAGCTTGGGCGAGGGGCTGGAGGGGAGCGGCGGCGGCGGCGTGCCGGTGGCCGGCTCCTCCCCCCCGCCGTCCTGCCTGGGGAGGAGGAGGTGGTGGTGGGGGGCGGCCAGGAGGAGGTGGGGCGCGGCGGCGGAGGCGGGGCGGTCCTGGAGGACCCGGTCCCCGTCCTCCGCGCCCTTGTCCCCGTCCTCCGGCTCCGATTGGCTCTCGGGTCTGTCCGTGCCGTGTTTGCCCCTCCTCCCCCCTCGCTCGTAGCGGTCGTCCCTGGCGCCGACGGACGCCGGGGACACAGAGGAGGAGACGCACTCGCTCTCCCCCCCCTCCTCCTCCTCCCCCTGCTGGCCCCCCCGGACCCGGTCCGAGGACTCGGGCTCCGAGGGCCGGTTGATGCGCTCGGCCTCGGCCCCCAGCCGGCCCTCCTCCTCGCCTTCCTCCTCCTCGTCTCCCGCCGGCCTCCTCCTCCCCTCTTCCTCCTCCTCCTCCTCACCTCCTACGCTCCGGATAGGGGGGTTCTTCTTCCTCACCATCGCTGCGAAGACGGAGAGAGATGGGGAATTGTTTTAGTGATCGATTAATGCAACGATGTGAAAAAATAAATACATATTTTTTTAAAAAAAATGGCAGATTTAGTCCAAATCCCTTAAAATCGAGACACTCAGAGTCGGGGTCTTTCTCCGGGACGCCGATAATAAACGGCGGATTACATGCGTGCACGCACGCAGCAGAACTCGCTCTGACAATGATGTATGTGTACGCAGCGGCTTTGATTCAATTTGCAAAGAAAAATACTTTGAAGACTGAAATCTGTGACAATCCTCGAAACCGCAAACCTCATCAAAAGGAAAAAAAAAAATAAAAAAACAGCCTCGACAAATCAGAAACATCTCAGCTATGAGAGCGTTTCCAGGGGCGCGCGTGTGTGTGTGTGTGTGTGTGTGTGTGTGTGTGTGTGTGTGTGTGTGTGTGTGTGTGTGTGTGTGTGTGTGTGTGTCGGGATGACCGTCGCATCCTTAAGTGCAACTTTTTTTCTTTTTCTTCTTCTTCTCCCTTAAAACCGGGGAGTGAATCTTTTTATCGTTATGGAAACCATCCGTGCGAGTCCTCCAACACGCGACCACATCAAAACCCAAACCATATCAGAGACAGAGCGAGAGAGAGAGAGAGGAGATGGAGGGAAGAGGAAAAGAGAAAGAGAGAGGGAGAATGTCCAACACACAACCACATCAAACCACACAGCCCATATCAGAGATGGATGAGGGAGGCTGCGATTCATCCCCTCCACTACTACAAATTATTCTGTTTTTTTGCCTTTTCATTCATTTTCTGGCTCCTCTCCTCTCAGCGCTCTATCCGTGTCACCTCCTGCATTCTTTTCACACTCAATATTTCAATTGCATATTTTTAATCCTCAACCTCAGACCTTAGAAACAGGTGAAGTCCACTCTGTCTCCACCTCAGCGTCTTATTCCCCTGCATGCAAATACACAATTTTGCGACGATAATTGGAGTGATTCCGTCAATAGAAGGTTCCTCTCTGTCTCCGACAGTCGCCCCCCCCCCCCCCCCCCCCACACACACACACCCCTCCCCTCTGTTAGAATCACTATACAAAGCCATCAAATAACCAACCATGTGTTTTATGTTAAACCATAATCTTTCTTTTGTTTGAAAAGAGAACAATTGTGGTCGTTCTGTTCGCGGCAGTCGTGACAGCGAGAGATACTGTGTGTGTGTGTGTGTGTGTGTGTGTGTGTGTGTGTGTGCATGTGTGTGCATGTGTGTTTGTTTGCGGTTGTTCAGTTGTTCATATTCAGCCGTAAACACAGTCAACCCATTGACCCATAAGCTGCGTTTGTATGTGTGTGTGTGTGTGCATGTGCGTGCATGCGTGTGTGTGTGTGTGTGTGTGTGTGTGTGTGTGTTTGGTCATAAACAAAGCGAAAACCAACAGACGCCTGATAGACGCCAGCAACTGATAACTTTTAGATCAATGCAATATGACAGCTGGAAATCACTGAGTGTGTGTGTGTGCGTGCATGCGTGTGTGTGTGTGCGTGCATGCGTGTGTGTGTGTGTGTGCATGCGTGTGTGTGTGTGTGTGTGTGAGTAATGCGTATTTGATGACGCGTGTGGAAGCGAGATAGCGTGCGTGCGACTCTCAGCGAGCGGGTCTGTGTTAGTGTGAGGGCTTATTGTTATTTACTGATTGGAAACTGCAAACATTTAAAGTATGAGAGGATCAACGCACACACACACACACACACACACACACACACACACACACACACGCACACACACAGACTTTTGAAGAAAGCACAGGGATAGAGGATGTGTAGTTGAGAACATATATTCATATGATACACACACACACACACGCATTGTAAAGTTCTATGTGAATAACCCTGTAACGTGATCTAGTGGATGAGGGAGAAAAGAGGAAAAATCAAAAGAAAACACACACACACACACACACACACACACACACACACACACACAGAGAAAAAAAGGAGAGAGATATAGCGCTGCTTTCTGTGTTGAATCTAATTTTCTCTCTATGGCCTTTCCAGTGTTTTTTTCTTCTTTCTCTACCATACAACTATTAAAATAAAGCAATTTATGTCTGCGAGGGCCCACGCCTAGACCAGCCCTGGCACTCACTGCGTGTGTGTGTGCGTGTGTGTGTGTGTGTGTGTGTGTGTGTGTGTGAGAGAGAGAGAGAGAGTGCAGGGAGCAGAGGAAAATCTCATCTGATGTTCACCACACCCAGTCAGAATTCATCATTCACTCACACACACACACACACACACACACACACACACACACACACACACACACACACACACACACACACACACACACACACACACACACACACACACACACACACACACACACACACACACACACACACACACACAGTGGAAAACTACAGATCGCTGTGGTAAGGCAACGAGGCTGAAATCCCGACCTAAGAGACGAGGGACTGACCGACCCGACGATGGTGCAATTCCTCACAATAATAATAATAATCCTGAGACTTCGAGAAAAAAAAAAGTTCGTCAAAGCGACGACGGCGGCGAAACGGGAATTAATGAAACCTCCTAATTTAAGCCGCCATCACGTGCTGTTGTGATATAGGCGAGATTAGGTGTGTGTGTGTGTGTGTGTCCCAGCCTTTGTGTGCTCCAGGCTGTATACACAGACTGGAACCATTACTATCAACTACAATTAGGTCCAACCCACCACAACGTACCGCGTAACAACTGCTGCTACCAGCTACAATTAGCCCCTGCACGCCACAGCGGCCTCAGCGCCGCCACCACGGACGAGGACGACGCTTAATCACTTCCATCAACTGCAATTAGCCCCGACGTCGGTGAGGCTTTTTATCTGAAATTGCCAATAATCGCCCCCCGGGGCGGCTGGAGGATGCACGCTGGGGCGGGGGCTTTATTTCTTCTGGATGAACCACGTCGGTGGTGGTGGAACTCAATCATGAGTCGAGTGGTGGATCAATTAACTCATTAGTTGTGAGATCTCGAGACTCAAACCAGCTGGTGCTTAATAACATGAACTGCCAGTTTGTTTTACTTTTTAATAACTCATTTCTTCAGACTATCTATTAAAAGATATGCAACTTGCAAGAGAGAAGTCAGAACTAGGAAGTGTTTGACATTACTGCTCCATGGATTAAACTAAATTATTCAGGATTTATTTTCAGTATAAATGATGCATGATGACGCGTGTGCATGTCATTTTGTAATGTGAAACCAGAAGTTGTTAAAATAGCAATACAGAATGTTAAAATACTCCTTTACAAGTAAAAATCCTGCACAAAGTATTTGCAGCAAAATGCACCTGTTTAATGGGAAAGGAAAAAGTAAAGCAGGAAAACCTGATATTAAAGGAGTTTAGGTGCTAGGAATTATTTCGTATTACTGCTCCATGTATGAATATGAAGATTATTTATGATTTATTCTCAGTATAAATGATGCATGATGATGCATGCTCATGTAGTTTTAAATGTGAAACCAGAAGTGAAGGAGGAAGAAATACAGAAATGTCTAAACACTTCTTTACAAGTACAAATCAAGTATTAGCAGCAAAATTCACTCAAATTAATGTAAAAAGGAATCAGTTCTTTAGAATAAAAGCAGGAAAACCTCATATTAAAGAAGAGTTTGGAATAACTGCTCCATGCATGATTCAAATGATTAATCATTGAAGAAATTATCTATCATTTATACTCATATAAATGATGCATGATGATGCATGTACATGTACATGAAACCAGAAGTGATGGAGGAAGTTGTTAAAGTAGAAATACAGAAATGTTAAAATACTAAAATCATGCAAAAAACAAAATCCTGAGTATTAGCAGCAAAATGCACTAATATTAATGTAAAAGGAATCAGTTTAATAGTAAAATCCTGCACAACTAACGATTAATCATGGATTACCAGAATTGTTTATGATTTATTCTGTGCATGAATGGTGCATGATGATGCATGTGCATGTACTTTTAAATGTGCAGAAGAAGTCCTCAGAAAAGTAAAAATACTCCATTACAAGTAAAAATCCTGCATGCAAAGTATTGGCAGCTCAAACGATCAATCACGGATTATCAATATTATCCATGATTTATGTGTGTGTGTAGTATTAAAAGTACAAATCCTGCAAAATGCACTCAAATGAAAGCAAAAGCAAGAAACACAGTTCTGATACACAGATCTGTTTTCACTTTTTCTGACTTTTTTTTTTTTCTTCGTCTAATCTTTGAATTTCGGTGAAATATTGGATCATTTGTTTAAATGTGAACCATGTGTGTGTGTGTGTGTGTGTGTGACAATGAGTATTTGGTGGCGCTGTTAACAACGCGTAGACATGTGAGATGTGACCCGGCTCCGCTGCTGCCGCCCTGACGCATGACGGACCATGATACACCATCACTGTTCAGGCTGTGCATCCCAGTAATGGAGGATCAGCAGTCCACCTCAACCACTCTACCCACTGACCCGGGGCTAATTCTCCAAAATGCATAGTATTAAGTCACCGCTTGTCACCGTGGGACAGCGTTAGCATCTCCAACTCCTCATAAACAAAAAAAAAAAGGGATTAATGTGCAACATGTGAGGAAACAATGCCGAGAGCAGAAAAATCTCTGTCTAGATTTATTTTTTTTCCCATGTTTCTCCTCTGTGTCGATATTATCTCCTCATCATGTGTCCTAAAAACTCATTTTATGCACAGAAAACACCAAATAAAGCATTTTTATCTGTTGTAAAACACAACGCTACTGCTACTACTTTATCCTCATGTATTTTAATGGAGCTGTGTACATAAAGTAAATAAAACTAGCTTCATATGAATGAAATACAACATTTAAAATGTTCATACATTTAGGGTAAAAACACACTAGAATAATAGAAATTTAAAATAAGATGCATTTTTATCCTTTGCATTAATTTTGCTGATAATAATTCTATACCTCCTATATTACATCAGTAAACCTTAACTCCAAATAAAGTATTTTATCTGCAATAAAACCCAATGTTCCTGTTACAGCATCAATATCCACATCATCAATATCCACATCATCAATAGTTTAATATAATATCAGTTGTAGTAACTATTGTCTATTTAGATATTTAATTCAGATTTGAGCTGTTTGTGTGGTTATTTAATTGGCTCCTTTTTTAAACATCTTACAGAATAAACGTTTCATGTTCTCTAATGAGTGCGATTTACAGGATTTTATGGACAAATAATTGGATTAATGATAGATTTTTGCTTATTTCAAGTTTTTTTCCTGATTTGGGTCATTTTTATCTATAGTAAAATTAAATTTTGTACTGTATTTGCTCTGTAACCTTAATTAATTCCAACACTTCTTACGTGTTGTAGATTTCTTTACATACAGCTTCATATTTATTATCATTATTTATAGCAGGAAAAATGACAAATAGGCCTGAGGGAAATAAAAAGAAGGTAAAATAGAACTTTATTGTCCAACAGGGAGAAGGTTTTTTCTTCTTTACCTCCAAAATAAAATGATTTAATTTGGAATTAAAAACTAAACACCCACGACTGAGTGGTGATGGAGGACGGCAGCAAGGACGAAAACACACTTTCACTTCATTTAAGAAGCGAAAACAGAGATTATGTGCGGACAACAGCAGGAACAATGGAAGGACAAGCTCCACGTGACGATAATAATAATTATCCTGCTCTAAAACTCCTAAATAACGTCTAAGGCAAGTTTCCTTCCATCGCATTAACGCCATAACCCACCTGCAACCTCTTCCTGTCCTGTTCCAA
This sequence comes from Eupleurogrammus muticus, assembly GCA_036785175.1. Taxonomy (NCBI): domain Eukaryota; kingdom Metazoa; phylum Chordata; class Actinopteri; order Scombriformes; family Trichiuridae; genus Eupleurogrammus; species Eupleurogrammus muticus. Next base: position 1,456,585 of record JAYKQN010000036.1, on the reverse strand, counting down.
TGTTAAAATTCCCTAATTTCCTAATTCCCAGTTTTTTCTGATTAGATTCCATCATATTTTGGATGATAGTGGTCTCCTATAACCACGTGTTTAAAACAAATGTGCGACCCACGGAGAGGTGAGCGCATTTATTTTGACGGATATAAGAAAACAACCTTAGCACAGATGTCTCATTCTGAGTTTTTTTTATTTTTAAATCATCGGTGTTTTTAGCTGTGAATGCTGAGCATTGTGGGGGCGAGCCGTTCTGGACAAATGGAGAAAATGCATAAATAATAATATGGTCAGAATTAATGTCTGAATAACTTTTCTTATTAACATTCTCCAAAAAGAAAAGTGGGAGAGAACTTTTGAGTTATTACATATTCCGCTTATTTCATCCATTAATTATTAAAAAAAAAGGCAGACGGTATTAAATAAATATAAAAAAGTCCATTAAAACTCCCCCAGAAGCCAATTGTTTAAAAAACAGATATTATGTTTACAATAATGTAAGATGGAGGAAAAACAAAAAAAGAAAAGAAAAGCAGCAAATTCTCTGCTTTTTTATTTGATCATTTCTGACGGACGATTATTATCCAATCAATGGATTATTCTGCAAATCGATTAATCAACTAGTCTATGCATCCGCTATTTTCCATTAATGGCGTTTTCCTGTGGCTGATACACTCGAAATGTCTCGTGGCAGAATCCCTGGAAAAGTGTTTATTAATAAGCTCCGCCCCTTTTCAATTAACAGCATTTAAACGAATATAAATGACGCTCGTTTGTTCACATGGAAACGCCACAGTTTCTTATTATTTCCAGTGAAGGCAGCATGGCAGCTTTAAGGTTTTCATGCCAGCGAATGAATGAAGGAAAAAAAAAAATATTAACGCAAGCGTGAAGCGGCTGCAGCGGCCAATCAGAGATCAGCCCGTGAAACCGCAAGTAAATGGCATTATGGGACGGAGACTTTCTTTTTCTCCTCTACCTGAGGACGTAACAGTTTGATCTTGAATTGATTTCACAGAGGCGGGAGTCTAATTGAACGTAGAGGGAGGGAGGGAACGTAAAATCATTGTGAGACAGAGTCCACCTGGCGTTTTAGGAGTAAAAAAAGCTTTCAGTTGCCTGCGAGGCCCCTAATCAATGCCAGAACTCACACACACACACACACACACACACACGTAACGAGACTCACATGCAGTCTCACACACACACACACACACACACACACACACTCTGAGCTGTAGGACTCATTTGTAAAGCGGTAACAGCAATGCAAAATATGTCATCTTAAATGTCAAACTTAATCAGAGGTTCATGTTTCATACCTCTCTCTCTCTCTCTCTCTCTTCTGTTTTTTTGGTCTTTTTTCCCGCTCACACTTAAGAGCTGCAAACATCAACTGTTCTGAGAGTCAATTTATCTATTGAGTATTGTAAAAAAGAGTGAGTTAGTTAGTTCATAAAATGGTCAATTGTTGATCACTGTTCCCAAAGCTGCAGATTCAGAACCACACACAGCTATGACCAAAATGATCATAGGAGAGAGACTGGAACCAGAGAATTTGGACGTTTTCTTCTTATAAAATAAAATAAAA
>JAYKQN010000036.1:1432500-1440000 GCA_036785175.1 Eupleurogrammus muticus | reverse complement strand
GAGGACCCCCGACAGGGTTTTTCTGTTCTTTATTTTTTCCAGGGGCCGAAGGACTGAAGCATCCTTCACCCACAAGGCCAGGCTAACTGGAGGAAATCCACCCTGCAAAAGTGTCCTTGAGCAAGACACTGAATCCTGCCCCCCCCCCGGGGTGTGTGTGTGTGTGTGTGTGTGTGTGTGTGTGGGGTGGGGGGGTGCTGCTCTGCAGAGGAGGCTACTAAGGAAAAAAAAAAGTGGAGTATCAGAAAGCCTGCGAGCTAAAGTCACCAAAATTCCACGCCTCACCTCCCCACAAAACACTCTGGTGGCAAATTATCCGCCCCCCCCACTGCTTTCTGTCCATGTGGCACTCTTTCTCTCTCTCCTCCGTGTCCTATTATGGAAGTAGCAGCGGGACGAGCAGGGGTTTGATTCACCGTCTGTCCCCGGCTCAATGTGTGCTAGATAGCAGATAAGAGCCGTGTATAAACAGCACTTGAAAGCAGAAATGTAAATGTTTGGAAGTCGCTGCAGAACACAGACCATATCAAGATACCAGAGAGAGCATGAGGGGGGGGGGGTTACGGCCGAGTTCACACCAGGAGAAGTTGCTGCAGCACTCGTCAATAACGCTCAGTGGGATTTTAGACGTCTGGGACCGATCGATGCGTCTATCAACCCCCAAAATGCATGAGAATTCAGTGATGAAAGCATTCAGATTCACTCAGGTTACTGCATATGTTCCATTATGGAGCTCCTATTAAACACAGGGAGACACAATATGATAATAAATATGGTATTTTTGGACAAAAGTGAGTTTTTTTTTCTGCCTAAATCATCTCGTCACATTTGGAGATCTGACAATCATTCATCCCGACAGCAATAAGACTTTATAACTCACTGTAGTCACTTTTCTCTACACACACATCCTGCACCTTAAGTAGCATTAGCTATGTATGTGTACATGTGTGTATGTGCGTATATATATGCAAATATGTAAATATGTGTGTACGTGCATGTATGTATGTATATATGCTTTGCTTATGCATACTTTTTTTTTGCTATTTATTAGTATTTTTTCTCCATTCTTATGTCCATAATGCATACTGTGTATGCAGATCAACAAATTCTACAAATTTTGTACATAGTGTTGTGTATTTTTTATTTTTTATAGCTTTTATTTTATTTTCTTTACTCTGTACGTTGCAGTAACAAGCACATTTCCCCATTGTGGGATCAATAAAGTCACATCTTATCTGAAAATTAACAAGCTTAAATAAGACATTTCTACTCAATGTTGGACTAATTGTACAAAAAACTGTATATTTGTTAAGATTTCAGTTTTTCCAGTAAAAAAAATGGCTAAATTAAAAACACATGCAATCAACTAGTTTTATATTGTAGGCAGATTGATTTAGTGATGAAACTGTTCAGGTTACTGCATATGTTCCATTATGGAGCTCCTATTAAACACAGGGAGAGATAATATGTTAATTCATTATTAAATAAAGGTTTTTTTTGGCCTAAATCATCTCGTGATGATGCCTCCACGTCTGATGAAATCACCTTAATCCTGAGTTCTAAGGATCAGACTCTTTATGTCCTATAGGACATTTTATCATTTGTTAAAAAAGTTTTTTTCCTCAAGTCAGAACAGAAACATGATTCTTAAATAAATGTTTGAATAGCAAGTGACAAAGCCTTAATGTTTTATAGTAAGTTTGTTATACTAATGAGAATTTAATATAACGTGCTTATGGATCAAATCAATACATATGCAGCTGGATGAAAGGTTTTTTATTCCACTTAAAACTGGTCACATCTCAGGTTTTATTAAAAGCTGCAAAACTTTATGTTTAAAATGAGGTTAAATAAATAAAAGTAATGAAAAAGTTTAATTTAATTGAACTCCAGGTAACGTCAGTTTATAGTTTAACTATGGAATGAAAGGTTTAATCCAGGTTTAACGTCGACTAACGTCACGCTAGAATGTTCAGGAAGTGTCCTAAACTCACTTTATTCTTCTATGACTAAAGTCACCCACTGTTTCATGTTTTTACATGAAATGATTGATACATATAATAATCTCTGCATTTATTAAAAGTGTTTTTCTGTTTTGACTCACACTATTGTTTCAATACTCTTATAATTTAAGAAGGAAATAAAACTTCCTGATGGCTGATGCACAAATGAAGTGACACAGGAGCTTAGTTAAATACGACCATTAAAGCTGGTTTAGCAGGGAGTGATGGTGATTTTTTTTGTGATAATTAACCTTAGTTTTTTCTTGTAAATGCACCTTTAACCTAAAAATCTAAGTGAAGCTGTACGGATCAAACTTTTTTTTGTGGATTTCGTGTCTCGCTGTGTTTGCGTGTTTGTAAGCATACGTTACGTCTGTATGTATAAACGCGCTTATGTGTGCGTGTGTGTGTGTGTGTGTGTGTGTGTGAGATTGTTCGCAGGAGCTCGTTAACCTCAGAAGTCATTACCACAGCCCTGAGGTTTACGCCAATTAGACAAAATAAACGACGAGCGAAAAACAAAACAGACAAATGAAAAACAAAGAGGGAGGGGAAATTAAGGGATTACTGGAGGAGAAAAACCCAAGTGATTCTTTTTCGATGATTTTGAAAACAATAATACGGGAAAAAATAGATTTTAAATGACAAGAGGTGAAAAACGCATTAGACTCGACTAATGGGGCTAATACGACTAAAGACGAGAGACGCCGTTATTGAAATGCAAAAAGTGGCTCGGATTAAAGATTAAGTGGTTTAAATGCAACTCTCTGTTAGTGTGTGTGTGTGTGAGTGTGTGTGTCAGACAGACAGACAATAAGGTAGTATTTGATATCACTGCTCCAAGTACAGACTTTTTTTTTCCAACTTTTTTTCGCAAGACGGTTTTTGTTTTTACAGCTTCACTCTGGGCAGACCAGACCGCTGTACACACACACACACACACACACACACACACACAGAAAGAGGGGGGAGGGAGAAAAACACATACAAAATCACATACATATTCCCATACACACACACACACACACACACACACACACACACGGTCCCCTGAAGGGGCCTTTTTTTTCCACATTGGACCATATGGTGCAGACAGGCGCACGGAAACAATTCTCCAAAAACAACACACACTCTGCACTCAGAAACCTGCCACACACACACACACACACACACACACACACACACACACACACATATGCACACACACACACACACACACACACACACACCAGACAGTTAAACCTGCTGAATGAATTGCTGCCTTGTTCAGAAGTGCACTAATAGCAAAGGAACCTGCCATGGAGATTACCACACACACACACACACACATGCACACACACATGCATGCACACACACACACACACACAGGGGCTCAGCATTAAGCATTCTAGGGCACTTATCCATTAAAGAGGTTAGTTATACCCCCCCCTCAGTCTAAAAGTAGGTTTTCAACCTGATACTCCAACAAGAGGCAGAGGTGGTGAATCAGCTCCATTAAAGCAGCTGGGCAGATGTTCTCATGAAGGCTGGAGCCAGGCCAGGTACGCCCCTAGTATTTGACCAACAATTAGCGTTTACGCTACGCGTGCCGCATTCATCGCGTTTTCCAACCGATCAAAACGGCTTTTTTTCGGTGAAAAGACGCGTGGAAAACGGCGTGTCGACTGCGACGGGATGCCAGCTCAACAGCTGGCGCGGCCGCCACGCTTCACACGAGGCTCGACAAACGATTTTCCCCAAAAGAGATAGAGGACAGGGTCTGCATTAAGAACTCAAAGGGCAGCGAGCTGCAGCGGGATCCGGTGCCAGAGCGACGCAGGATCTTTAAACAAACAGCAAAGACACCTCCTTATTAAGCCTGGACTGGACGTCCCTGTGAACACCCATCATCCCAGCATTCATAGCTGCTTCATCCTGTTATATGAATATAGCACACGTGAGCACTGAGTGGAGCCATGTTATAAAAGCTAGTTTCTGCCTCTGCCAGGGGCTTAACGTCCCTTTGTCTTCATGTACTCAAACACAGCAGGGCCTCCGCTGGTTTTTTACAAAACAATACGGAACAGGTCGACTTACTCAGCTTTGATTCCTTAAGACCGAATCATGAGACATGACGAGAGCGACACTGAGTCACCTTAAAAAAAATAACTCTGTAATGTCCTGACCTGAAGTCAAGCTGCTGCCTTACAGGCTGCAGAAAAAACACATTTATTAAGACAAATGGACTCCATGTCGGGCGACACGGTGGTGCGGTGGGTAGCACTGTTGCCTCACAGCAAGAAGGTCGCAGGTTCAAGACCGCCTTGGGCCTGGGTCTGGGGCCTTTCTGTGTGGAGTTTGCATGTTCTCCCCGTGTCTGCGTGGGTTTTCACCGGGTACTCCGGTTTCCTCCCACAATACAAAAAACATGCTCAGGTTAATTGGTAAACTCTAAATTGCCCATAGGTGTGAGTGTGAGAGTGAATGGTGTGTGAATGGTGTGTGTGCCCCACGATTGGCTGGCGACCATCTGGGGTGTATCCCTGCCTCTCGCCTTAACGCGCTGGGATAGGCTCCAGCAGACCCCTGCGACCCCGAAAGGGAATAAGCGGGATAGACAATGGATGGATGGATGGATGGATGGACTCCATGTCTGCAGAAAAACACATTCCTCAACGATCAAAAGCAACTAGAATCATTCATCTGATAGAAAAACAACATCTTTTAACATTTAAAAGGTCATATTTATAAAAAAAAAAATGCATAAAAACTTAAATTCTAGTGTTTAGATCCAAGTCTTTTATATTACATTTCTGCAATGCATCAAAACCGTAGTGTTGGAAATGATTAAAGTAAATAAAGTAAAAGAAAGAATGATATATCTTTCAGATTGCTTCCAACAGAAGTTATAAACTTTTATCATGTTGCCCGTCAGAGACGAAAACACGGCCATCAAAAATGTAATAATAAAACGTCTCTGCTTTTCCCTGTTAGGACGAGTCAAAGTGTGAGGAGCTCGATATTAAAACAACAGTCAGTAGTAGAAAATAAATCACACAACATGGATCTATATGCATCTATTATTTTAGATCAAAAGTTGTGCTTTCTTGTGATTCTTTTGCCATTTTCCTAACACGGGTTAAGGTAAAACATATGTCTATTATAGGTCTAGTTAATAAATAGGATGTTTGAAATACGTCTGTGACTTTAATTTCCATTCTTGAATTAGAGTTGTGGTATTTATTGCTTTTAACGTTTCAATTCAAAGTCACCAAAATGAATTAAATAAAAAAAACCTTCAAATTACCACCAGCAAGTGTGGCGAAAATTAGTATAAATTGTGAAATAAACGGTGGAAAGTCCCTTTAACAGGATGGACGTGATGATGATGATGATGATGAAGGCTGCTCACACAGCTTTATGAATGAGATGATTTTATTTATTTTATAATTATCTATGGTGACAGCGTTGTGGCTGCACCAGTTCTGGCAACACGCTCCGACAAACACGGTGTCCTGTACAACTCGCCGCAGCGTGGAGGAGGAGGAGGTTTGAAGCAGGCACCTGGACCTGGAAAAAAAACCCAAAAAACAAAAAAAACACGACCAGTCGGAGCTATCTGTGCACCCCCAGATTCCCCGTTTTCATTGTTGTCAGCCACGGCGACCACCGCCAGGTCGGCGTCAGCCAATAGCTCGTCGGTTCCCAGCAGCTCCGCCTTCATGGACCTGGACCGGGACGCCTGACTGGCAGCTGCACTATCAGCAGCTGCATGTTCCTCGACGCTGGATTCTGACAGCATTGTGTTTTACAAAAAAACATACGTAAAATGTTTAAAAAATGCATAAAATCCAATGTGCAGGAATAGCTGCAAAACTATTCCTGTGAAGTTAAGACACAGCAAAGACTGTAGGTTTGTCACCAGTTTGACTAATGCATGGTAAAATAAATATATACAGTATATATAAAGCACACACACACACAAAGTAGAGGTTTTTGTCAATACACACAGCCACGTTTGAGCTGACTTGGTGATAATTCGTGCACCTCAGACGAGGCAGCGGCTGCAGACTGAGCTTTTCCTCCCAGACACAGCAGCAGCAGCTGTATAGTTCACCAGCATATGGATTAAATAAATTCAGTCTGCACTCAGCTTGTTAACACTTGTTCACTTCGACTGCAACACGCTGTCCTAGCCAAACAGAAAAAACACACACACACACAGCCATGTCTGTGCACGCCCCGCAGGAATAAACACGCACACACACACACACATGCACGCACACACACACACACACACACATAGACCGACCCAAACAAGTAGCCTCACCCAGGAGTAAACATCCTTAAAGATTCACAAGTTGTGTGTGAGTGGGTGCAGAGCAGGTTGTTGTCAGAGAGAGAGAGAGAGAGAGAGGTGACAGAAAGACACACACACACACACACACACACACACACACATGCACACACACACACACACAGGTCAAATGGCCTGTATAGAAAAAGAAAAAACAAACAGGCACATATAGACAGCAGGAGCATGCTTTTGATATGCATTCTGCACTGGTGTGTGTGTGTGTGTATGTGTGTGTGTGTTAATCATTAACAAAATATTTCAGTAACGTAATGAACATCAAACTTCAGCATGAACGTGTGTGTGTGTGTGTGTGTGTGTGTGTACAGTTTTATTCATCAGCTTTAGTTAATTGTGTTACAGTCTCATTTAACCATAGACTCATGAACACACACACACACACACACACACACACACACACAGCGTTGCATGCATACAGTACATTCACACAGATCCCCAGAGGTACATTCAACAGATGCCTCTGCCTCACACACACACACACACACACACACACACACACAGGCAGAGGCTTGGAGTGTACTCGTGTGGTTCAATGTTCTGTGGTCACTCTAACCTAATCTGATTAATGGATTTCAACCCCAATTCTGCTGCAAAGACACAGACACAGAAGAAGATAAATTGGTGGAAGCTTTGAAAACTGGGCTGGGTCCATTTCCCCTGCTTTGTCTAGTTACCATTCTTAATCTGATTAATGGACCCCCCCCCCCCACAAAAAAAGCTGGAGAGAAAGAGAAAGGCTCCCAACCAGCAGTGGAACATGAACACACACCAGCAAACACCAGTTAGATAGAACCGGTGTTTGCTGTCAGGTATCCACAGCTGGGCGGTTACTGGGCGGTTACTGGGCTGTTAGTGGATGGTTACTGGATGGTTACTGGGTGGTTACTGGATGGTTACTGAGTGGTTACTGGGTGGTTACAGGGCGGTTACTGGGTGGTTACTTGGTAGTTACTGATTGGTTACTGGGCTGTTAGTGGATGGTTACTGGGCGGTAGTGGATGGTTACCGGGGGGTTACTGGGCCGTTACAGGGCCGTTACTGGGTGGTTACTGGGTGGTTACTGGATGGTTACTGGATGGTTACTGGGCCATAGTGGATGGTTACCGGGTGGTTACCGGGGGGTTACTGGGCCGTTACAGGGCC
>JAYKQN010000036.1:1382500-1427500 GCA_036785175.1 Eupleurogrammus muticus | reverse complement strand
GCCAGACCTCAGACGTTCCTGTCCAGATTTTTACATTTTACAGGAAGCAATTTTGTGCAGACCTTCGATGTCCAAATTGAACTGGGCTGATCAAAAGGTGCAAACTCAAAGGAAAAGCGAACTCATGCAATTGTACCGGTTTTGTTTTATCAATGAATTTGACAGCTGGCGACGCCTTCCACATGTGAGGATCGGTTTTTGGGGCCGAGCCAATGATAACGAGCTGTCAAAACGTCCAAAAAAAACAAAAAAAAAAGAACAACCAGCTTTTCTCAAATAGAGAAATGCGTATTTTATTGACTTCACTCTTTCTTCTCAAAGCAAGTATAAAAGAGGAAAGATAGGCTTGAGGCTGCTAAATGAAGAACACACACACACACACACACACACACACACACACACAATCATACTTCTTCAGTGTGTGTGCAATGCATTACATAGAAGTTGGTGCAGCCTATTTTAATAAGAAGCTAAAAAACACTTTTGGTGGAGGATAAATGCTCTTGAGGTAAATGTCCAGTAGTAGTTTGCTGCTAAAAAAAAAAAAAGTACCATGAGAAATTAATTGTAATCAGCGAATAATAATAATGTGTATGTGGTCACAATCAGTCGCTTTCCGTATCATTCAATACCGATTACTGCATGAGAGGAAACAGGCCGAAGTGAAATATCAGGATTTATTAAACAACATCTCGCCTCTCGTCTGTTTTCCAGCGGCGGCCGTGGCCCGTTTGACGACTATATTTGAGCTGTGCTCGGTAATTCTAGTGTTAAATGTCAGACTCTCTCCCTCCAGTTCTCGGTTCCCCCTTTTGTTGCCCCAACCACAGAAATCACCCCACCCTCCCTGCGCCTGTACCACTCCTCTCTCGCTCCATCGCTGCCACCCCTTCCTTCTTCCTCCCTCTCTCTCTCCCTCCCTCTCTCTCTCTCTCTTTCTGCCTCTTTACCGCAAATCTAAATCTGAGTCTGTATTTATACGAGGCCGGTTTCCTTGGGTCAGTCTGACTGGTGTTGCACGTGTTCTACAAGATAAGTCTGCACGTTTTTTTTTTTTTTTTTTTTTTCCATAACGCGCCCATTCATGACGCCATTTTTTTTTTTTTCCGCTTCCAACTGCGTGCATGTAAAACGTCCCCGAGGTATCTGCCTGGTGGTTCCACCTGGTCCGATGTGGTCCCCGAACCACATCCGCACACGCAGCTACAGATCTGCACCGTGTCATTATCTGAAAAGGATATCTGCTTTTTTCATAAAAAAAGGAGCATAATATGAGTCATTACTGAAATTATGAGTCATTTTCGGACACTCCCATGTTAAAACAGTGATGGCTTTGGAGGATATAAACATGTTTTGGGGAAAAAAATGGTCGTCCCCAGGTAACCGTGCACTTCCTCTAGGTCACAATAAAGGCTTTTATTGTGTTAAAGGCTCAGAATAAACTACACGACTACGAAGGAGGAAGATCGCACTCGTACATTCTGATGTTTTCTCTAGGCTGTAGAATCACACACACACACACACACACATCCGGTTATTACATGACGTGACCACATAACAACATAAGCTATTAGATTTACGAAAAAAAAAAAAAAAAGCGTTTTCTTCGAAGGGAAACAGCGACGGAGACAGGAAAAGAGAAACTGGTGGGCGACTCGCTCATTAGTAGCACTCACAACAGGAGAAGAAGAAGAAGAAGAAGAAGAGAAAAAGAAGAGGAGAAGAGAATATTTCCCCGTGGAGCTCTGACTCAGTCGAGCTGCTGCTTACACATTTACTCAATCACTGTCTTCCCCTCTGGTTTTCTCCTTATCCTCTTTTTTTTTCTCTCCCTGATGACTTATCTCTAACTTTTTGTGTTTTTAATTCCCGTCTCCATGTTGCTGCCCCCCCTCCCTCCCTCCCCCCTCCTCCTCCATCTCTCTGTCTTTCCCATCAATCCATCACTGAGCGCTCTGTCATATTCATTCATTCCAATTTGGTCCAGCCCGAGGAACTCCACACTCCGCTCTGTCTCAAACACACCATTCATGACGGCCCTGACGTACATGATTACACACACACACACACACACACACACACACACATACACACACACACACACACACACACACACACACATACACACACACACACACACACACACACATATATATATATATGCATTTTTTCCAGCATGAAACACAAACCCTTTAATTTATCTTCATCTTTTATTGTTTTCTGATTTGTTATTGCTAATGCCGTTTCAGATGACACGGCGGTCAAACTAATTGCGCTTGTTTCTTCCTCGTCGTTCCCCCCCGTGATCCACACACACACACACACACACACACACATGCACGCACACACACACCCCTCCCGTCCCAGGGAAAATGATTGTCTTTGAAAGGCCTTTTTGATGTGTCTCAGTGCCTTTTTAGATGTTATGTAGACAGAGTTAAGCTCCATGTTCCACCAATTACGGCACAGAGGGCACATTGTTTCATATTCGCCTCCAACGTTCCATCTGAGACGGATTACTTCGGCCCGTTTTCTCCGTGGTCTTGGATCTCCGCCGCTGCCGCCGCCGCTGATCATCGCGTGCGCCAATAAAACTTTTATCGCGTATCAACACAAACAAACAAGGCGGAATGATACGCGCTTTGTTTTTAGATGTCACGTAGTCGGGATCTTAGTTCCACATTCCATCAATTACTCATTGGACGAACAGGAAACCACAGTGTTTATTTTAACTCTAGCTGCATATGAAAATTATAGGTTTATTAAGATGTTTTGATGCTTTGATCAACAAATCTATAAATATATAGAATTATATATATATATATAGATATATAGATAAAGATAAGACGCAGGCAGGCGGAGTTTCACCAATTATTGCACAGAAATGACATTATTCTTAACAGTATTTAACCGTACAGCAAAGCTCCGTCTGAAAATAACATTTTTTTTTTTTTACTGGTTCTCGACCACATCTGAAAGTTATTGTTTTGGGCGTGCCCGTTTTTTTGTTTGTGTTCCAAAATACATGAAACAGCTGGAGTAATTAAAGTAAAAAAAAAAAAAAAAAGACGCCTCCGTGTGTATTTATATCGTTTAAAAAGACGTCTGAACCGTCCTTAATTGGATTTTTTAACGTTTTAAAACGCTAAAAATAGGAAGACGGCAGCACGGCTGTGTGTGTGTGTGTGTTTGCTGTGGACACACACGCACACACACACACACACAGACACACACACACAGACACACACACACACAGACACACACACAGACAGACAGACAGGTCTTTTGTTTCTCCCTGTCGACTCGTCACTACTGCAGCGACGGACGCGGCATCGGGATCCGAACAACAGGCAGCAAAGGAAGGACGTGCATCTGCTCCTCATTCCTCCTTTAAGCAAACTATGAAATCAGCAGAAGCCTTCGACCTGTGCAAAATAAAAAAAGAGCCTGAAATTGACAATGAAAAAGTTGTTTTATATATATATATATATAGAGATAATTCTTTGAGGGCGGAGGTTGAGGAGGTGGAGGAGCAGCTGACACTAACTGCTGACGTCTGTCAGGACGGTTAAACACAGAACACGATGGATTCCTGTCGACGGATGACTCACGAATCCGTGGTTTGGGAATGACCTACTGCGATTAATTAAGCGGATCTGCGTGCCAGCGGGATTGTTCCGTATTTCCACCGCGCATGGCGTCGACCACCGCGCCGACCTCTGGCTGGCGGAGGGCGTGGTCGGGCCTTCCTCGCCACGAGCACTTTCAGACACGCCGCCTCTAACAGATATGTTCCTCTTGTCTTTAGAGGCCTACACACACACACACACACACACACACACACACACACACACACACACACACACACACACACACACACACACACACACACACACACAGTCCACTTCTGCCTGTGTAATGTGTGAACTCAGATTCATTGGAGACACCAGATATATAAAAAAGGGGCTAAAACATGAGCTGCTTTTTCCATTTTTTTTAAATTAGAATAATTGCCTTTATTTGACAGTCATGAACATAATAGACACGGATTATGATTACATGTGATGCATTACGCGTCTCATCAGAATAATGATATTTATACAGAAAACTTTATGTAAATGTATGTTACAGTGCAGCTAAATAACACGTTTGCTGCTGCACACTGTGCCTGATGTACTGGTTTTTACTGATTGCTATTTATTTATTACCCATTATATTTATCACTATGCAACAATACCACTACTTCTATGTAGCATCTCACTTCATTATGTTCTAATATATTGTCTAGTCTTTGCAACTTTAATTGTTGTCTATTGTCTATATCCTATGTATGTCTGCATGGGGAAAAAGCAAGAAATTTGATTTTAGATTCTTTGCACGACCAATTCATGTAAGGAAAATTGCCAGTAAAGCCTTGACTTGACTGAGGTATTACTCCAAAGATTTGTCACAAGCAGAAAAAGGGAAACTTACTTCTTTGGTAAAGAAGCCGGTTAAAGCAGCTCCTAAAGAACACGCGAGGTGAGACTAGAAGTGTGACAGCAGCAGGAAACCCGCCGGAGCTGCTGCTGCTTTTGGACCCGGCTCCGCACAGCCACGACTCTCATGCGTCAAAAATAATGGAGAACAAACTCCGCTTCAGTGGCAGTGGAAGGCGTAATGGAAGGAACTGGTAGCTGCATAAATCAACATGTTAATTGTTGACTCTCGCCGAGATGTACCCCCCCCACACCACCACCCTACCACCACCCTACCCCCCACTCAAAAAAAAAATACGGAAAACAAACTCCAGCTCTGCCAGAAAAACTTACACACACACACACACACACACACACACACACACATACACACACACACACACACACACACGGGCCTGACTGCCAGGGGTATCTGATGGTTTTTTAGACGCACACATTTAGATGTGCACATGCCCATATGTGTGTGTGTGTGTGTGTGTGTGTGTGTGAGATGGTTTGGTTTGTCTCTGTCTGGGTAAGCTCAAACATTACGTCAGTCACACACACACGCGCACATGCACATCATCACACACTGATACACTAGATGGGGCACACACTGCTGCTGCTGCACACACACTCATGCACACACACACACACACACACACACACACACACACACACACACACACACACTTTCCACTCCTGGAGAATCGGACGTTTCCTGCAAAGCGGCCCGGCCCGACGGGAAAATATGTCTGGACAAACTTAAAGAAGAGTGTGCGCACACACACACACACACACACACACACTCGCACACACACACACACACACACACACACAACGGAACATTTTCAAGCCACAATGTTGACTTTATCCTGCTTTCCAGAGCCCTTCTATCTGCGCTCCGGCCAAGTGAAGCAGTGTTTCCCCGTCGAAACACTATCGGGAAGCCGGGCCGGGAGCTTCCAGAGCCTCAGTGATGTCAACGCGGGGCCGGGCCTCCAGACCTGGACCCGCTCAGACCTGGACCGGGCCCAGAAAGCCCAGGCCAAACACTGGCATACTATCACACTGAGTCACTGCCGTCGCTTTAATGCCGATTCCTCAGCGCCAGCCTCAATCAGAGACGACAGGGTTCTTCTAGAAAATGATCTAGAGGCTGAAATCATTTTGCACTTCTAGCACCGAGGGGAACGGTTTGACTCATGCAATGGTGATAATGATAATTCCCGAACACATAGATGAACTGAATCCCCTTCCACAAACAAGAACTGTTTGGCTGCAACTCGCTATTATCCAAGTTAGCAAACAACGAAGCGGTTATTAACACGTAAAAACAACCAGCAGCTGCTTGTTTGGTCAATAAAAGCCCAGACGCCACCTAATACGTCTGCTTACGTCCCCGCCGCTAATCTACAAGCCAGATATGCACGCTGAGAATTTTATTTCTATTATCTAGTTTGAAACCAGCTGCTGATTCATTCTCTGTCAGGTTGACTAATACGAATGACGACGATATTATTTGATCTGGGTGAGTTATCAATGACTCATAGTCACGTTATGTGGAAAATACGGGACATTCACTTTAAATAATGAAAAAACTTAAACCCTAACAGGCCAAAACATCTTGTTTTTGGTACAATTGGTCCAATAATGAGCATATTTCTCTTTTATTTAGGTGTTGGACAAGCATGGGTCCAATATGGAGTAGAATTACTGATTAATGGCTGTGGTGTTGGTACAATTAAATAAAAACATTTTCTTTAAAAAATAAAAATAGGATTATTCGACTAATAAGAATATCCATCAGTAAACTCACTGACACACAGATGATCCTCACAGGCTTGTTTTTGGTCCAATTAGTCAAATATCCTATAAGTTAAATAAGATCTATAAGACTTTTTTCCTGTATTTTAGTCAATTTAATACTTTTTTTATAAAAGAAAATGTTAGTGAATTTTCTTAGTAGTGACAGAAGTCATTTTTGGGACAATCTGGTCTTGTTTTAAGAAAAAAAAATCGTATATATCCTAATTATCTGATCATATATTTGACTAATTGTTGTATATTTGCCTGTTAGGATCATCTGTGTTAGTGAGTTTGTTGATGGATGATCTTATTAGTCAATTTTAACCTTTTTTTGTTTAATTTTAAAGAGACATGTTAGTGTTTTTTCTTTAAAACCAATCACCAATCCCTAATTCTACTCCATATTGGACTCATTGTACCAAAATAACAAGAGCGTGTGTTCCAGGTGTGTGTGTGTGTGTGTGTGTGTGTGTGTGTGTGTGTGTGTGTGTGTGTGTGTGTGTGTGTGTGTGTGTGTGAGGACGGTCAGACGGCGCCTGGACCGTCCTCACACATCTGGCCTGTCCACCGCTGGAACTGGACGTGGCGACAATCCGCTCGCTCGCTGCCACGTTTGACGCGCGTTTGGTTCTTATCTCTGAGCTCTGCTCGTTGTTTCCTTATCTGCAACACGACTCCTGTCGCCTTTTTTTTGTTGTTGTCGTGTCCAGGCAGCTACGAACGCGTCTCATCAGACGCCACGTCACATAAAACAGGTGAAAATATCTCGTTTTTTGGTACATTTGGTAGATTTACTGATTGATGATTGTCGTTTGGGACAATAAGGTTTAATTTTAAATAAAAAACATTTTAAAAAAGGATAATCTTTGGTACAATTAGTCAAATATTGAGTTGAAATTTCCTATAAGATAATTAAAAGATATCAGATTTAATTTATTTTAGTCATTTTAATCCTTTTTTTTATAAGCAGAGACTGTGTACTAGAAGTCAGAGGAAATGAAGAAAACGTGAATTTTGTGAATGAGGACAGAAGCAAAGCTTCATTTTGGGAGTTTGGGACAAACTGGTTTTGTTTTAAGAAAAAAAAAACAACATTTTCTTTAAAATATATGACAATTAGTACAATTATTAAACATTTCCACCTGTTAGGATTATCTGTGTGTTAGTATTGTCTTGTTTTTTGGTACATTGAGTCCAATATGGAGTAGAATTACTGAGTGAGGATTGTGGTTTTGGGACAATCTGGACTTGTTTTAAAGAAAAAACACTAATATTTTCTTAAAAAATAAAAAAGGATTAAACTGACTAATAAAAATATCCATCAGCAAACTCACTAACACACAGATGATCCTCACAGTCGTGTTTTTGGTACAATTAGTCAAATATTGAGTAGAATTACTAATTGCTGATTGTTTTTTATTGGTCAATCTGGTCTTGTTTTATAGCAAAAAAAGGATTAAATTGACTTGAAATTAAATTGACTGAAATAGTCAAATATTGAGTAGAATTATCATATAAGATAATTAACATGTATAAGATTTTTGCCTTTCTTTTGGTCAATTTAATCCTTATTTTTTTCTTTTTCAAGCAGAGACCTTGTACTTGTAGTAAAAAAGAAATGTGACAGAAGTCGTTTTTGTAGATGAGGACACAAGTTTTGCCTCATTTTGGGACAATCTGGTCTTGTTTTAAGAAAAAACTAACATGTTCTTTAGAAATAAATGATTAAATTGACTAAAATAAAGACAAAAAATCATATATATCTTAATTATCTGATAAGATATTTAACTAATTGTACCAAGACCTTCTTTTTGGAGTAAAACCGGAGTTCCCTAACGATCTGTGAGGGTTTGTGCTCCACTTTTTTCCTGTCTCCTCAATAAAGTTTTTTTTAAAGTGAACGCTGTTTCCTGGAGTCTGATTCAGAGGAGACCGTGTGTTATCTAAGAGAAGCTGCAACATCACTGGAACACATTCCAGCTTTATTTATAATACAAAGCTTTCGTTTAGTTATTTATTTCTTTATATTATCGCTCAAAAAAGACTCAAACTTCAAGAACGCTTTAAGTGCCTGCCAAGATAAATGCTGCAAATGAACCAACGTCACATCTCACTAAACGGACCCTGTGTACATTTTATTATTGGAGAAGAAAACAACTTGTTTTATCTTATTCTATGTTTTTAAATGTGGCAGAGAGCAGATTGTTTATGTTTTTCACAGGTAGGCAGTGAAAACAGCAAGAAACTCACACTTTGTTATGGGACGGAAATTTAGTTTGATGATGATTTGAAGAAAAAAAATAGAGAAAGAGAGAAAAAGATTTTCTCTGCGAGGTGAAACCAGCCTGGAGGAAGAAAAGGGAGAAGGACAACGTGTGTGTGTGTGTGTGTGTGTGTGAAGCACTAAAAAAAAAGCCCAAAAGCCATGTTGAACAAACGCTGAGCCCCCCGCTGTTCTATACACACACACACACACACACACACACACACACACACACACACACACACGAGTAAATTTAACTGTCAGCCGTAAAGTTTTCAGCTTTAGTGAGTGATCTTTTGCCCCCTCCCCCCTTCCCCCCCCCACCACCACCACTTCTGTGCCTATGCAAATCAGTTCCTGGTCTGTCCTCCTGTCATCCGTCCTTCCTTCCTTCCTTCCTTTTATCCTTCCCTCCATCCTTCACTCTCCCCTAATGTTCCAAACACTTCTTTGCTTGTTAGGCCATCCTGCCCCCCCCCACAGACCCCCCACAGACCCCCTCCTTCCTTCCCCATTTCCTCATCTCCTGCCTCCTACCTCCCCTAAAAATGAGAAACGACACTTTCCTCTTTCCTCTTTTTCCCCCTCCCCGTCCGCTCTTCCTTTAACCCCACCCCCCGCTAACACACACACACACACACACACACACACACACACTCTGACTGTGGGCCTCTGACACCCACCTACTACAAAAGTCTCAAAGACCCCCAGATGTGTCCCCCCCATCTCTTAATTTCCATTTCAAAAAAAAAAAAAACTCCTCCTCCCGTCATCCATCTATCCATGAGTCCACACTTCAAACACACACACACACACACACACACACACACACACCCACACACACACACACACACACACACACACACTTATCAGACCAGACTTCTTTCTCTTTTTCATGAGAAAGAAACAGCAAAAAAAAAAAAATCATGCTATTATATAAAAACAAAAAAACGGCCTTATCTGATGCTTTAAAGGGGAGCCTCCTATTATCAGCAGATCCACATCACTTCCCCTTTCAGACGAACGCTTTTCCCCTCTGACTGCGACTGACCACACGGTTCGTTTCTACTCCTCCCCAAAACGTTGGTCACGACGGATCAATCACTGTCGCCTCAGCTGATTCAGCCTGTGACAGGAAGCTGCAGCTAATGCTGGGTTTCATTATCACCGCATAACATCATCTGCAGACTTTACGCCTCATTTGGCTTAAACATACAGAGAAGCATCAACACGACACAGTTGAAGAAGCTACGACCTGTTGAATTGGGGCGTTTTCTGCTTTATTCTATGATCATAATAATGACGTTATAAGCATGCATAAGCCTGACGTTATCAAACCGTCTCCACATTGTTGGGTTGGAAACACGAACCAGCAGCGACATTACACAACAGGCTGAATTTCATATGACGACCAGCGATTATCACCTTAACAGATCAGGAACGATATGAACCTTAATGATGATGATGATGATGATGAGCAGCCACAGACGGTATGGACCTGACCTGGTGAGGAGCTGATTCAGCTCAACAGGTTGCGTCAGTTGAGTCTTTGTAGATAAAGTTGAGTTTGAAGCGAGGCCCTGAAGGCATCGTCTCAGTCTGCAGGTTCTGTGTGGAGCCCAGAGCTTTTTTTATTTATTTATTTTTTTAAATGTTATCAAAAGGGCCGAGGTCGACCCCACGCGGAGGGACAACAGGTGACCCGGTCCCACCACCTGATCCAGAGGCATGCTGGGAAAGCGTTGAATATAAAATATGAGCTACACCTACTTTTTTTTTTTTTTGCTAAAGCCCAAATTGAGCCAGAGGCACACACCCAAAAAAAAAAAAACAGCAGAGGCTAGTGTGGCTATTCCCTTTTAATGAAAAAAAAGAACATACATGTTAGTCGTTTAAATCATAGTTTTAATTTGACGGGACGCCATAAAAAGTCTGCCCCTTATTACAGACACACACACACACACACACACACACGATCACGCAGAGACGCATTGACAGACCCATGCATGCGTGCACACAGTCGGGACAAAGACGACTTTGAAAAGTTACTCAGCCACCAGATGTTTTAGCCAGATCCCAGACTACAATACTAATGGGGCTGCACACTCACTGCGTGTGTGTGTGTGTGTGTGTGTGTGCGTGTGTGTGTGTGCACGTACAGGAAAAACAAGGAGGAAAGAGAGAGAGAGAGAGAGAGAGCAATGGATTTTCCTGAGCAGGTATACGCTGCATATACAGGCTACACTTGTGTAAATGAAACCAAACGTCACACACTAAACACAGATAAACACACATGAATGGAAGTTTTATAAAATATTAAGGTGTGTGCACAAACACACAAACACACTAGTGATTGTGAGGGGGAAAAAAATACTCAGGAGTTTAGAAAAGTGGCTAATAACAATCACAAGAGCAAACAAATGTCACCGTGTGTGTTTGAGCATGAAACCCACGTTAATTGCGAGGAAACACACGACGCGTTACGAGTGGTTACAGGAGACACGTGATGCCTCCTCGTGCGTTACAGCGAGTATGAAACTGAGATTTCAGCGATAAAGAAAGAGCGAGAGGAAGAAACGGAGGCAGCAAAGGGCGATAAATTAGTGAGTCTGGAGGCTTTCAGTTTGACTGTGGAGGCTGCAGACGGTTAAAGGAGAAATAAACAAATCAGCACATCGACTCTAACCATAGCCGAGCGGCAAAACGAGACGGATCTGACCCGAGCAGGAGGAGATAAGGCCGCTACAATGGCTGATAGACATCTACCCACCATGCAGAAAAAAGAGGTTCAAGTAATCGCGTTTCTACACTTTACTGAGAAGCTGCAGGTCTGATCACGAGCGGCTGAGCGTTTCTGATTCTACAAGATACACACACACACACGAGAGGAACGGATGCTATGTCAGGGAGATGTGTTCAACAATCACCTGTCTACAGGAATCACACACACACACACACACACACACACACTCGCCTCCAGCAGAGCGACAGGTGGATGCGTCGCTTCACTTCCCTACACGCATGGAGTCTTTCGCTCCTTCAAATGTCGGCGTCTTGTGTGACGACTTCTTCTCAATTAAGAGGAGGAAAACACACACACACACACACACAGACACACACACACAGACCCACACACACACACACTGACACTTGTGCTTGAAAACAGCTCGACATAAATCAGGTTTATCACGAATTCAATTGCCTGTGAAGCAGGAATTACATTATTATTGTTATAGAATTAAACTTAACATGACGACATTCTGAATATCGTGGTGTGAATGTGATGAACGACAACAACCAAAGCTTCACGTAATAAATTATGTGTGAATGTTAAACACTGGAAAAGTTGATGAATGAATAAAGGGAGTTTTTGGATTTATCTCAACTCCAGACTCATTTCAAGTCGTTTTCCCACAGTCTGGTGTTGACTGTACACTGACAAAACAGCTATTAAATGATTAAAATAATCACAAATTCTGAATAAATAAATAAATAAATAAATGTATATACATGTGGATGTGAAGCGACAGCTGCAGTCCACAAACCACAGGCTCATGAAAAAGTGCTGCCAGGTTAAACAATAAATTCATTATTTAAATACAAAAACAGAACTGTAATGGATCACACACAAGTTCATTATGCAAGGATTGAAATTTGAAAAAAAAATAAAAGTTCAGCAATAATTCGGGTCTAATGTGCAAATGATTCCCCTGTTAATGATTCCTGCTGCAGGTTTTGGCTGAAACGCGAAACCATCACGGGGAAGGAAAGTTTATCTGACTATTATCACAATAAGAAGCACAAAAGCACGAATCCAACTTTGTGTTTAACTTTTAACACTGGGTTATATTTAGTGGTAGAAAAGAGCGGCTTCATACAGATAACCTCACTTTTCCCATGTTTTCATCCACATAAACCTGCACTCTGTCCACTTGTAGGTAAGATGAAGTTGATAGACAATCCCATATAGTTTAACCACCATTAACCTGCTCGTTATCCAGCATAATGAAAGTGGTTGACACGAGGTCGCGTGCAATCACATGCACAGTGATTGACAAGCAGGCGTCTATATATATATATATATATATTTATATATATATGCATGCATATACAAGGCACTGAGCTTCGCTTGCAACTCATAACACACCAGCCCAGAAATGTGTGTTTCAGAGGTTTGTAGCTGGTGCTTCTGTGCAGGCAGGTGCTGCAGAGACTGAACACACACACACACACACACACAAACACACACACACACATCCTTCTGGCCTCACATCAGGCTGCACTGCATCGTGACAGTCGGATTATTTACCCGCCCGAGATCAAAAGGGGAGAAAACTTGTCCCATATTTAGGTTTTGTATGTCCCGAAAAACCTAAAAAACGAGAAAGAAGGAGGGAGGAGGAGGGTGAAAGGAGGGGGGATCATTTCAGCCCAAACCAGGAACATGTGTTCGTTATCTAAAGCAGGCCGTCTAAAAGACAGACTTAAAAGTCTGAAATAGACCAAAGACATTAGAGACAAACTCGAGCCTAAACAAGGCCGCGCTAACCACAGACGCAGAGTGGGGATGACATTCGGGGCATTTAGCAGACACTCTCTTCCAGGGCCACTTCCAGTAACGGCAACAGGAGGATCAGCTCGAATCTCCGCATCACCGGCGTTACAAGCAGCTCAAGTAATGAAAAGAAGGAAAAAAACGCCAAAAAACAATGTGCCCAGAATGTAAAATAAGTTAAAAACTATTTTGTCCCGGGGATATGAGTGAAACATAAAAAAAGAAGAAGAAGTGCTGGCTACAGAAGAACGAGCCAACAGAGCCAGAAGCCTCCAAAAAGGTTCTCTCTTTTTTTTTTTCTTTAAACAAACTATCCGTGACAAATGGATGCTTTCCTTTATCTGAACTGCAGGCCGCGTTGAGATGAATACGCCGATTGCTCTAATAGATGCTATCTTATCCGGCTTATTGGAAACAGTGAGCTGGGGCAGGCTACATCATGAAGAAATGGGATTAGAAATTAAGAAATAAATACGAGTTGTGCATCCATATGAGGAGAAAAACCTTCTGATCTTCTAATGTTTAAACAAACAATATTAATACAGACTTTATTAAAGCAGCGGTGAGGCGTGGAGACGCAGAATGAGGTGAATGTCAGCAAGCCTTTCCATGCCGTCCAATTATCTGACACTTTAAAATACAACAAAACAGAGACAAAACTCTTTAATAGCCTCGTTTTTAAGCAGCTAAGATGCAAACACAGGGCCGTGACTGTGGTGGATTCCACAGAATCACCTGTAGCGAGCTACGAGTCTGCCCACGAGAATAACAAAAAAAATCAGGCGTCCGGCGTGGTCCCAGGGTTAGGGACGCCGCGTCAAACTGCTGCAGAGAATATGACGTTTGACTCGGCGGCTCGACCTGAGGAGGGATCTCATGCTGAGGAAGGAGCTGCAGAAAAGTTATATATATATATATATAGATATTTTCATTTACTTCCACCCACTATTTGTCCTATCCTACTGTTATAATATATATATATATACACTTATTTTATGACAGCACTTATTTCAAACTGCAGATAACTTTCCCTTAGAATTTCATTTTAAATCTAATTTTCCAAAAAACATATATTCATAAGTAAGTAACAATTGATGCACCAAAGCAACAAATGCACAACACAAACGTCCTACTCCTTTGTAAACACGATGGAATCGCTCACACGTCTGCCAGTGAAATCGCTCCAATTTTCCCCTTAAAAACGCCGTTTGGAACCGCGTTAAAGTCTCGTTTTACACTCGCGTCTGAAACTCGCCTTCTCTTCCCCCCCACCACCCCACCCCACCCCGCCTCTGTGATGTTGTGCCGCTATGAAACGGCCGGGGAGACAAATGCATGGCAGCCCGCAAAATCACTACAGTTGTTCCTCGTGTCTTACAGAACATCAAACCGTCAATAAAACACAGAAGATACATTCCAGCTAGTTGGACAGGACATTTCTGACTTTCCTCGCTCCATGTGTTCTCGCTCCCTTTCTTTTCCGTCTCTCTCTCTCTCTCTCTCCCCCAAAAAACTTTCTCTCTTTCCCAGTTCCACCGCAGAGACTTCACATATTGCAGCCATATGAGTAAGCCATGGCTGCCTCCACAGCACATACAGACACACACACACACACACACACACACACAGGAAAAAGTGCCGTGCTCTCTCCCACTCTGTCTCACACACACACACGGGAAAGAGTTTTACAAGCAGAAGTTCTCTTTAGGAAGTCGTCAACTCCTTTGACGTTTAATAGCAGCTACGAACAAGGCTGTGAGATACAATAATATCCAGTGTCTGGAAAAGAAGGGGAAAAAATAGGAGACGTCACCGAGCAGAACTGGGAAAAGTTTTTGTTTTTTTAAAAGATCCTGTTAAAAGTTTGTAAATGTGTAATAAAAAGGCATATTGCATGCACAAAAAACACATTAGGATATGACTTTGTAGAAAAACCATAAACAGGACAGGATGGATCTGTTAGGACGGGAAAGAAATGAAAACTTATTTAAGAGTTTACACTAAAAATCAGCTGACCCTAATTTTCAGATTGTTTCCCGAGATGCTCTGATCAATATCACCAATATCAGGTTCTAATATTCTTATTTTTTAGGATAAAACTCAGCTTAAAAAACAGGGGAACTGTCATACAATTTGCCGACATGATGCACCGATGCAGAGGTTATGAAAACTGATAGAAAAAGTTACACATGGGGCATAAAATAACTTTTATCTGAGACTTCTATTGTAAAACTTGAGTCAACTTTAACAACCTTCAGGCGACTATTTAAAGTTTATTTTTTCTCGTTTAAAAAACAAAACAAAACAAAAAGGCCACGTCCTGATCCGTAATCCTCCAGAACACACGTGGCTTCCACAGCTGTCTGTGCTTCACGTGAAAATCAGTGTATAGGAAGTTATGTGCTTTAAAAAAAAAAGTCAAAACACTCGGCCGGCGACGGCGTTTATAGCTTCAGAATTGAGTTAGTGTGCCGCCTGTAAAACTGCAACGCAAACTAAACCCTCTAAAAGTTGCACGTATTTTTTACTCCAATGATCCCCACAGTTTTATGGATTGAAAAGATGCCGGTGCACAACCTTTTCCCTCCTGGCCGCGGCCGTGTGTGTGTGTGTGTGTGTTGGCTATAAAACTTCACTAAACTTTAAATATTAGAAGCTGAGAATTTACAATAGAAATTTTTAAAAAAGTCAACTTACTTTTTAAAACTACTTTTTTTTGTTTGTGTGATTGCAATTTCTGCTTGCAAAGCTACAATGAGAAAAAAAAAGTTGTTTCAACTTCTAACTTCACAAGGTTAAACCCACCCAATGAACACATGAATTAATTCATTACTCGATAAAATACGAGGTGTCAGCTTCTCAAAACAACTGGGAACAAGTGTTTGGGGAGGAGGGGGGGTCAGAGGGAAGTCTCACGCCTTTTTTTTTTTCCTCTTAAAAAAATGACTGAGGTTATCTGGTGAATAAAAGTCGGTCCACACACACACACACACACACACACACACACAGGCAGTTCTTTCGGGGGGCCGGAGCTGGAGGACTGTGGAGGACTATGTAAAAAGCTTCCTTGCAGTGTGTGCCTCATTGTGCTGCCTTCACATACTCCGCTCTCCCCACAGAGTTGTCATGCCTACCCGGCTCCTTATCTCAAAGGAACATCACAGTTTCTTACGACAAGATGGGGAGGAAGAGAGAGAAGAAGAAGAAGAAGGGGGGGTGGTGGAGGTGCAGGAGGAGGAGGAGGAGGAAGGAGAGGGGGACTTTTTTCAAAGTTGCAGTTCCCGGCATCACTAGAGAAAAGTTCCACAACAACAACAACAATCACAGATAAATACATGCTGACTCTTATGTAGGGGAGGGGGGGTGAGAAGTTCCTTTTTTTAAAGGCTCTATCACGACTTTTCACATGCAACCATGCGCTCACCACTTTCCTAACAATGAAAAAGAGGTGCAAAAAAAAAACGGCTGTAAAGCACGTAATAAACGCGCCGCCTGATCCTCCCAGAAAGCATCAAACCGGGTTGATGTTCCTGGGTAAAAATCTACAAAATCTCAAAAAAGGGGAAAAACAAAAACAAGAAAAACACACAACAAACCTCGGTCTCTGTGCTACGACCTGCGTCATCCATGGGGGGGGGGGAACCGGGGAGAAAACGTGAACTTGAGTGCGCACGATAAGTTCGTGTTGGAGAAAAGTTATCAATGAAAATGACAGTGAGAGAAGGAGGGGGGGGGAGAGAGGGGAGGAAAAAAAAAAAAGAAGTAGCACATGGTAGTTACACAGGAGCTGCTCTGAAAAACACACACACGTCGAAAACACCGGCTGCTAGCAACTTGTAAGCCAGTCAGGCTGTCACTATCACAACTTAATGCCCCCCCCCTCCTCAAGGCGAGAAAAAAGACAGAAACTTATAGACAAAAAAAGGAACAGCACAAACCTACTTGAGGCGACTACTCCACGTCCTTTTTTTCTGCTTGTTGGCTTCAAACTCAGTGTTAAATCAAAGCAGCAGCCGGACCCGGTAGCCCCCCAATTTGTATTAGTGCCGCGTTTGGGTGTCCTAACCTAAATGTAAATTGCCATGTGAATTGAAAGCGGCGCAGCTCTTTTTCCTCCCTCTCTCCCTCTCTCTCTCTCTCTCTCTCTCTCTCTCTGTGTGTGTCTCTCTCTCTTCATTCAGCAGATCCCTCTTTCCTTACCGACGCTGCTCAGGCCGTTAGTTACATAAGACGCAAACCGACTCCTGCCCGTCGTAAAAAAAAAAAAAAAAAAGGAAGGAGAGAGAGCGAGAAGCAAGAGAGAGAGAGAAAAAAGCGACGTTTTTTTTCGGCACCTAAACGCAGCATCGATGGCTCCGAACAACGAACAATTTCCATTCTCCCACTTGACCGACAGCATGCGTTTTCATCTACAACTCCTACCGTGCACATCGATGCGTTTTTTTCCTCCCCTCTCCCTCTCTCCCTCTCTCTCTCTCTATCTCTATCTCTATCTCTCTCTCCCTCTTCTGGTTTTCGCCACTGCAGCAAGTAGACAGGAGGCTGTTCAGGCTAAATGCATGGTGTGTGTGTATGTGTGTGTGTGTTGTTTCTTAATGGTGCTGCTTACCTGTTGATCAAATATAAGCATTAGCCTCTTTTCTCTTGGTGTGTGTGTCTCTTCCAGCAGCCTGTTAAGATGGTGGCTGGCTGGCTGCTTGGCTGGCTGGTTCGTCTCTTTGTGGGTTTTTTTTTTTGTTTGTTGATGATGTCGGACGGGGTGACTGTGTTCTTGGCTGTCTCTCTTTTTCCTTTTTTTTCTCCCCCCCCCCTTTCTCTCTTTTGGTCTGAGAGGGAAAGAGAGATGAGTTGCGATAGCTTCACTGCAACCACATTTTTTTTCTCTAAAAAGCAAGGCTAACGCCGACTGGTTAGTGGGGTGAGTTTGGCTCTGGTGGTGCAGATAAGTCCGATTTTTTCTTTTTTTATAAGTAGGGTATTCGGCCGCCCATATCGCGGATTTGCTGGGGGGGGAAACCAGCAAACCGAGGCTGGTTATCTGTTATTTTTTTGGATCGGACCAGTGTTATCGCTTTGCTGTGACAGGACCTCTGCTGCCTGCCTCTGTAGGCTGGGGCATTACGTCACAGGAGGAAGACACAGCAGCTCTATTAATATCAAGAAGCCACCGCGAGGACCTGGTCTTAAAGAGACACGCACACATTAATCTGATTTATTCACCGGTCGTACGGAAATCACGACTGACAGACACCGGAATATCGCTAGAATCGCTCAAACACGGTTAACATTTTAGTAAAAGTCAGAAAGACTGACTCTTAAAGTGACACGCACACCAATTTAATTTGTTTACACTGTTAATGCACAATCAAGACGGACTCTTAAAGTGACACACACACACACTAATCTGATTTATTCACTCGTCCTATGGAATCAAGACTGACTCACAGTGACAAACACTAGAACATTAGTAGGATCATTTAAACACAGTTAATACACCAAATAATTTAGTAAAAGTCAGAAAGACTGACTCTTAAAGTGACAGGCACACCAATTTAATTTGTTTACACTGTTAATGCACAATCAAGACGGACTCTTAAAGTGACACACACACTAATCTGATTTATTCACTCGTCCTATGGAATCAAGACTGACTCACAGTGACAAACACTGGAATATCGGTAGAATCACTCAAATACGGTTAATTCTTTAGTAAAATTCAGAAAAACTCCCTCTTAAAGTGACACGCACACTAATTTGATTTGTTTACACTGTTAATGCACAATCAAGACGGACTCTTAAAGTGACACACACACACACTAATCTGATTTATTCACTCGTCCTATGGAATCAAGACTGACTCACAGTGATACACACTAGAACATCAGTAGGATCATTTAAACACAGTTAATACACCAAATAATTTAGTAAAAGTCAGAAAGACTGACTCTTAAAGTGACACGCACACACACTAATCTGATTTATTTACTCTGCACTATGGAATCAAGACTGACTCACAGTGACAAACACTGGAATATCAGTAGGATCATTTAAACACAGTTAATACACCAAATAATTTAGTAAAAGTCAGAAAGACTCCCTCTCAAAGTGACACGCACACTAATTTAATTTGTTCACGCTGATAATGCACAATCAAGATGGACTCTTAAAGTGACACACACAGTAATTTGATTTATTTACTGTTCATACTGAATCAAGACTGACGCTGGAATATCGGTAGAATCCCTCAAACATAGTTAATACTTCAGTAAAAGGGAGAATAACTCACTCTAGACACGCACACACTAATTTATTTTCTTTACATTGTTAACGCACAATCAAGAATGACTCTTAAAGAGACAAATACCCTTATCTGATTTATTCACTAGTCGTATGTAATCCAGACCAGTATGGTCACTTAAAAGACCGACTTTTAAAGTGAAACGCATCATAATCTAATGTATTTTCACACTTCATGCAAAATTAAAGTGTCTGATGGTGGCAAATGCTGTACTATCAGTATCAATTAAACACAGTTTTTATACACCTAAACACTTCACTAAAACTGAAAAAGCTTAAAGTGACACACACCTAAATATCACTTTGTTACACAGTTAATACAAAATCTAAAGTGACACACCATAATCTAATTTCTTTATACAGTGCATAAAAAATCAACTAAATCAAGACTGACTGACAGTGGCAAACATTATTAGTATCAAAGTGTAATACTAAATACTTTACTAAAACTAAAAAAAACTGAGTATTAGAAGTGACTAAATATTACTTAGTTACACAGGTAATACAAAATCGGAAGCAACACATGCTAATCTACCAAAATACTTTACTAAAAAGTAACACACACCTAAATCACTTAGGTACACAGTTATTACAATACAGTCATTACAAAATCTAAAGTGACAGACACTGTAATCTAATTTATTTACACAGTTCATGCCCAATCAACTAAATTAAGACTGACTGAAAATGACAAATACTATAATAAAAGTGTCAATTAAAAAAGTTGATACTGAATACTTTACTAGAACCAAGAAGACTGATGTGGAAGCTAATACAAAATCTAAAGTGACAGACACTGTAATTTAATTTATTTATATGGTTTACACAAAATCAAGACTGACTAAAAGTGACAAACATGGTAATGTCAGTGTCACTTAGACATTTTAGTTTTTTTCTTTTTTTTAAGTTTATATAGCAAATTCTTAACTAAAACTAAGACTGTTTCTTAAAGTGACAAACCTAAATATCCCTTAGTTCCAAAATCTAAAATGACAGACACTAAAAATTTATTTATTTAAACAGTTTATACAAAATCAGCTAAATTAAGACTAACCAGTAGTGACAAATACTTAGGTTGAAATATTAACTTGCCCCACGATTGGCTGGCGACCATCTGGGGTGTATCCCCCTGCCTCTCGCCATAAAATGCGCTGGGATAGGCTCCAGCAGACCCCTGCGACCCTGAAAGGGAATAAGCGGGATAGAAAATGGATGGATGGATGGATGGATGGATGGAAATATTAACTATTTGAGTAAAATTAAGAATATTGACTCTTAAAGTGACACAAAATTGGTTACACAATTAATACAAAATCTAAAGTGACTTTTGTTTACACAGTTTATACAAAATCAACTAAATTAAAACAGATTAATTAAGAAGTAACAACCACTGTAATAGACACAGTGTATATTCCAAAATACTTCACTAAAAGTAAGGCGACTCACTCTTAGTGAGTTAATTCAAAGTAAATTAATTTACACAGTTTAAGCAAAATTATACTGACCAATAGTGACAAATGTTATACTATCAGTATCAATTAAACAATGTCTATATACCAAAATACTAATTAGACTAAAACTAATAGGACTGACTGGTAAAGTGACACATTATTATTTTCGTCGAAACTGGTTAGATTTGATCTGAGATTAAGGGGTTAAGTAAAAGTAGCAGTAAAACAATGTTAACTGACTCCAATTTAATTTTCAATTTAAAGAAGTCCCTTTCAAATTGTAATACAGATTAATTCTCATTCTTATAGGTTATCTTTGATATTTCTGGTGTGTATAATTCCATCCATGTAGGACACAAAGGTCAGTGAAAACGGTGATTCGTGCAAAAATGACAACGTGGTGGTAGTTCAGGAGAAAATTTGCAATTTATTTGGCCGTCCACGGTAGCCTGCCATTTTACTGTACGGTGTAATTACACTGAACTCTGCGTAGTCGTACTGGCAGAATTAAAGAAGACGTTTTAAAGATCCCCTCTGGAAACGCATTAATTTAAAACACATGAAAAGACTCCATTTGGAACAATATTGTGCATCTGTGTGTTTCAGCAGATGACTGTGAAAACCGCTTTGTAGTGTCAAACCCTGCGCATACATCATTCTGCAGAGCGAGGCCGAAACATTCAGCTGAAGGAACAAGAAGAAGAAGAAGAAGAAGAAGAAGAAAAAAAACTCATTTTTTGGAAGGGGACTCTAATGAACCCACATGCAAATAATTTACTACAGCGTTCACAAGCATTTAGAATGCAAATCAATCCTTTACAGCTTCAAAATACATGCAAAACACAAGTTAAACTGTTATAGCTTATATCTTAAATCAAAACCTCGGGCGATATAAAAATCAAAAAAGTGCATTTAAATCAACCAAATTTGACGCAGTCTCCAGCAGAAGATCAGAGGTCTGTATCTATTAATAACTCTTATCTGGTATCACTGCCTGTTTAACCGCAGGGTGAACGAAGCTTGGGCGCGCGTGATCGAAATCTCACTCAGTAAATGGATTTATAAGATGATAATTTACCTCGTCATGACAAGCCGTTGCATTTACAGAAAAAAAAAATTATAGGCGACGTAACAACAGCCCGGGATTTTTATTGTTCTACTACTAGAACGACTCAAATTATACATGATTTGATCTGAGTGAAACATCATGGGTTTGGGGATTGTTTTTATTGTGGCCGTGAAGGAAAAAAAAAAGAATAATAATCAAAGAATAGTGTGCAGGAATGTTGCGGGAGGAACTGAGTGACATCAACAATGAATGTGCCCTTGTTAGCGGAGTATGAAAACCAGGCTCTTCACAGGCATTCCCCCACCACTGCAGGAAGGCACTGTGAACTTTTTTTTTTTTTTGCTTCTTTTTTTCAAATGCTGCCATTCTGAAGCCAAAAGGTGATTTTTTTTGTTGTTGGAGGTGGAGGGGGGGGCGCGGAACAAAGGCAACAGTGCGCCCTCAGGGCATGCACACTGCAGGATCCACCACCTCCTGAGTGGTGTAAGCTTTACACGGGAAAAAAAGTCACTTGAAGAAATAATACACCTGCCACAAGTCTAGTACATGAACCTGCTATTGATTACTTTTTTTTTCACGCCTTCCTCCAAAATTCTCTTCATGTCTGTCTTCAAGGAGGAGGATTGTGTACCCTGTGTCATAGTCCCTTTTTTCTTATTTCCAAATAATATTGTCTTGTCGGTGAAAAACAATCTTTGTTTCCACCAACATGAGGTCGTACACAATGTGGTCGTGATGACACATCGACTACCTGTGACGACTGGCTAGACTTGTCACAGACGCCGTGTAATTTACTGCAGGTTCCCACTGACCTTTTTCTTTTTGTTTCCTGTTGAATTGTTGTTTGACAAATGTCGGGGGGGGATCTGAAATATATTGGTTCCTAATCTGTTTTGCACGGTGGCTTGTATCATCCGTGGCTTCATCATCCCTTTAACTTTAACTCCTTTTTTCCTGTCTCTGCAGAAGTGGAAAATATAAAATGCATAGTGTTTATTGCGATGCAGTGCAGAAATGTCAGACGTCAAATTGTCAGTGGTAATGCAAAGTATTCTGCAAACACAGATGTTATCAAATAATACATTTGTAAGGTTGCAAAAACATTAAGACACAACCCACGTTCATGGTGGCATTATGTATATTAATACACTGCTTTATTCATTAATTACTCGTGGCAACACACCATCTTCGGAAAAACTATTTATTTGTATATGAATGTAGTTCCTAGGACACGGGGCTGGGTTTACACATTGCATTCATTAGTTTAACAGTCGATGACAATATTTACAAACAGCATTCAGTTATTTAAATGAAATTAAATGTTTTGATTTTCAGTCTTCAGTTCTTCTGTTTGGCATAATCCACCTAAATATTATTATTAAATCACTATCTGGTTTATATTTTATTGCAGACTGACAAATTTCCTGCACGAGCATATTGGAAAAACTCTGCAAAAATGCACTATTGCTGATTAAATGAAGGCTGCAAACAGACAAACAGACAAAAATACAGCAGTAAAGGTTGAGGTTTGACCTGTGGAGGGTGGAGTGGTAAAGTTCTCACTGTGCATCTCTATTTACTAAAACACGCAAAGTATAAATCCCAAGACTTTAAGCGTCAGGCATTCACAGCAGCAGCAGCAGCAGCGAAGAAAGACAGGAAGCACATATAATATTTTACTAATAACAAGGGCAATCCCAACACTGATCCTCTGACTCCGCTGTCTGAAAAAACAAATCGGCCGAGCCCCCCTGCAGTTTTCATCCTTTTGTGCCGAGCCTTGAATCTCGTTGACCCTTAATCAGAGGATACAAAGAGGGAACCATGAAAACATGTGTACACACACAACAACAAACCGTGTCCAGTAATCAGCGATAGGCGTAATCCTCGTGAGAGCGTTCGACTCGGCATATGTGGAGAATCTCTTTATTCTGTGAACATCAGAGAGTTTTATACACAAGACATCCGAATTGAGCAAAGGCGGATTACAAAAAAAAAAAAAAGCCAAATAAAAGCAGATTGTTATAGATGTGTCTGGTAACATGCTTTTTAATTTTTTAATTAAGATTTCTTTACTTTCCTAGAATAAAGTGCAGTTGCAACTCCACTACATTAGGGGGCAGTGGCGCTCTCATTGGCAGAGTGTGAGCAGGGAGCATACAGCACAGAGTATGAGTATGAAGTGTAGTGAATTTTCAGATGCACTTTAAATCTTCTCTGTTAGTTAATAAAGCTATTCTTTGTTGTAAGTTGGTCCATATTTCTTTCTTTTTTATTCTCTTATACGTTAATAAGGATAAAGTGTTATGCAGAGGTACTTAAAACAATTTTATAGACAAATAATTATATTTATAGTTGTGCGGGGGGTGGGGGTGAGATGTTTAAAAGAGGAAATGGACATTAGAATATCCAGGAAATCCCATACACAATTTTTTCTATTATCATGTTAAATTATGCTCATGTCCCGTAGAAGACCAGTAAAACTTCAATAAAACTTACTGTACAGTGACACTGACAGACTGAGGTTGTACCCGGCTGTTTAATGGGCCACTCTGACCAGCTCCGAAACTTAAATACTTAATGCTCCTTTATATCCTACTAATGATATTCGGTGATTTAGGCGGACAGAAAGACGCAGACGCAGAGCGGGAGACTGGCTAACGGAGCGATCCACTGACACTGCACATTACAGTGTCAGTAAAAGTCACTTCTCTGCTGTTTTAATGACCCGCTATGACCTTCTCTGTATTAAATAATAAACATCTCTCAAGCATTTTATATGTAATGTATGCCTTTTGGTTTTAAGTGCCTTATTCTCTGTACCTATGCGCTCCTTAGTTTCTTAAGTTTATTAACTTATTTGTTCTTTTTCCAAAGGCAGCAGGTAATTTTTTTTAATCCTTCCTACCAGAGAGGCTCGAAGTCAGGACAATGTGTTTGCATGGTCTGTGCCTAACTCCACTGACTATTAGATACAGAAAAAATTTATAATATAATTGTTTGTTCATGAAATTATAACTTTGCAGTAGGGTGAAAAGATATCGGAACATAATGTATATAAATAAAATGGAAAGAAATGGATGTATTTGCACATTAAGTGCAGAGATCATGAAGGAGAAAAAAGTGTGTAATGATATATTCATATAATGTTGGTGATTTTCTGACACACACAACAAATCAAGAGTTGATTTTATTATTTTCTCATACGGCAGTGGCAGTATAGTTGAAATAAATGTGTCTTTTCAAATAATAAAACACTGAAATAATCCTTAGGAAGGATTCACTTTCATGTTAAATTCTTGCCTAGTGCTTTATCTGTGAGCTGGCCTTTAGGCTGGAAAGGAAAGAAATAAAAAAAGAATCCTTGACAGATTGCCTGTGGTGGTCCAGCTCAGAGCGGACGCCAGCATCACGACCACAACCATCATTATCAATGGAAGGAATGAGCCAAAAAAACATGGTTACAATTTGTATTTAATTATCCCGTATCACCACAGAAGAGGAAGACAGGACGTGCAACGGCCTTTCATCCATCTTTTCTTTACTTCACCCCACGCAAGGATGAAATAAGACAAAAATCCACCTGAAGGCCCAACTAGGACTGTTTACAGAAAGGCAATCAGGTATGGAGGACGACGTCTAAGGAGTCTCATATATCTGAGTCGTCTTTTTTAGCCTGATATTGTGTCTCTAGTGAAAATTAAACATTCACTACATTCACCTACAGAACAGAACAGAAATACAACATCCATCCATCCATTTTCTATCCCGCTTATTCCCTTTCGGGGTCGCAGGGGTCTGCTGGAGCCTATCCCAGCGCATTTTATGGCGAGAGGCAGGGATACACCCCAGATGGTCGCCAGCCAATCGTGGGGCACACACACCATTCACACACCATTCACACACACACTCACACCTATGGGCAATTTAGATTTGCCAATTAACCTGAGCATGTTTTGTATTGTGGGAGGAAGCCGGAGTACCCGGTGAAAACCCACGCAGACACGGGGAGAACATGCAAACTCCACACAGAAAGGTCCCAGACCCAGGCCCCAAGGCGGTCTTGAACCTGCGACCTTCTTGCTGTGAGGCAACAGTGCTACCCACTGCTCCACCGTGTCGCCCAGAAATACAACATATATTTCTAATTTGATCCCTATAATATGTTGAACTATATAGTGTAAATGTAAAAGAGCTTGACCTGCTTAAATAGATATACGGTTTAAAATGACACAAACATAGCTAGCTGCTAACGATAGCCAACATTGATGAGCTGCATGAGCCAATTAAAGCACAGGGCCAGGAAATAGTCAAATTAAGGTTTTGACCACCTTTCATTTGATGGATTTTCCTATGATGAGAAAGTCAACCAACAGGCAGTGCCCAAATACACCATTTAACTGTGTCTTTAGCTTTTCCTTAAAGATCAAGAGGGTTTGGTGACCCATGAAAACTCCAGGAGTGACCAGTGAGGTCATCCCTTACCCTTCCATCCACGTGTGAGGCCTCTATTTGGTGTCGGATCCTAAACGAGAACACGATGCCTACCATCCAAGACGGTGGGCTAGCTCCATCGGGGGCAGCTGCCGAGCTCTGTCATCCTAACAGAGAGAGCCAGGCCGTGACCTCCACGTCCCGGGTTCTTCAGATGACCCCAGAACGACCCGGGGAAAACACTGTGTCGTATTACCCTTTTTTTTTGCAGCGGGGATAGTTGCTCTGTTGAAGTGTAGGCGTTATTAATCAGCATTAGGCATTAAGCAATTTACATTCAAGGCTAACGTTGCGGAAGGTGGCGTGCAATTTATGTAGTTTGTGAAGGACACTGGCCTCCGGCATGAAAGTCAAATGTGTTGGACGAGCAATAAAATCCCAACGCGAGTTACTGTCTCCTTCATTATAACATAAAAAACATGCTGTTACATGTTATTTATGTTATAATGAAGGAGCCCGACATCGTGTTTCTTGCACCTATTGATTGCCTCCGCGCGTCATCCTTGTTTCAGGCATATACGGAATTTACAGTATAATAAAAGTGATTTTCTATTTGCTTAACCGTAACCATACTTTACTGAGGGGTTATTCACCATGAGCGGTTTTCTTCTCTAACCTGAGTCATGCTTTGCCATCAATACCGTGAGCGGATACCGTAAATCTAAATAATTGCAAAAACATTGTCATTGATGTGATATTACTGAAATGTTTTTTTTTTGTACAAATGTCCATTATTACCATTTCTTTCTGGAAGCAGAGCATGAGTATATAACAATCTGGTCCACGGACTACATATGGAGAAGTCTTTTAGAGAAATTCTGGCACGTTTACCAAAGGAAGGAACAGACGTATCTAACCTTCCTGCTTGATGTTTCAGAGTCAGACTCTTAACGTTTTATTGTGCCAGTGTCACAGCGGTAACTCCAGGCATCGGGATTCCGCCCCGCGGGCGAAACGATCTCTGTGAGAAGGCAGAGTGTGTTTGTGAGAAACATGATACTTCGTACTTTTAGGACTAGTCGTAAGGCACCAGACCTTTTCATCCATGTCTTAAAACACTGTTCCTGTTGTCCTCTAAAACAGCAGCTCCCGTGATGCGGAAAAGGCCTCGATCCGACCTCCATGCAAACAGACGTGATGGGCCGTTAACGTATGTCTGTATGTAGGGGAAGTGTGGGCATGGATTGTAGATAAAATAACGGGGATGTGCGTTATGCAGAACATCGTTGTTTTAACAACCTGAAAATGGTAAAGAGACACGCTGATAAAGCACAGTTTAAACTGAAGGAAATCAGCTACACAGCTGAGTTTAAGACATAAGACAGGTGGTACGAGTTGGAGGAAAGACTGGATCAGTGGATCACAGAGCAGAGACTGGATCAGTGGATCACA
Organism: Eupleurogrammus muticus; assembly: GCA_036785175.1. NCBI lineage: Eukaryota > Metazoa > Chordata > Actinopteri > Scombriformes > Trichiuridae > Eupleurogrammus > Eupleurogrammus muticus. The sequence continues at coordinate 1,399,713 of JAYKQN010000036.1, read as the reverse complement.
GAACAGAGACTGGATCAGTGGATCACAGAGCAAAGACTGGATCAGTGGATCACAGAGCACAGACTGGATCAGTGGATCACAGAGCAAAGACTGGATCAGTGGATCACAGAGCAAAGACTGGATCAGTGGATCACAGAGCAAAGACTCGATCAGTGGATCACAGAGCAAAGACTGGATCAGTGGGTCACAGAGCAAAGACTCAATCAGTGGATCACAGAGCAAAGACTGGATCAGTGGATCACAGAGCAAAGACTGGATCAGCGGATCACAGAGCAAAGACGGTCACCATTCGACTAAAAGCAGAAAAGCAGAAGAAGAAATGAAAATCGAACATTTCAGTCTTGGTGCTTTTGTTTCTGTGCCATTTCTCCATCCAGACCAGGACTACGGTAGCGCAGCAACTTCCAGCGGATTATAATGCATCATTTAGAGGAAAGTGACTCTGATGGTGAAGAAAGTGAAGCTGGCATGTTCGATGGAGATTTAGCTGCTGTTGGAATCAGAAACAGAGGATGAGGACTTTGATGGTTTGATTGATGACATTACCCCACTCTATTTTTAAATACACACACAAACTCAGTTTAGCTCCTGCTCTATTTCTGTATATAAACCCTCCCCTATAGTTAGGCGCCTTATGTGTGTTAAATGCAGAGTACAATACAAAATATGGTACGTTTTTTTTCCATTTTTCTGGCTAGGTTTGAGGCCACAGACGTCTGTTTTTTCAGTGATAATTAAGCGTCAGCCTGTGACAGAACAACTAGATTGTTGCCTCGGAGCTGGTGGAAACGACTGGGGAAAAAAAAAAAAAAACAGGTCACACATCAGGCGCTCCGGCGGATAAAGGTGTGTTATCCATTATGTGTTCAGATGACGCCCGGAGCAAACCATCAGCAAATCATGAACTATGATGAAATTAACTTTTGGTTTTATAAAAAAAAAAAAAAAAAAGCGGAGGTGTAGGAGCATGACTGGCTCAAAATTGATTTAGTGATATTCCACTCGAGCGTCACTTTTCTAGAATATCAAACGCTCATTGTAGGTTTGATGGTTGCTCTAAAAGCGCTGATGATATGTCACTGGTGGGAAGAAAGAATCAAAGTGTTTATAATAAACTTTTTTTTTCCAATAAACCCCTCCTGGTTTGGAAATCTTTTCTTGTCACAGTCACAGTCATTGTAACGGACCACAAAGACGTGGTAAAAGCCGTGATTCAGGCTGACCACCAACGAAGATATTAAAAAAAACTTTTCTGGAGTCTTTTTTTAGATCTGTGTGGTTGAGCCGTGAGGTCATGGAAGGTGTTTAACTTTATCTTTTTGCTCATTAATCCGCTGTGTTGTGGTTTTGGAGTCAGCGTCGGCTCTATAGGGGATGTTTTTTTTTTTTTTTAAATGGCCTTGGTCATTACGATCACGCCGTGCGCTCTCACACAATCTGATGACTGTCATTAGCCGGTTCCCATACTAGCGTGTCAAACAGCACGCCGTACATCAAATGCATGGAGACGAAGACACTGCTCATTAATCTACTGACATTGTCCTAACAGTAGTGAATGGACAGTACGAAAAGGTCAAAGGTCACGATATAAAACATACCTGACGTAGAATATAGCAGATCCTATATCTGTTATATGGATGCAAGCTCCTATATTATTATTACTTTATTATAGGCTGGTGTTTGATAAAAGGATAACACATAAGATAATACTGCATGGTTATTTTCTGCAGCTAAAGAAACTATAGTATTATGCATGATTAAATTGATATAAGAAATTAACTGATATAATGTGAACTTTAGTGTAATTGAACAGCAATATTAAAGAATTTGTGAATACTGTTGCATTTACTTATTATTACCAAGACTAAAATAACTCACATTTTTAAATTATTTTACACCATAAACTGCATAAATAAGTGAGTAGGTAATGTATAACTAAATAAAATTAATCCATCCATCCATCCATTTTCTATCCCGCTTATTCCTTTTCAGGGTCGCAGGGGTCTGCTGGAGCCTATCCCAGCGCATTTATGGCGAGAGGCAGGGATACACCCCAGATGGTCGCCAGCCAATCGTGGGGCACACACACCATTCACACACCATTCACACACACACTCACACCTATGGGCAATTTAGATTTGCCAATTAACCTGAGCATGTTTTGTATTGTGGGAGGAAGCCGGAGTACCCGGTGAAAACCCACGCAGACACGGGGAGAACATGCAAACTCCACACAGAAAGGTCCCAGACCCAGGCCCAAGGAGGTCTTGAACCTGCGACCTTCTTGCTGTGAGGCAACAGTGCTACCCACTGCTCCACCGTGTCGCCCAATAAAATTAATAAATAATATAATGATTAAACTGAATTAATAGAGTAGGCTAAGCTGGGGAATGTATTGCTGTATCTGTAGCAGAAAAAAGTGCAGAAATATAGCTTGTGTGTTTTATTCCTTTTAAATGGCGAGTCAGTCGGCATCTGGGCCGCTGGGGTTTTTTCGGGTCATCTCGGCTCGTCTCGAATTTTTCTTTCGAAGTCTCTGATTTATTCGCGGTCTGTGACGTTTGTTCTGCTGCATATGCAGAAAAGAAAAAGGACTATAGGCTCACACAGGCTGACCCGTGCACACGTGAAGCCGCCGGTCTATTTAGACGCATGATATCACGACGATTCTTTTTTTAAACATCAGCGTGACGCTCAGGTTAAACATGCGACCCCCCCCCCCCACGACAAACAAAGTCACAATCATAAAATTAGAATCAATACAAACACATATAACTATACTTGACTATTGTCCTATGTTATCTGGTCTATTCTATGAGTTTAAAACATTTTATTCACATCAGTTTTCGCTATCTTTAAATACATCATTTTACTACATGAACATCTCGACAACAAAACCAGTTAGAATGAGTAGGAGGAAATAGAACATTATAAAGTGTGATATATGAACGACTTCTTGCATTTAAAAGAGCGTTAAATATGACAACACTACACTTGCATTATATTTTGCAGTATTACAATATTTATATTATGTAGAATAGGTAAATGTCTGTGGAAATACAATGTTATTACAGCTAGTCTACGCCTGTGTGTGTGTGTGTGTATTGTAGCCCTTGAAAATAAATTACTGTAAAAAGTATTTATTCGCACGTCGCGTCTCTTTGGGAGGTTTGGGTTTCCAACCGGTCCGTCATAAACACGCGGCTCGGGTAACACCTGTCCCACGGAGGATCATAATATCCAAACAGATACCCTTCACGTGCAGGGAGACCCGCGGCTTTGTAATTAGACCACTGGACCTTCTCTGCCGCCCAGAACAATTTCTATAAAGTGAATTTATAACGCGGGGGTAGCGTCTAGGTTTTAGTGGCGTGAAAGGCCGACAAACGTGTGAAAGACTGACGGAGATACTTGTTGAATGGAAAGAATAACTTATGAAATGTAAATCTGGTTTCGGTTTACGTCCATATGTCAGTAGAACATTTATAGATTTTACACACACACACACACACACACACACACACTTTTCCTCACAAATCAGCGGCGTGTCTTTTTTTTCCCCTCCTCTCTCGGTCTGTCTGCATTTCCTTCTTCTCTGTTTTCCCTTTCGTCTGTGAGTTGCGTCCCCTGACACACACACACACACACACACACACACACACACACACACACACACACACACGCACACAGACAAGGAGGGACTCTGTCTGGACGAGATTTTACAAAGTTGTTTTGAAAACACTGAGGTAACGTTTAGTCAAAGTCCCAATATAATTCTGTCTTTGTCCCGACTCATGACACATGGCATGAAAACCACGGAGCTTCGTCCTCGGCGCTTTTTTGTTCCAAAGCTTATTAATTTGAACTGATAGAATAAATCAGCACGGTGTGGACAGACACAGTCGAACAGGAAAATGACATTTTATTTGACTTCTGATTATAAAAAGGTCTCAGTGTTACAGAAACACCGTCCCGTGTTTCAAACTCGATCCACAGAGAAATGCACTCAGAAACTTTGCCTTAAAACGGACATCAGGACATCTGTCGATTCACAAATCAGCCAATCAGGGGAGGTTTTTTTTAATATTGATGAGACGTACAAAGCTTGAGATGCAAAACTTTAACAATGCATTTCACTGAGATAATAAGGAATGAACGTTGCTGCAGGTTGCACTGTTTAGATGCACATACAGAAAACGTACGTATACACATGTCTAAACTGTTTAGGGACCAACACGAGCACTTTCCACAACGCCATCATGCCAGATATATTATTATACGACTATTACGGTATAAAAATGTACCAAACAGTAAATATAGCAGCACTCGGCGGGTGTTAATTTGAGACCCTAATCCTGCAATTTGAAGGAGATTAGTTCTTCCACTTTAGATTTTTTTTTGCTGTATATGCAGATTTAAACAGAAACTACCTGTATCCAGGGTTTCTTCTATTTGATTTTCACACAAGGCTTTATATTAAAGATGGAAAAACAAATGGAAACACCTGTTGCACCACATTTAAGGAAACACCTGAATAAACAAGTGGAGAAGCACAATGAATCCAGATGCTCCCATACTGGTGTATAAATGCACCATAAATAGTACAATTAACCACTTAACAACCAATCCTGCTATGTAGCACATATAAAAAATGCTAAGTTGATTCTGTTTCAGCTGCAATATGACAAACAGAACTGTCTAGTTTCAATAGGACCAGTGACATCTGCATCCTAGATAGTTTATTTGGAAAATCTTTCTTTTTTCCACAGTAGGTGCATACATAACACAAACAAGAAAGACATACAGAATTATACGGAATTATACAAAATACAGGATTTACGGGGACACTGAATTACAGGTCACACGACAGAGACAAAGACATTGATTGACACTGGACACACCACAGACTGGATTTCCTGTAACTTAAGCAGAGGTTACTTATTTAAAGCACGTACGACTGTAGGAACAAAGCTCTCACTAAAACAGGCCTTCCTGCACATGTGTCGTCTATACCTACAGGATATAAGGAAGGAGGGGGGCATGTGAGTGCTTTGTGGATCAGGGATGAGTTGATGCATGAAATGTTTTAGTAGAAATGCCCAATGTGCACTAAAGTGCCTTGTTAAATGCGTAATGTTCACTAAAGTGCCTTTTTAAAAGCCTAAATATGCACTAAAGTGCCTTTTTAAATGTGCAACATGCACTTACAGTAAGTGCTTTTTTAGGTGCCTAATGTGCACTAAAATGCCTTTTTAAATGTCTATAGGTGCAATAAAGTTCCTTTTTAAATGTGCAATGTGCACCAAAGTGCCTTTTTAATTGCAATCAGTGGTGAAAACACTGGGACACACCAGGAAATGCTGTGAAACTTTACTACTGCAGTTACTTAAATGTAGGAACCTTTTTTGTTCTGTATATTCTTGAGCCCAAACTGCATGTCACAGAACCAGCTTAGATTACCATGGCCCTCCAGACCCCACCCCCCAGGGAATTATTTACTTGTTCTATAATGTCCACAAGTTAAATCTACACAATACTGATCACTGATCCTCACTAAAACCTACGATGAGTAGTCCAATTAGACAGATTTAGGTTTTAATAATGCATCATTCATATATAATACACATAAAATACACTGTTGTTGCCCTTTTTTTTCTTTTCGCCCCCACCCTTCAGCATACATTAAATGAGCATGTTGATGCATCAGTATGATATGTAAGGGGAAAAAAAGCAACTTTTTCTCAGGTGACTTAGAACGTCAATTGAGGACATGATCAGACCATGTCGGCAAGAACAGTGCGTCGACAATTACACAGTAAGGATGTTATAGTAGAGAGGGATGTTATAGTAGAGAGGGACGTTATAGTAGAGAGGGATGTTATAGTAGAGAGGGATGTTATAGTAGAGAGGGACGTTATAGTAGAGAGGGACGTTATAGTAAAGAGGGATGTTATAGTATAGAGGGATGTTATGTTATAGTAGAGAGGGATGTTATAGTAGAGAGGGATGTTATAGTAGAGAGGGATGTTATAGTAGAGAGGGATGTTCTAGTAGAGAGGGATGTTATAGTAGAGAGGGATGTTATAGTAGAGAGGGATGTTCTAGTAGAGAGGGATGTTATAGTAGAGAGGGATGTTATAGCAGAGAGGGATGTTATAGTAGAGTGGGATGTTATAGTAGAGAGGGATGTTCTAGTAGAGAGGGATGTTATAGTAGAGTGGGATGTTATAGTAGAGAGGGATGTTCTAGTAGAGAGGGATGTTATAGCAGAGAGGGATGTTATAGTAGAGAGGGATGTTATAGTAGAGAGGGATGTTATAGTAGAGAGGGATGTTATAGTAGAGAGGGATGTTCTAGTAGAGAGGGATGTTATAGTAGAGAGGGATGTTATAGTAGAGAGGGATGTTATAGTATAGAGGGATGTTATAGTAGAGAGGGATGTTATAGTAGAGAGGGATGTTAGAGTACAGAGGGACGTTATGTTATAGTAGAGAGGGATGTTATGGTAGAGAGGGATGTTATGGTAGAGAGGGATGTTATAGCAGAGAGGGATGTTATAGTAGAGAGGGATGTTATAGTAGAGAGGGATGTTATAGCAGAGAGGGATGTTATAGTAGAGAGGGATGTTATAGTAGAGAGGGATGTTATGTTATAGTAGAGAGGGATGTTATAGTAGAGAGGGATGTTATAGTAGAGAGGGATGTTATAGTAGAGAGGGATGTTATAGTAGAGAGGGATGTTATAGTAGAGGGGGATGTTATAGTAGAGAGGGATGTTATGTTATAGTAGAGAGGGATGTTATAGTAGAGAGGGATGTTATAGTAGAGAGGGATGTTATAGTAGAGAGGGATGTTATGTTATAGTAGAGAGGGATGTTATAGTATAGAGGGATGTTTTAGTAGAGAGGGACGTTATAGTAGAGAGGGATGTTATGTTATAGTAGAGAGGGATGTTATAGTAGAGAGGGATGTTATGGTAGAGAGGGATGTTATAGTATAGAGGGATGTTTTAGTAGAGAGGGACGTTATGTTATAGTAGAGAGGGATGTTATAGTATAGAGGGATGTTATAGTAGAGAGGGATGTTATAGTAGAGAGGGATGTTATAGTAGAGAGGGACGTTATAGTAGAGAGGGACGTTATAGTAGAGAGGGATGTTTTAGTATAGAGGGATGTTTTAGTAGAGAGGGATGTTATAGTAGAGAGGGATGTTATAGTATAGAGGGATGTTTTAGTAGAGAGGGACGTTATAGTAGAGAGGGATGTTATAGTAGAGAGGGATGTTATAGTAGAGAGGGACGTTATAGTAGAGAGGGATGTTATAGTAGAGAGGGATGTTATAGTAGAGAGGGACGTTATAGTAGAGAGGGACGTTATAGTAAAGAGGGATGTTATAGTATAGAGGGATGTTATGTTATAGTAGAGAGGGATGTTATAGTAGAGAGGGATGTTATAGTAGAGAGGGATGTTCTAGTAGAGAGGGATGTTATAGTAGAGAGGGATGTTCTAGTAGAGAGGGATGTTATAGTAGAGAGGGATGTTCTAGTAGAGAGGGATGTTATGTTATAGTAGAGAGGGATGTTATAGTAGAGAGGGATGTTCTAGTAGAGAGGGATGTTATAGTAGAGAGGGATGTTATAGTAGAGAGGGATGTTCTAGTAGAGAGGGATGTTATAGTAGAGAGGGATGTTATAGCAGAGAGGGATGTTATAGTAGAGTGGGATGTTATAGTAGAGAGGGATGTTCTAGTAGAGAGGGATGTTATAGTAGAGTGGGATGTTATAGTAGAGAGGGATGTTCTAGTAGAGAGGGATGTTATAGCAGAGAGGGATGTTATAGTAGAGAGGGATGTTATAGTAGAGAGGGATGTTATAGTAGAGAGGGATGTTATAGTAGAGAGGGATGTTCTAGTAGAGAGGGATGTTATAGTAGAGAGGGATGTTATAGTAGAGAGGGATGTTATAGTATAGAGGGATGTTATAGTAGAGAGGGATGTTATAGTAGAGAGGGATGTTAGAGTACAGAGGGACGTTATGTTATAGTAGAGAGGGATGTTATGGTAGAGAGGGATGTTATGGTAGAGAGGGATGTTATAGCAGAGAGGGATGTTATAGTAGAGAGGGATGTTATAGTAGAGAGGGATGTTATAGCAGAGAGGGATGTTATAGTAGAGAGGGATGTTATAGTAGAGAGGGATGTTATGTTATAGTAGAGAGGGATGTTATAGTAGAGAGGGATGTTATAGTAGAGAGGGATGTTATAGTAGAGAGGGATGTTATAGTAGAGAGGGATGTTATAGTAGAGGGGGATGTTATAGTAGAGAGGGATGTTATGTTATAGTAGAGAGGGATGTTATAGTAGAGAGGGATGTTATAGTAGAGAGGGATGTTATAGTAGAGAGGGATGTTATGTTATAGTAGAGAGGGATGTTATAGTATAGAGGGATGTTTTAGTAGAGAGGGACGTTATAGTAGAGAGGGGTGTTATGTTATAGTAGAGAGGGATGTTATAGTAGAGAGGGATGTTATGGTAGAGAGGGATGTTATAGTATAGAGGGATGTTTTAGTAGAGAGGGACGTTATGTTATAGTAGAGAGGGATGTTATAGTATAGAGGGATGTTATAGTAGAGAGGGATGTTATAGTAGAGAGGGATGTTATAGTAGAGAGGGACGTTATAGTAGAGAGGGACGTTATAGTAGAGAGGGATGTTTTAGTATAGAGGGATGTTTTAGTAGAGAGGGATGTTATAGTAGAGAGGGATGTTATAGTATAGAGGGATGTTTTAGTAGAGAGGGACGTTATAGTAGAGAGGGATGTTATAGTAGAGAGGGATGTTATAGTAGAGAGGGATGTTATGTTATAGTAGAGAGGGATGTTATAGTAGAGAGGGATGTTATAGTAGAGAGGGATGTTATAGTAGAGAGGGATGTTATAGTAGAGAGGGATGTTATAGTAGAGAGGGATGTTTTAGTATAGAGGGATGTTTTAGTAGAGAGGGACGTTATGTTATAGTAGAGAGGGACGTTATAGTAGAGAGGGATGTTATAGTAGAGAGGGATGTTATAGTAGAGAGGGATGTTATAGTAGAGAAGGACGTTATAGTAGAGAGGGATGTTATAGTAGAGAGGGATGTTATAGTAGAGAGGGATGTTATAGTAGAGAGGGATGTTATAGTAGAGGGGGACGTTATAGTAGAGAGGGATGTTATAGTAGGGCTGCAGAGCATAAACCCCTCATTACAAAAAATGAATGCACATTTGAGAGTTCAGTGGCGCAAAAAGCATGGGCACTGGTCTACAGAGATGTGGAAAAAGTGATATGGTCAGATGAGTCATCCCTCACCATGTTCTCCAGTGGGCGAGTGCATGTGTGGCGGACGCCGAGAGGGCGGCACAGGCCTGGATGCTTGACCCCTGCAGCCAGGGGATCCGGTTGCTGTAGGTCCAGTATGCGTGCCTCCTATGATGAAACATTTATATCTATAGGCCACGAGAGGTCAACTCAATGGACACCTATGGGAGTTTTTAGACCAACACCCTCATCAAAACCCCTGAAACGAGGGAATATCTTCACGTTCATCCCTCCACTGGAGTTGTAGAGTCAAAGCCAAAAGGTGCACTGGTGCTCTACTGGAATCAAACCCAAAGTTGTCACCTGTCTGTATTTCTTTTTCCCCTATAATATAACTATGTATAAACAATCTAACATCAACAGAAACCTGCTGATCAGCACTGACTCGTGCCACCACCACCACAGGGATCATCAGTGTTTTCCACTGCCTTACAGTAACCAGAGGGGAGCAGGCGGCCCCGTCTTCTTCATACTTTCTTTAAAAAAAAAAAAAAGAAGAAATGTTGGCAGGCTGTTCTCTGTGAGAGCAGGACACCACAGCTGGAGTTTTGTGTTTACAGGTTTATTCATGGTGACAGCGAGGCTCGATGGTCGGGGTATTAAAGGTGCATGAAGCCGCTCGCGCCAAATGAAGAGAGAGTTTTTCCAAAAACTCCCGGAGTCCCAGTTTTGGCCCAGATCAAACCAAGCACACACAGAAGTCATGGTTACAGTGAATATTAAACACATAAACCATCCAATTTTTTTTTTTTTTCATTTCATTTCACTTCTCGGCAGCTGTGTGAGCCCGGCTGAACTTTCCAGAACTCCCTCGCTCCTCACCCCCCACTGCAGAAAATAAGCAGCGTTCCATGATGAACAGATGACGGATGTGCAGCGTATCGTGATTAAAGCTGACAGCAGCTAATGAACAAGTCTTGTTAGAGGACCTCATACTGTAGAGATTATGAGAATTAGGGGACTCGGTGGAGTCAGTGTTGGAAAAAGTGCTTTTAAATACGACCCGTCCAGATCGATCACTTTAAAAAGGTACAGCGTGTTGGATCTAGCAGCGTTTAGTTGCATCTGGTGGAAAAAACATGGCAGATTTTTCAATATAATATTCATGAATACGTTTAAATTAGTAAGTCAATCAAAATAAGACTTGCTACAATTTTAATAACTTGGATCAAGCCTTTTTTTATTCATTTATCTGGGGAATAGGACTTTCTCTTTTTTTTTTTTTTTTTTTTTTTTTTTTTAACGGCTGCAATCTCAAACCTCACCACTAGATGTCGCCAGAAACTACACACTGTACCTTTAAGTAGTAGTAAGTAAAAATAGAAGAAAAATGTCTTCCATATGAATTTAGAGGCATTCATATTGTAACTGCATGCTGTTCTATGTAGTTATGGTCTAGTTTGAATTTATGTAATTAGTCTAAACATTCATTTTGTTTTAATTAGTCATTTAATCAAAATAAGACTCACCACGATTTTTAATAACTTTGCATGAGCATTTTTTATTTATCTGGCTAGTGGGTCTTCCTCTTAGAAGCATGAGACAAACTCATGTTGTTTTTATTTTTACGGCTGCATTCTGAAACCTCACCACTAGATGTCGCCAGAAACTACACACTGTACCTTTAAGAATTAGTAAGTAAAAAAATAGAACAACTTTTTTCCATATGAATTTAGAGGCATTCATATTGTAACTGAATGCTGTGTTATGTAGTTATGGTATAATTTAAGTTTATGTAATCGATCACATTTTGTTTTAATTAGTAATTAAATCAAAATAAGACTTACCACAATTTTATCTTTTTTTTTTTTTTAAGGCTGCAATCTAAAACCTCACCACTAGAGGAACTACACACTGTACCTTTAAGTGAATAGATACGAGTAAAAGTACATAAGTACTGAGTAAAAGCAGCAAGCGAAAACACAAAAGTACAAAATCCTGTCGACACTATTTGACGAATAAATATGTTTAAAGAATCAGAAAATACTCGGTAGTGGAGTGAATGCAGTTAATTGCATTCTTTCCACTACTGAATATAGTCGGTGTGTGTAACGCTAGCTGTGTGTGTGTGTGTGTGTGTGTGGTGATTAGTGGTCATGATATGTCTAATGCACCGTCCACATGTGACTTAAATCAACACTCTCATTATCACACGTCCACAGCAGCCGTCACGTCTTCGTCTTCGTCTTCGTCTTCGTGTGTTCACGTTAGCACAAACACACACATTAGAGTTTACCCAGTGTTTGATGACAATCAGGACAACAACACAGCTGTGTGTGTGTGTGTGTGTGTGTGTGTGCTGGAGTCAGACAATAGGACAGTTATACTGGTGAAACCGCCGGCCCAGCTCCTCACATTTTCCATCTCACCATGTTCTCTCTCTCTCTTTCTCTCTCGCTTTGCCTCTTTTTTTTTTTCCCCCTCGTCTTCTCTTTCTGCTCAGGGGAGACGAGGACTCAGGCTCATTCCTTCTTCCCTTTCTCATCTCTCCTAAATCTTTGTCTTTCCAACGTCAAGCCTAAGTTATCTGTGCATTTAAATGCTTTTAGTACTCACTTTCTGTTTTAATTTTTCCTAAACGTACTTGCAAAAATCTACATCCTGGGTTTAAAACAACTCATTATGCTCCCTCTAATTGACTCTAGACATTATTTTTACGGTGCAGCACTCCAGATGTGTTTGTTGTTATGGGTAAATATGTGCTGAATTCGTTCACGGCTCGTTTGAACTCTTCATCTGCCCCGCGGCCTCATTCATGAACGCGCGTCCTAATGAAACCAATATGCTTACAGTACGTCAAAGTAATTATCTTCTTAAACCCTGAAGACGGCGAGGAAACGCTTCCCGACGCGCGCAGTCACTCACCCAGTTCATCGTTTTCAGAAAATTGAAAGAAGCTCGAAACGTGTGTGGAAGGAGGCGACTTGCAGTAAAACCACCACACACACCACCGGTGGTTTTCGTGTGTGTGGAGGAAGAGGAGTTACATGACAGGCAAATCAGTGCGGACACGTAACGGTGTTTTTAGGGATTAAAGAGAGACAAACAGGCAGAAAACATGGGGACTTCCTCCATATGAATGAAAAGGCAATAATGTAGTAACTGCATGCTTCACTGTGTAGTTACAGCCCAGGTTAAATGTATGAAACTGATCTGAATATTCATTTTACATTAACATTTTACGAACTAGTCAACCAATCAATTAATCATTTCAATAATCGATCAGTTAGCTGATCCCTAATCTAACGTCTGAGGAATACAAAAAAAAATATTTTCAACAAATCTTTATTATTTCACCATATTCGAATAAATTTCAGCCTCCTGAATGTCACATATATGGGAAATAAATAATAGGCCAGAAAAAAATTAACTTTTTGTCATTAGTCTCAAGTTATACTTCATCTTTTTATATCTTTGTCTATATATATATATATATATTTTATCTTTATAAAAAAACACAACATTTGAAGTGATGAATTGATCTTTTCCTCTAATCATAACCGAGTTAGTTCATCTGTTCTCTAACGGTGATTTGTGATAGTCGACCTATGTGGTCTCTTAATTACGAGGACACGTTGAAGTGGATTTAGGGAGTTAAATCAATAAGGAGCTTTAAGCAGGTCTCGATACGTTACCCGCACAAACAGGCTTTTAGTTACGATTGCCGGAATGAATAAATAAATAAATACGTGATTCCAGGAAGCTGAAAAAAACAAACAAACTAGAATTAAAATCGCGAGGGGATTAATAAAACCGAACCTCCCCGAGAAATCATAACTTTTATACGTTCGCAAGGATCACGGTAAGTCAAGTGTAGAGTAAACAGAGTTGATGAAGGGAACAATGGCATAATTCAGAATTGTACGAATGCGCACACACGCATGAAAGATCGTATAAACACAGACTTCTCACTACATGAAACGCCAACAGCTCCACACTACACACACACACACACACACACACGCACGCATGCGCGCGCAGACTTATCTAAACACAGTCTAATGCAGTCCTGTGCACTATGGAAAATGTATACGCGGAACAAATTTGATTCATAAATGGGCAGGTTTCAATTTGACTCCTTGCCCACTCTCTTATGGCTGGCTGCTAAAATAGAGCTCAGCCTGTGGAACTGGAAAGAGAAAGCGTGTGTGTGTGTGTGTGTGTGTGTGTGAGGTGGAGGTGGGAGACGAGAGAATCACTATTCAAGGTGATTTTAACGATAGTTTCTGTGTGGAGCTACAAGGCCGGTTGAGTGGATATGAGCAGCCAGTCAGTGAAGCCAATTTTATACCTGGCTAAGTTTTCTCTTATACTATGTACCCCCCCACACACACACACACACACACTCACCATTCTGCATATGTACAGACAGTCACCTGCAGGTACACACCTGTGTGTATCCTCAATTTAACGGATTTTCACAAACTGGAGTTTTATCCTGGTGGTGCCCACCTGGGCAAGAACAAACACCAGCTCTTATTTAATGGCTCTAATGGCAGGTTCCCCTCACCCAAATGTAAAATAAACTCTAACTCGACTCCTCTGGAAAGGCTTTCCTCCAGAGGAAGGACCTGGCTGCAGGGATTTGCTCCTTTATTCAGCCACAGGAGGAGCAGCGAGGTCGGGGCAATGAGGTTCCACTTCATCCTTCCTGTTGAACGGGGCCTGAGATCAGAACCGGTCAAGGAAAACCGGAAAAACTCCGGGAAGCGTTTTTCCTTCACGGATCTCAATTTGTGCAACGAGGCATTGTCACTTTTTCCTTTTTTATGGCTGCAATCCGAAACCTCACCACTAGATGTCGCCAGCAACTACACACTGCACCTTTAAGTATATAGATACTGCATACTGTGCTACGTAGTTATAGTCTAGTCGGAAATTTTTTAATTGATATAAACATTCATTTTGTTTTAATCAGTAATATTTAATCAAAATGAGACTTTCCACAATTTCATTAATGTGGATTGAGCATTTTTTTATTTATCTGGGGAGTGTGTCTAAGAAGCATGAGACAAACTCATTTTTTTTTTTTTTTTTTTTTTACGGCTGCAATATGAAACCTCACCACTAGATGTCACCAGAAACTACAAACTGTACCTTTAAGTAAATAGATACGAGTAAAAGTACATAAGTAGTAAGTTAAAAAAAATATTTCATATGAATTTGGAGGCTTTCATATTGTAACTGCATGCTCTGTTATGTAGTTATAGTCTAGTCAGATTTTTTTATTTAATATAAACATTAATTTTAATTAGTAATTCAATCAAAATAAGACTTGCTACCGTTTCAATAATGTGGATAGAGCATTTTTTTATTTTATCTGGGGAGTGGGTCTAAGGAGCATGAGACAAACTCATGTTTTTTTTACGGTTGCATTCTGAAACTTCACCACTAGATGTCGCCAGCAACTACACACTGCACCTTTAAGTAAATAGATAGAAAACTGAAAAAACTCCAGTAAGCGTTTTCTTCACGGACTTTAATTTGTGCACCGAAGCATTGTCACGTTGAATGGAGAATTTAAATTATATTTCATGTTAATAAAGAGAAGAGCTCGGTGACGACCATTAAAACTGATGTTTCTTTTTTTAACGTGCAGGTGTGGCGGTGGAGAGAAAAAGAGAGAAAACAGGTCCGTCACATTTCCCAGCATCCAACTATCCAACCGAGCATCCTCCATCCCTACAGTGCGTTATGATTAAAACGCGCTGCACATGGAACGGCAGCGTTAGCGTCATACAGTTTAATGTTTAACGAATTTACACGGATTCTTCAACTTTAAACGACCTAACGATGCTGTTATTGCGGATCAAAAACAAAAATGGAAAAAATTATAAAGTCCAGGACACAGATAAACTGTATTTGCCAAAGTACGTGTGTGTGTGTGTGTGTGTGTGTGTGTGTGTGTGTTTGTGTGCCCTACACTCTTTCCTTACTTCACTCAGGGCGTGGTTCGACAGACAGGAAACAGTTCCCTCTGCTTTTAGCTGGGGCCCTGCACAGGGTGTGTGTGTGTGTGTGTGTGTGTGTGTGTGTGTGTGTGTGTGTGTGTGTGTGTGTGTGTGTGTCAGGGTGCAGTGTGCCCACTCAAACACGTCAATAAGTAAAGAAATATGCCCCTCTCTTTCGTCAGAGCGAGCCGTTGGGTCCGTCTCCCGTTTCCAAGCCTGAGTCATATCTGACTGATTCCTGAAATTATGTGATGTTTGTTCAACGAAAACATTTTACATTTCCTACGTACTACATAAATTTCACAGCAAAGCGGAGACCGCAATATTTAATAGGCGCAGACTTCCAAAACAATGTTTCAACGCCACAAGTATTCCCGAGCAAGGCCAAAATTCGGAACAAGGCATCGCAGAGATGAAATGATGACTGCGGAAACGTCCCGCTATCTTAACTATCTTCCATTCTGCTCCGTTATGTCCTGTTCTTGTTCCACTTTGTTTGTGTGCGTCTGTGTCCAGACGGACGTCAGAGTGGTCAGTTCATTTCAGCTGCGTTTGCCAAGGGCTGGACCAGTGTGGTTTTTGTTTTAAGCTCATTTGCCAAAGTACTGTGCGTGCGTGTGTGTGTGTGTGTGTGTGTATGTGTCTGTCCTCGGGCTAAAACGAGCACCGACCACAACAGACAAACAGATCGACTGATAGACAGACACAAAAAAAAAAAAGAAAGAAGGGAAGGAATCGAAAGAGAGCGGGCGACCACAGCAGAGAGAGAGAGAGACAGGGCCTCCCTGGGAAATAGTTTCCTAACACAACAACTCCCTCACACACCGAGCTCCACGCGGAGGTCACGGGGGTCAAGGACCCCGGGCCGGTTCCGTCTTCCCCCCCCCCCGGCCCATTCCATATGTTGTCCACCGGAGCCTCGGGGGGTGTTTTTAGTGGTGTGATTGTTTCGTACACCGAGTGTTGTATGCTGATGTGGGGAAAAGGTCCCAGAGGTTTCAGGCACCTCTTCAGCTCATCGCCTGCACGCCATGAATTTTACATGTCCAGGCTGCAGAGGAGAGCGCGGGAAAAACACACTATCTGTACTTATTGTTGTGTGTAGGAACAAAAAAAAAAGCCCGGGCATTGCAAAAATAAAGAGAACTGGAATTTTGCCAAAGGAGAAGTTAATTTAATCAAAAAAGCATAGCATCCTGTTGCTATAGATACGGATATCTCTGTAAAATCTGCAATTCAGCAAGACAATTATTTGGCAAACAAATGGAATAAATACTATTTCCCATGGTGCATTGTTTGTTTAAACATACGGGACAGGCACATATTTTATTTTAATTCATTCTGGATGTGTTATAGCATCAATTACCACTGGAGTTTACAGACCTCGATAACTGCAGAGTATTAGTAATATAAGTACTGTGACATATAAATAGCAAAACAAGTAGAATTGGAATATTTGCAGATGGAGCAGTGAATTTAATACAAAAAAACAAAATACTTGTCATAATGACTCCCAATAAACACATTTTCCAAAGTGAAATATGGGGCTTTTCTTTATCATGTTGCTATAGGTACAGATATCTTTGTAAAATCTGTAATTCAGCAAGACAATTATTTAGAAGAGAAGTAAAATAAATATTATTTTCTTGTGATGCATTGTGTGTTGCATCAATTACCACTGGAGTTTACAGACCTAGATAATTGCTGTAACTTCAGAGTATCAGTGATATAAGTACTGTGACGTAGCTTTAGCAGAAATATTCCAGTCCCACAGGTTAGCAGGTTAGTGGAGCAGCCAAAAGAAACTGAGCTTAACCTTTAATCGTGTGCTCTTTCTCGCTAAGGTGAATACCCGCCACGTCCGTTACTGTCACCTTCACAGGTATACGTGAGTGAGAGGAGATTTCTGTGT
>JAYKQN010000036.1:1340000-1370000 GCA_036785175.1 Eupleurogrammus muticus | reverse complement strand
AATCCGTCAGAGACGAAAATCGTACATATTTGCACGTTCACAAGCCAGAGACACACGGGTTTCACACACACACACACACACACACACACACACAAAGACATATTTCTGCCTATAAAACCACGCTCATCCATCATCTTCGCTAACGTCACATGGGCAGACTGTCTGTGACGACACATGATGTTAATTTACCAATCCTTTTTTTTTTTTTTTACATCCCTTTATCTCCGTCTCCTCTTGTTGTTTCAGAAATGTGTGTGTGTGTGTGTGTGTGTGTTTGCGCTCGCATGTGTCTCCATTTCTTCGCTGGTGTGAGGCGTCATGTGTCAGAATTTATCGAATTGAAACGAATATCCATGTTTGATGGCTTTTTAAAAAAGGGAGAATCTTCAAAGTGATCAATACCGTTTTAATAGCCCTGACATGAAGCGCCTGTTGACAGCTGGCTTGTATTCAGAAGCGCGAGAAAAACAAAAAAAAAAAACTAAAAACTCAGCTGAAAACAATACATAATTCATGCAAACAGAGCAACAACAGCGTCTGAAGGACATGTGCATGTGATTCTATGAATTTTTTTCTTGCTTTTGCACATCCCCGCTTTTTTTTTTTTTTTTTTTTTGCCGGGAGAAACGACTTGAATAGTTTGCCTTTAAATTTTGAAGGAAAAAAAAACTATCTTTACGAAATATTTCTGCTTTCTCTCTTTCTTGAGTATCTGTTCCTCAGTCGATCCCATGAAATTATTTTTCCATCGTCGTCTACACGTCTTAAACAGATAATTGCTTCCTGTTACAGAATGATTAAAGCTGCGACATTTTGACATTTTAACAGGATCATTTGTAAGAATAATAATAATTATTATTATTTCCTCACAATGGAGGCTTTGACTTTTGATGACAGAAAAAGGGATTATTTCCATATTCTTTTTATTTTAGAAGCTTTTAACGACACTGTTTAAGGGAGAGTATCAAGAAAATAAATTTTCACTTCAGAATACAAGTGAACAAATTCTCTGCGTAGCATTTTTTAAAACTTTTTTTCCATCCTTATCTCTTCTAATTCACTGGAATTCCATTGATATGCAGGTTTTGGCTGATATGTGTGCAGGTATGCGTGTTCCTGATGATGATGATGATGATGGTGACGACGACAGATGATGAATAAGTCTCAGGAGGCGAGTGAGAGAATTACCTCTGAGCACGAGGGGAAGTGAGGAGAGAAAGGAGCGATAATGGCGACCGACGGGTAAGAAGAAAGAAAAATAAAAAAAAGCAGAAAACGCCGGGGAAGGAAACAGGAGGAGGAGAAGCGCTATGAGCACGTTTCACGATTCCCACGTCGCTCCGGATAGCGAGCGAAGGAGGACGGAAAAAAAATAAGAAAAAGAGATGGATCGGCTATAATCGTATTTTCTGTGGCGTGTGCACGTTTTTGATGAATCCCATGCTGCTTTTCTGGCTCCGGGCAACAAATTGAGGGTAAAAACTAGCAGCGGAGATGAGGAATGAACATTTTTAAGATAATATTCAGTCATTTCCCCCCAATGGAAGAAAGCCATTCTGAATCACATCATATGCAAGCAGAAAAAAAGCAGGGGGGGAATCAAACCATTATCTTCATGTACCTAAACCCAAGCAGACATTAACCATGGCGTTGGCACGTCACAAAAGGTAGATGCCTCGCAGCATACAAGTCCACAGAAACCCGACAAACTGCATCCACCGATTGAAGATTCTGCAAAAAAGGCACATTCTCCCTGCAGAAATGTAATTTTATTTTTTAACTCAATACCAAGTTTATCTTGCTTATATTGCATTTTCCCCAAAAAAATAACAGGAACGTCATGTGGTGCCATCCTGCTGGAGGTTCTCGCTGCAGGGTCCTGGCGTTAGGTGTACTGGATCACTTCTATGGTTATGCACCGTGTAGAACTTTTGGAAAAACACAATATATGGACGTCAAAGAAGTTACTTGTAAGCAATTTCACATTTCACCTTTCATCCAAAACGCTTCTTCAGTTCTGGCCTGATGCTGGAAACCAGGAGCTTATATCTCTGGATCACAGAGGGTGGAGCTGTAGACCACAACCCTTATTCCATAACAAATGGCCATCTATGTCCATTTAGAACAGTGGTTTTCAAATAGTGGGCGCGTAAGACCTCAGGGAGCATGTTTTTTTTATTTTTACTGTCCTAGAATAAAGTGCAATTGCACCTCCACTACATTAGGGGGCAGCAGAGTGTGTGCAGGGAGCATACAGCACAGAGTATGAGTATGAAGTGTAGACACTATGAAAACATATTTAACAGGGATGAGAAGACAGGCGGAGAGAGACGGAGATAAAGAGACAAACGAAAGTCTCCCAAAGCTAAGACGAGGAAATATGACGAAGCGTCTGTAGCGCTTGGTTCACTGTGAAAGACCGGTGTGTTACTGAGTCAGAAATGTGCTCCATTAATTGATTAGTGATTTGGTTTATAAAAATAAAAAAAAGCTGGAATCAGATAATTCTGACTTTTTTTCTTAAAAACTGACTCCAAGCTATAAATCAATTCTCAATATTAACAGTTTATGGCTTTATCTAAAACACTTTACATACATAACATGCACACAAAGATATTGATTAATGCAATGTATTAACGTTTCTCATGAATTTTATACCAGGGCTGCAACTTCTGATTTGTTTCCAAATTAATTAATCAATTAATTAAGATGTGCTCCATTAATTTATTACCGTAAATTCCGGACTATAAGCCGCTACTTTTTTCCCAAACTTTCAACCCTGCGGCTTATTCAGTGATGCGGCCAATTTATGTAATTTTTCTAACGGCCACCAGGGGCGCTCGAGTAGAAAAGGTAAGATTAAGACCGGTGGAATATATGCGTCGAGGAAGACTGCAACTTCTTGTCTTGTGCATAAATTAAATTAGCGTGAACATACCCTCATCATGGAAAATGCAAAAAGAAAGGCATATGACGCAGCTTTCAAGCTAAAAGCAATCGAGCTGTCCGATAAAGAAGGAAACAGCTGCTGCTCGTAAACTTTGTCTCAGGATGAGAGAGAGGCTGAGGGAGTGTGTGACCACGTCTATGTGACACGGTTTCATTCCCACACTGAGGAAGATGAAGACGCTTACCGTGATTTTTACCAGTATGTTCTTTTACCAGACCTGTTTTACCAGACCTGTTACACTGTGTTGCTACCGTTTTACTGCCCTCTCACAGGCACCGTTTGGGAAGAAAGTTATATTATTATTAAGTTATATTATTAAAACTTTGAAAACTCTCTCTGTGTACCGTCTTCCTTTGTAAATATGTTTACATGTTTTAATGTGTGCACATGCGGCTTATATACAGGTGCGGCTTGTGTGTGTACGAAATCGGTTTTCCTCTAAAAATGTGGTGGGCGCGGCTTATAATCAGGTGCGCCCTATAGTCCGGAAATTAGGGTAGGGATTTGGTTTAATATATTCTACATTTGAGAGGCTGAGACTTTTTTTCTTAAAAACTGACGCCAGATGATGAATCGATTATCAATATTAAATAATAAGCAGCTATCTGGTGGTTTATCTCAACAACTAGAAGCTACGTTTGTGCAGATTAATCTTTTACATGTAGGCCCAACCACCTCTTTACAACATCTGCGCTGTGTAGGATTATCCAAAACGAGCTGGGATACAATAAGACAGATGCAGCAGCAGAATAAAAGACACAGAGCAGTGCAAGATATAAAAAAAAAAAAAAGCCTCAAATCTTATTTAATAAAAACGACAGCGGCATTAAGAAAACGTTTTCTGACTCGATTTAGGTTTTCTGTGCGGCGTAAAAAAAGCGAAAGCTGCCAGGTCTGAGTTTGGGGACGGAAAACAGAACCTGTACTGTACATGTTCTGAGATTTCTAAATGAACTCGTGTGTGTGTGTGTGTGTGTGTGTAAACAGCTGTGATATTGGATCTGTCCTGTTTATCAGCACACACAAACACACACACACACACACACACACACACAGAGGATGTCTGACTAAAAATGACTGGATCCACTTGTGACATAACAAAATGATCTTGTTATTGCTGTAATACAGTTACTGAGAGAGAAAAAGAGAAAAGGAGACACGGAGTGACCGTAAAAGCTCTGTGGATGTGCTGGTTTAAACATTACACCATTAGGCCTGTGACACTCGGGTCGGATTTGCATCGGACTTTTTTCGTCACGTGTCCTCCCGTCTCGTATCTTTCCGGGCCGTCTCCCCAGTAAACAATAATTATTATTTATTTTTTTTCTTAAAAAGGGAACATTCTAATCCCATTACGGGCCCGCGTCTGGCACCGAATGCCTCCAGTTTTTCGACTTCCTGTAAACCGCACAAAGTCTTTTTAGTCTATCACGTCTAGACGAATAAGAAAAAAAAAAAAAGAGACATTTGTCCCCAACCACCATGTGGAGGTTTTGGTAAATATATCACCATCCCTCAGACCAGAGCTGTTTCTGGGCCGAGACTGTTTCAATAAATGATGGCGAACGTGGCCCTCCAACAAGTCATGACTCAGCCCTGTAACCTGGAGAAAACTCCTCTTTGTTAACATTACACGGCTGCAACAAGCCACTTCAAATCATTTGAGTTTGTAAGGAAAGACGGACGTTGCTGTGTATTTTTAGGATTATGAGTGATAACTTTAAGGCAATGCTGTATTTTCTGTCATACCCCCCCTATGGAAGAACATGAAAACAGAAAACCCCCACGTGACTATAAATAGAATCATTTGTCCATATAATTGTTATAAGTACCTCTGCATAACACTGTGTCCTTATTAACGTGTAAGAGAATAAAAAAATAAAGAAATATAGACCAACTTACAACAAAGAATAGCTTTATTAACTAACAGAAAATATTTAAAGTGCATCTGAAATTAAAAAATAAAATTAAATCCTTAATTAAACATTTCTGACTGACCATGTCAAACCATATGATACTGAAAAATAAAACTACATAAATGGTCTTATCAGTGATTGTGGTGTAATGTCTTTATTTTCTTTGTCTCCAACATTTTAGACTCAGTTACACACCGGTCTTTCACAGTGAACCAAGCGCTACAGACGCTTCGTCATATTTCCTCGTCCCTGTTAAATATGTTTTCATGGCGTCACTTGGTGTCTACACTTCATACTCATACTCTGTGCTGTATGCTCCCTGCTCACACTCTGCCAATGAGAGCACCACTGCCCCCTAATGTAGTGGAGGTGTAATTGCACTTTTTTTCTAGGACAGTAAAAAAAAAATCTAAATGAAAAAATAAAAAAGAATGTTCCCTGAGGTCAAATGCACCCCCCTCGACGGAGCCCCCCCACTATTTGCGAGCAACTGCAGTACACTACGATCTGACTATAGAGTGAAGCAGGATTTAACATATGCGACTTAATGAGTTAAGTTCAGACATAAAGCCTCATAATGAAGAGTCTGGGGAAACCAGAGTTCTTGTTACACTGGTGTAACAACACTGTTGGTTCTAATGGGTTAAACATTCTGGGATTTTTAAAGAGGAGGAAGGTGTAGATGCAGATATTCATGACAAATTATTCACGACAAATTATATCCTAACAACAAAACAGGTCTGGGGGGGGATCTTTAAATACGTCCGAACGCAGCCATCAGCGGCACATTAACTATAATTAAACCAGAATCATTCAGCGGTGCTAAAAGAGACTGAAAAGGGATGTAAATGTGCTCTCTCCGCCTGTCTTCTCATCCCTGTTAAATATGTTTTCATCGTGTCACTTGAGGGTCTGCTACACTTGGTGTCTACACTTCATACTCATACTCTGTGCTGTATGCTCCCTGCACACACTCTGCCAATGAGAGCGCCACTGCCCTCTAATGTAGTGGAGGTGCAATTGCACTTTATTTTAGGACAGTAAAAAATAAAAAGTAAATAAGTAAGAGACGATTCATTTATAGTTGAGAACTTCTGCCCTTTTACCGTCACGTGAAAAAATTTATGCACATATAAAGTAGATAATTGCTTTCCATTAGCTATCCAAAAAAATATATAAGACGGTGTCGGCTGTGAAATCACAATCCTCGAAGCTATCCTTCACTTTTTTTAGTTACTAGATTTTACCCCAATTTGAAAAATAATGAAGATCTGTCGGCGGCTGGAATGGAAGACTTCCAGCAGGCAGCGGATAAAATGAAAATAGACAATTTTCTGATTTTTCTTCTCGAACGTGTCCCATTAGCGGCAGAACCCAACATTCTGGCCCTTTCCCCCTCCTCCTTTTCTCTAGAGGCTAAAGAGGTTCACGGAAAAGCATGATTGCAGAACAGAGGGATGATGGGAGCCGCAGAACGGGAGGGTAAAAAGGGCGAGGCTTCAAATTTGATGAAGGGCCCGAGGTAAAGACGAGAATATAACCTTATTGGACTTATTATTCAGGTGGTTAGGGGTGAGTAATCTGTTTTTTTATGCAAAGCCCCACATTTCTACAGTATATTAACTGTTTTGCTGATGTAAAAGGTTTGGAAATGCTCCAATAAAACCAGCAAGGACTGAATTATATATAAAGATGTAATTTAATTTATGAATATTTGTGTTTGACTGATTGTTTTCCCAGAAAAAACAGACCTTTATTTCTGATTTTGTGAAGCTTGCACAAGCTAAATTAGAACATTGTAATAATAAATAATAATAAAATAATAAATAATTCAATTTTAGATATATTAAAAAATATATATTATGATCAACAGCAAATAATTTCATCAAGAACAAGAGAAAATGTTTTACACCACAGCATTAATTTTATTTTTTATTTGGATTTTGTGGGGTTCTTAAAAATATAAATTAAAAAACATTATAGATGCTTGTGGATGAAAGATGCAGGAATGTGCAGGAATCTTTTAATAATATAAAAAATCTACATTTTACATCATGAAATTCGGAACAGGAGAAAATGTTTTTTTTTTAATAAGCATCATTAATGTATTTTGATTTAAAAACCTTTTTTTGATGTTATTCAAAAACGTTGCAATAACTAAGAAAAAAAATAAAATAAATATATTTGTATTAATAATAAAAAAAGTGTTTTGTGTGTTGGAGCAGTGGACAACATCAGTGATTTTATATTCATAATTACTCAGAGTGCTTTTAGATCACTAATGGATTCTCAATGGGAGTTTGTCTAAGTGCAGCAAAGAGCAGAACCCTAATGTCTGTGTTTGTAATGCACACACACACACACACACACACACACACACACACACACACACACACACACACACACACACACACACACACACGCAGTAACCGGAGAGCATAAAGTATTGAACAAGTGGGAGTGGAGGCAGAGGACAGGGACGCCCTAATTGCAGAATGCAGTTGTTCCTCCTGCACGACTGGAACATCCTAATCACTTATCACTAATTACACTCGTGTCTCTCTGTTTCTGACGAGCTGCCAGTTTCCTTTTTTTTTTTTTTTTTATTTTTGGCCGGTCAGCTTGAACGGGTGATTTACTACCCGGCCCCCGCCGGCCAAACCGCTTGGCCGGCTGGTTTCTGTTTTGCTGGCTGGCCGACCGCTTGGCCCGCGTTGACTGATTGACCGGCTGGTTGGCATGGCGACCGGGCTGCGTAATTGGATGACTGACTAGCCTGGCGTGCGGCCCCCCCGGCTTATTGACTGGGTGACTGACTTATTGACCGCCTATCTAACAGCCCCGTTTGATTAAAATTATATTTATAGAGTGCAAAAGGGAATCTCAATTTGCGCCGGGCCTGACTGGATTTGATAATACCTGCCTGGGGGACCTGGGGGTCACTGGGCAAACTCTGTGGCTCTGACAACCGAACGGATGGACGTGAGCGGTGTAATGGGCCCGCAATAATAAGTAGAAACGCAATGAGAAAATGGAAAATGGGAGATTTGATTACCTGCTGTGGCAGCGCGAGCGAGAGTGCCGTAATGTGCATTATCAATAACGTCAGCAGTACAACAGGGAGGCAACGCAGGGGCGGGAAAGTAGGTTAAAAGATGGAATAAGTGCAAATGGAGAGAACACTAATACATATTAATTGCCGCAGGAGACAGTGGTCACATGACCCTCCGGTCTACGACTCAGACCTGAGGTAGATTACAGTAGATCAGCTCCACATCCTCCCCACACGCTGACGGTACACTTTATCAATTGCGTAATCATTCAAGCAGCTTCATGGTAATTCTTCCCACCGTGTTCAAAAGTAATTGAAGAGACTGAAACATGGCCCTCGACCGCGGTTTTCCAAACGTAGCCTAGCGATCGATGCAAGTCAAGACAAACCTGTCAAGGTGTGGATTTCTCTGCATGTTGAAGGCATGAGGATCTAGTAAATAACATTAAAATAACAGAATGATGTCTCAATTTACCCTTTATAAAACAAAAACAAGAGAAAGGCATAAGGGTGGGTGGTTAGTCACATACTTAAGATATAGATACTGAAACTATGGATAAAAAGCTGTAATATTGCTGGTGTGATGCCAATAAACATGTAATATTTGACAGAAATTTCTTGCATTTGTTAAACGTTTCTTAAAGAGTTACCGTAAATTCTGGACTATAAAGCGCACCTGCATACAAGCCGCATCCGCTCTGTTTAAAAAAGTTTTGCAAGCCACAGATATGTATGTTTTTAGATCAGATATTTACTACAGGAACAGAATGGTTTTGAATTGTAAATGTAAATGTATGTACCTAACCTGTATTTTAACACGGCAGTAACTTTGGTATTTACAGTATTTATCTTAATTTCTCCAGTGTGTGAACAAACTCTGCAGCGCTTCGTCACATCTGTCTCCATCATACATCATCATACATGAGGTTGGCTCTGGAGGTGCACCGCTCTCTTCGCGTAGCAGTCCAGCCTTTCTGAACGCTTCTGGTGATGGTGGATTCTTGTCAGGATCCACTGACAGACATCAGTAAAGATGCTTTTCGCCTCACCGTAGACTCATTGACGCGGTTTTCTTCCTGTATAGCGAGATCGATGGCCTTCAACTTAAAACTTGCATCATACGAACTTCTTCATGTGGGTTCCATGATGAAGGGGTGAGGATTTGAAAAGATAGAGTTTGACAGGATTGGTAATTTGTCGTCCTTTTATCCGCTTCTACCAACTTATATCTGCTAAAGAGGAACTAGCGTATTCTTCTTGAACTAGCGTATTCTTCTTTGCATTTATTTTGTCTTAGTTTTGATTCTAATTCCGGTTAGAGCGCCCCTAATGGTGGAAAACAATCTGCAGAATAGCCGCACCTTTGTATGAGCCGCATGTTTCAAAACCTATGAAAAAAGTAGCGGCTTATAGTCCAGAATTTACGGTAAATTAGATTGACAGCCTCAGCCTGATTATAGACTTGAGTAGAAGTTCTAGCATAAGCTGAATGATGCGTTGCATTGCAAACATCAGGTTTGTGCAATCTTTATCATCATCATCATCATAGAGATCAAATCAGTGTTAATATTTCTAATGTCGTAACACTGGGTGACTCAAAGCAAAAATATAATCTTCTAAAAGTTTAAAGTACATATGCTATTAACTTGTGACCACAGTTATTGCCATTCAAAGCAGCTCTGAGGTTAAATATGTATTAAAGGTCAAAGGTTATAATGTCTGCTTAAGCGTTTTTTTGGGGGAAATAGCTGCGTCCTGGTTCTGATGACACACTTTTGGGGGAAGTTGCATTATTAAAACTCCCGAGATGCATAATGTTTGCCCCATTATAAATATTTGCTGAGATGTCTGATGTTTAGCGGGTTTGCAGCAGCGGTTATTTATTTAGAAAGTGAATTATGCAGGACGTATGGGGCCAGACACGTTCTCGGTGTGTGACCAGTGCTGAAGATCAGGCTTCTTTATGTGTTGTCGTAGCCGGGCAACACGGGTCCCACCGTCGGCTGTTTTGTTCTGTAAACCTAATTACGTATTTATGCAAGGCCATCACATTCGTACCTGACTCATCAATCAATGCTTGGGCCACGTCCAGCTCTCGCTCGGTTCAGCCTCCTCCAGATCAACCTGGAGGAGTCCGGCCCACATCCAGCGCCGCCGCCACCGCCGCCACCGCCGCCACCGCCGCCATGTTGAAAAACAATTACAGCAGGTCCTTCTCTCTGAGAGAGATGATGGAAGGATCTGAGTATGAGACGCTGCTTCTTTTGTAGCTTTAGGTTTAATCGTCCATTTATTTCACGCCGAAGACCAAATTCAGCAGGTGGACTTTTAAGAGAATTTCTGCGTCTTTGAGTGTCTATGGAGTGGTGGAGCACAACGTGTCACACCAAAAGACCTGGACCAGCTCTGTAGCATCCACAGTGACTGGTGCACTGCAAAAACTGATTGATTGATTGATTGATCAATTTATTTATAATCCTCTATTTGTCCCACAAGTGGGCAAATTGCAGTAGCAACAGCAGAGAAATGCAAGAAAATAAAGATTGCATACATAATATATATATATATATATAATATATATATATATAAAAACTAGATACTACATATAAGCAGGTAGTAGTGTCAGTAGTATGAGATAATTCCACTTAATGTTGCAACGACATATTTTCACATGTTAAGATTTCAGTTCTTGCAGTGACACCCTTCCAGTTTATATTGCACATTGAGTAAAATATATACATAAATAAAATATATACAGTAGAATTTAATATGGATTTAGCTGCACCATATATATATATATATACACACACATTATTGAGCAGAATTCTCTTATTTCACTAGTAGATTTGAGATGGTTAACTGGGGTAGGAAATTTTATGTTCTTAAAAAAATGGTTAAATTGACACGCCCCCATGCTCGCCCCCCACGGCTCGCCGCTGATACCACGGACTTCCTGCTACAATGCGACTCTCACAGGAGTCTCTCCAAACTCACATCTGCCCTGCGATAATAACATGAGCCCGACAAATCCCAAAAATATTGTTTATACAAGCCCCAGAACAGCGGGGGGGGGGGGGGCGCTCAGTTCGCCTCCATTATTACACCACTTGAGCTGTGGAGTGGGCTTCTGCTGCCTTTTTCTCAATAGTGGAGAAAATTGAGATTTTATTTCTAAGATCATTCTAATAGACACTCAAGGTTCAGAAAAATAACAAAAATTCTCCTTCAATAGAAATTGTCTAAGATTTGCTTGTTATTTCCTTGAAATTCTGTCCTTCCTCAGGAAGCATGACGCCTGTTCATTTTTCACAATTGGGCCCCTCCATGTGCCAAAAAGCTTTTATATGGATGCAATAAATGTGCATGGACTGTTTTTTTTTATTTAACTAGAATCTGTCCTTGAATATGTCACACTATGCAGCTACAAAACAATTCAATTGTTAAAATGACGTGTGAGGATTCAATACCTGCAAAGACTTTACTTCATCATTAATGGATCATGAATTTCAACAGAATGTGAATATCCTGCTTAACGCGGAATAAATACTTTAATGCTTTATGCTCTAAAATTCATTTTCCAGGGGCAAAGGCTCATTCACCGACAACATCTGCTCCTTTTTGTTCCCTTTTTGATCCCAGATGACAGTCGGCGAGTTTTTTTTTTAATATAAATGCCATTGGTTTGCCACGGTGTTTAATGGGAAGACCATGCATCGGATGGATTCTCCTCTCCCGGATCAATGACATGATCGATGCTTGCAGTTGTCTTCGGTCGGTTCTGCAGCACTTTGGTGGGTTGTGACCGCTTTGTCTCGCGGGTCTATTATTTTTCTGAAGGATCCGAGCGTGCTACCCCTTTGAGCACCGCGGATTTTCAATAAAAACCATCAAGGCCGTTACCTCGCCCTGCAAATATAAAAAAAAAAATCCCTCTGAATGTGACAGAACAATCTCTTTGTCATCTGCAGAGGGTGCAGCTCCTGAATTATTGAGGGCTGAAATGTCAATGAGAAATTTGTGGATTCGTCTAATTATTTATTAATAATTAATTAAGCTAAATTAATCAGATGGATGGCACAGTCTATGAGAATTATGAGTGACATGGAATTTTAATCATTATTATGTCATTTGTGGGATGAGCGATGCCTGCCCCTCCATGAGAAACCTCTGACATTTACAAACAAAGGTAAACGGGTAACAGGAAAACCAGGTGATCCGTAACACCGGTGCCGCCGCTGCATCTACGCATTTCATCATCACCCGTTTCTTACACATTGCAACCAGCCTGTGGTTTGTACAGATTTGCAACCAGACTCCAGGTGGGCTGGGACCTCCTCAGCCTAAATCCTGCTCCCTCATGTCTTTTCATTCATGCATATAAAAATCCGCCATATTCTGCTTTAAAGAGCCTCGCCATTGTTTCAACCGTGAGCTCAGCTCGCGACATCTGGTATGTGCTCACACGTGTTTGGAGCGAGCAGCTGATCCGCCATAATGACAATAAACAACTCAATTAATAACCGGCGTGCTCGTTGTTTAGCATAAAGATCTGTTCCATTTTATTTGTTCGCGTTGTGTGTTTTATTGTGGCGGGAATCACATCTCCTTCCTTCCTGTAGGGGCCCTCTGCTGGCCGCAAAAGTCGCCTATTGGCTCCGTATGTGAACAAGTACAAGTACATATGCAGGTGTGGTGAGGGAACACACACACACACATGCACGCACACGGTCGCATGCACACATGCACGGGAATGTAGATTGATGCCGTGTTTGAATAAGTCCAGATGGTGTGTGTGTGTGTGTGTGTGTGTGTGTGTTAAACAGTGCTCCCTGCAGAGAGGCACACACACACACACACACGCGCAGAGTAAACAAACACTATCATATATCCTTGTTCAGCTGACTGCAAATTAGCTCCTCCAGGACTTCGCATTCAGACGTTTCGGATCTTTACAAAAGGCAATATTTCGTCATAAAAAGTCCAATAAAAACGGACAAATCGTGTGAATCCAATAGATCCGCGCCAGGACATGTGGACCACACGTATCTTCTCGACGTGTGTCATGTTCGGATCCACCTAACGTACGTCCTGATTTGCTTCCGAGCAGTGTCCTAATGTAAAACAGACGAGATATGAGGGATGTTTTCTGTGATTTGATGATTAGCCTCAGTCTCCTTCAGTGCGCTGGCAGCGTGATTACGCTCTGGCATCGGGCGTTTACATGCATGACTTCCACGTTGCGTGTGATTGTTATGTTGATGCTATCGCTCTACGAGTTCACTCTGAGACCTTTTTCACCTCTCAGCAACGCTCTGTTCGTAAAAAGATGGACCCAGTTGAGTGCATGTGCAGGAGTAGAATGAAAAAGACATTTGGAATGGGCGTGAAGAAGTGGGGGTAGAAAACACATCTATGAAATAACACAGAAGTGATGTATGATGATAGATTTTCTTTTTTTTCCGTGTGTGTGTGTGTAAACTGCGTGGGAAAAATTGAAGGGTGTAAAAATGTTTCAAGAGGTAATGAAGTGATTTATAACGCAAACTTGCTCTTTATTCTTCTTTATTACAAAAACTTGGCTCCTCGGCAGGATGGGTGTTTATATTAGGATGCTTGACCGTTTGGACTATCGCAAACACACAGGAAAAAAATCCAGCTATGTGTTTTTTCTGAATATTCAGACCATGTGTTGGACTCCTGCTGAGAAACTGTGTGTGTGTGTGTCTGCACGAGTTACGGCCGGCTAGTTCACCCTAATTTGCTTCTCATTTTTCCCCAATTTAGTGATTTTTTTTAAGTAGACGCTGAACAGTCAATGATGTAGGTAGAGTGCTTGTTTCACTCTGTATGTTTATGGCTTGTTGAAGTAGGAGTGGAGCCGTTTGCCAAGCTGCGTGAGGACTGATTTACTGATTGATTTGTATTGTGAGAAGTGGGTTGCTGTGTGTGTGTGTGTGTGTGTGTGTGTCCTTGCTTTGCGGAGACGGAATTAAAATTTACGAACTGCAAAATCTTGCCTAAAAACGGAAAAAGGAGGAAGGGAAGAGATTAATAGCGAGGCTGGCTGGATTTGGACTTGTTGTCATGAGCGTAGAATTTTAGTTTTTGTTAGTTCTTTGCAGAATATGCAAAAACTTCTGAATGAATTTTATCGCAAAAAGACAAGAAGTAGAGCGACAGCGACGAAGAGAAGAGACGTTTGTGTCCTGTGTGTTTTTTTTTTTTGCAGGACTGTACGTCATCTTCCAGCCTGGCCCTCCTGCAGAACAATGAACGCAGTCTGCAGTAAAACATAAAGAAACTCAACCACTGCCACTAAATCACCTCCTTTTTTTTTTAATAGACGTAGGAGGGGAAGACCAGAAGAGGAAGAGACAAGAAAAAGTTTCTGCACGAGGAAGGAGAAGTAAACACGGTAATAAGACGAGGCTGATTTATTTCCCTCTTTTACGATTTACAGTGTTTACAAATAGGGAATTAATATAAATCTTAATTTAATCATTTATTGGCCCACAACATTATAAATATTGTTGCTGCCACGCAGCATATTACTCATTTAAATTCAGCGAGGAGAACTGCATTCCTGCACCTGTTACTGCAAATAATGACTTGTTATGGTTGTCACTTTATTACGGTGTGTGTGTGTGTGTGTGTGTGTGTGTGTGTGTGTGTGTGTGTGTGTGTGTGTGTGTGTGTGTGTGTGTGTGTGTGTGTGTGTGTGTGTGTGTGCGTGTGTGTGTTTAAATCGACTCGAGCTACATAAGCTGAAGCTCTCTGGAGACAACTTTAGTGAACTTCAACAGAAATATTATCTGCAGTGATTCTTAAACTCATCAATACTGATTGTGCACGCTGCACATTACACATGCACTGAAAAAAAAATTAGTTTCAAATCAAGATTTATCAATTGAAGTCAAACCTTGTGTCAAAATACAACACTCGTCTTTATCACGACTTGATCTCATGTTGAAATAACTTTTTATCTACACCTCTGAGAGGATGTGGAGCTCTTCATATGTCAGTGCATCGCTTATTAATGTGCTGCACATCAATTTACATCTGTAATGTGGGTGCATCAAAGACTATACAACTATCCTCTGTGTTTTACATGTACAACTTTAAGGTGCAAACGTGCAAGACGAGACAATCCTAAACTAAAGTTCTTAACCATAAATAAAGTTCTACTTTTACCTAATGTTGCTAAAACTAAAAGCAAAAACCAGGTTTGACAAGACAAATCCAACAAGACGAGACAAAACAAGACAACACTGAGTGTCCCGGCTGAGTGCAATATGTTGTTGTAAATGTGTGTGTGTGTGTGTGTGTGTGTGTGCTGGTGGGAGACAGTTTTTGATCATTATCCTCCACCCACTTCCCTGTACTCTCATACTCTCAGGCCACTAATTTGTCACAAACAAACAGGAAAAACACACACACACACACACACACACACACACACACACACACACACACACACACACACACACACACACACACACACACACACATGCAGTCAGTTTAGCATCACATGTGATTTAAGTGCCGTAGAAACTCACTGGCCTCTGAAAAAAAAAAAAAAAAGAGAGAGAGCTGAGGTTGATGCTGTCGATCATGTTGAAGACAAAAAGCCAATAACGCTGGACGTAACAGCACACACACACACACACACACACACACACACACACACACACACACACACGTCAGACGTCGTGGCTACTAGTTGGCAGCAGGATGAAGACGAGCTCCAGTTTAATCCCCTTCTTCGTCCTTTTGATGCCTAAATGGCTTTTTTTTGGGGGGTTAAGGGTTTGCAGCCAGGACATGAGTTTTTTTTTTAAGCAGGAGGCTCCCTTTAAAAAAAAAAGGCTGTCTAACTGGCCCTCTCCCAGCATGCTTAGCGGCATGCCCCACGCCGAGTGTCCCCCGTGTTAAAAACGAGCTTCACCTCTCTGTGCTGACTAACGGTGGTTTAATGTCAGACGGGTTTACGCTGGTGCACAGGACGCTCCGTTTCCTTTGTGGAAACGTTGATATGTCACAATGTGAGTTTTTTTTTTATGACTCCTGCGATTCTATTTGCAGCTCGATTCCAAACCAGCATGTGACCGTCTGAGTGAAGTCATTTGTTCTTTTGTTTTTTTTAAAACAAAAAAAGGAAATTATCTGATGCCGGTCAGAAAAACACTGACTAATTCTGTATCGTAGAGACATGACACAAAACAAAAAAACAGAAGTCTCCTAGAAACTTAGAAAATAATTGATAGTTGCCTATAATAAAAAACTGCCCTTGATAAATTAACCAACTAAATGTAATCTGTATAAAAGTGTAAAGTTCCCTGTTCTCTTTTTAAGAGATAAGATAAGATAAAACTTTATTGATCCCACAACGGGGACATTTGTCTGTTACTGCAGCGTACAGAGTAAAGACAAGAAAATAAAAGCTAAAGAAGATAAAAGCTGTAAAAATACACAACACTATGTGCAAAATTCATAGAATTTGTTGATCCGCATACACAGTATGAATTATGGGCATAAGAATGGAGAAAAAATACTAATAAATAGCAAGAAAAAAGTATGAATAAGCAAAGCATATATACATACATACATGCACGTACACACATATTTACAAATTTACATATATATACGCACATACACACATGTACACATACATAGCTAATGCATACTTAAGGTGCAGGATGTGTGTGTAGAGAAAAGTTAGATGAATGCAATTGTATTCTGTTCTTTTTTCGATAACCTACAGTTCTCTCTACGAGGGCTGCAATCATCAATAGATCTATTGATTGTTTTTTTGATTAGTAGTTTACTATTAAATGAAAAAAAAAATGCAAATTATTTCCCAGAGAAACCGCTTATTGCAAACATAAAGAGAAAGACACAGATTTGAATGGCAAGAAGCTAAAAGCAAACGTCAAAGTTTAACGAGAGTTTCGGGTGGAAGCGTAGCGTCTATCCCTCCGTCCGTCCTCCTATCGCTCCTCATCCCGCCATCGCTCGTTCAGCGTACGACCGGAGAAACAGAGCACGGCGGGGAGATTTATTTTCCCCCCTCGTTTCACAGTAAAAGCCCTTCGAACAAAAAACTGACTGTACAGGTCATTAAGTTAAACCACACACACACACACACACACACACACACACAGGGCCAGACCAGTTACCGCTCGTTAGTTGAGGTAATGTTTATATAGCATTATGCCATCACACACACACACACACACACACACACACACACACACGGTTATACATGGCTCCAACATGGGTACTCGACAGTAGAGAGAGGGAGGCAGAGATGTAAAGTTATATTTGAGTCAGATGTAATAGCTTGTAATTATATTGGCGATATGGAAGGCCTGAGTCTGGGTCTGCTCCTAGTGTGTGCGTGTGTGTGTGTGTGTGCGTGTGTGTGTGTGTGTGTGTGTGTGTGTGCGGGTGTGTGTGTGTGTGTGCGTCTACATTCGAACAAAGGGCCGCTTGTGTCAGGGGCCTGCTCACTGCAGCTCTTACCGTAATGATATTCCAACGCTTGCCGTGCATGTGTGTGTGTGTGTGTGTGTGTGTGTGAGTGTGTGTGTGTGTATCTGTATGATGTTGAGTCTAGAAGGGAAATGACTACCATGCCGTGCCAAATCCCCCCCCACCATCACCACACCACACACACACCACACTCCAGCGCAGACTCGGACACACACACACACACACACACACACACAGGGGATTAGTTGTACCTGCATAAAATAGTTTTATATTTATGTATGAGGGGAAAAGGGATAGGGGTGGTCATATACAGACTGATTAGGTGTGTGAACATGAGTGACTGTGTGTGTGTGTGTGTGTGTGTGTGTGTGTGTGTGTTTTCTCTCCGACTGTCCGTCATCTGTCTTTCTTTACGTCTTCTATCTGCTGCTCTTTTATCTTTGTCTTTCTGTCTCCTTTTTTTTTTTTTTTTTTTTACTCATCTTCCATCTCAGGTTCAGCGGGTTTAGTCGGTGAAACTTTTACTGTAATGGAGCACGAATAAAACCGTGTGTGTGTGTGTGTGTGTGTGTGACGTCATTAGGTGTGTATACCCTATGATCCAGATGGATTTTCCACAGCGCTCTGGTTGATGGGTGGGTATAGGAGCAGTAGACAGGGAGCATGCCAGCTCTCTCTCTCTCTCACACACACACACACACACACACACACACACACACGCTGTTATTTTACTCCTGGACATACGATTCTCCTTCCCCGTGTGTCCAAAAGAAATATTTTCTCCTCCCTCTGCGACCGTCATCTGTCTTCTGCTTCTGGCTCTTATCTGCTGCTGTTGTAATGAAAACCTCCGCTGACCTTTGACCCCTCTTATAAACTTTAGGGGGAAAAAAACTAAAATGACGTATTTTACTTGTCCAATAAAAACTGAACTTTTTTATAAAAACTAGTTTCTGACAGGCTTTATTCTAGTATTTATCTTTTCTATAGTGTTCGTACATTTTATAATTTTACCTCTTATTTTTTTAGGTTTCACCACATTAGATTTTGTTTGTGAAGTTTGTGAATTAAAGGGAAAACCTGCACTTTTTCATACTGTAACTCCTTAATTTTGCATTAAGAGGTATCTGAACTCCAGTAATATTATAATAATCTCTAAATAATCACTATCTGATATCTAAAGCTCTATTTTTAATGGGTTTCTGTTGAAACTGGTTGGAAACTCTGCTTTTATAATTAAAAACCTCCGCACTGACCTTTGACCTCCCTCTGTAAACTTCGGGGACAATAATAAAATAAATGACGTTTTACTTGTGCATTATAAACGGAATTTTCTGAACTTTTTTTAAATAAAATCTCGTAATTTTCTGACAGGCTTTATTGTCGTATTTATCTTTTCTATTGTGTTCCTGTTTTATAATTTCACTCACATTTGCTGTGCTTGGAATTATAATTTTCATTCATTTTGCAGAGCACGCTGCTCATATTTCATGTTCTCCTAATAACTTGTTCCCATAATATTGCCTGCTCCTACTTTCATACACATTCTCGTGCTAAATTTGTCTCACACACACACACACACACACACACACAGCTCACTTTCATCCAGAATGTCACTCCAAACCCCAAGGATTTTTTTTGTTGTTTGTTTGTTTGTATTTGTGCTGAAACAGCCAAAAAAAGCCTCCTCACCAGCAGAAAAATCCATATTCATTAACATAAACGCTGTAAATAAAGAGAGAAGTTCAGATAAAAATCAGACATGAGAAAAAAGAAAAGATGTAGAAGGGGGCACAGGAGATAAAGACAAAAAGAGACAAATAGATTTAAGGAGGGAGAAGCTCATTTACAGAAGGCAGAGCTGGCGGTTCATCCTCTAATGCTGCGTTCCCCTGAAAAGATGTTTTCCTCCGTGCGGTTTTACATATTGTCAATATTCTGTCTCCAATTTAAATGCTTTCAATTCTTTTTTTTTTTTCCTCATAGCAGCGGAGGGGGCTGTTCCAGCGGGAAACTAACGAGAAAAAAAGGAAAATCGCTCGTATTTGATCGGTTGAGGAGGGTAAACACACGTTCTCCGTTCAGGTTGGAGTTCGTTAACGTCTAATATCCCACAAATTGGACTTTTCTAAACTTTACACAAACACACTTGTGTCTGCAGGAAATAAAACTCTGCTATTACAGCTCATTATGACTAGTTATATATTATATATAATAATAATAATAATCTGATGACTCATTATTTCAGATCATTGGATGAGTTCATGTGTCCAAAGTCACAGTAACAGTCAGAAACCCAAATATATTTAATTTATTGTTGTATATTATAGAGGAAAAAAAGGGAAAATCTTTAAAAAGGCTGGAAGCAAAACATTTTCAATTTGATTAATGTGTTGGTTAACATCAGTTTTTCATTTTCTATTGATGATTAGCCGATCTATTAATCACATATATATGTATATTTCTTATTTTTTGAAGAGACACAATAACCTGTGGCAGCGCCTTACGCTGCGTTTCTGGATTTCTAATCAGCGGATTCCACGCTGTGAGAAACAAAACTTTGTGCTATTGAATTCTTTAAAGATGAAAACCCTAAAAAGGAAATTTTAGATGTATTACAGCTGGAAAAAGGAACAAAAACACAGCCCCCCCCCTTTTAGAAGGCTAAAGGCTGCAGCCAGAGTCCGTGAAGGCCAAAGAGGTGAAATAAAATATTGTGATGTTGTATGAGAGTCGTAACTTTTTATTTCCCCCTAAATACCTATGAATTGTTCTGAACAACGAGGCGATCCCTCAGCGATTCCTCTGCTACCTTAGCGACCGCTGATCGTTACTAGCGGCCGTTACCATGGCGATCAATCAACCCCCTCCCCCCCCTCCAAATCAATCCCAGGTTGCACCGCTGCAGCATCCATCACTGCTCTACAGACTCCATTTTTCTTTTCTTCTTTCTCGCCGTCTCTTTCTCTAAACTTTTGTTTGACAGTTTTTTATTTCCCTCATTTCTGACTCCACTGTCTTATCTCTTCTTCTCTTTAAAAATCAACGGGTGTTTCTAAAGACCAACAAAAAGAAATGTAGGATATAAACTGTTTTTAGAGAAATTATATTTTTTGAAGTTGCACCACATTAGATATTAATTAATCATAGGAAAATCCAGTGTTTTTGTGTCCGTGTTGGTGAATTAAAGGGAAAATCTGCACTTTTTCATACTGTAACTCCTCAGTTTTTAGGAGATTTAGGGTACGTGAGAAAAAACGAGATGAAGAGACGGAGAGAGAGAGAGAGAGAGAGAGAGAGGTGGACAAGAACAAAGGAGAGGCAGACGGACAGGAGGATGAAACAGAGGAAAGAGACGGAGTCGTCCGGCACTCTATCACACCAAACAAGAGTAATGCTGAGGCCTTAAGGGTCTCTCACACACTTGATGAATGGTGGTGTGTGTGTGTGTGTGTGTGTGTGTGTGTGTGTGAGAGGAGAGAGACAGCGATGCCAGTGTGTGTGTGTGTGTGTGTGTGTGTGTGTGTGAGAGGAGAGAGACAGGGATGCCAGTGTGTGTGTGTGTTATTACTGCCTCCAGTGGTAGAAAAGCAGAGAAATATGATGAAAATGATGATGACTGTGATGATGGACTTCATCTTCTCCTGATTCATTTATATTGAAGCCATAATTGATTTGTGTTTCGTTAGAATGTGTAAATAAACAGAGTGAAAACCAAAAGTCACATCAACAAATGACTGTGATATAGAAAGCTGCTGGCAGGGCATGCTAGGAAATCTGTCTTTATATATATACACTTTATAGTGGAAAGACTGTCTTTTGTGTCCTATTTAAGTAAAAACTGAGGTGAAATACTAATTTTTAAGTGAAAAAAATCAAGAAATCCCTTGTTATTTGACAGAGGTATGAGTAATTTTGGGCTTAAATGTATATAACTACATACATACATACATATATATATACATATAAATATGCATATACACATACATATATATATATCATGTATATATATATATATATATATTACAAAATGTACGTGTATATATATATGCAAATGATTTATATATATATGTATATATATACACACACACACACACACACACACCTCATTTATATATATATGTATATATAAATATATATACACACACACATATACATAGATACACATAGACATATGTGGATATGTCCATTTATATTGTTCTGTATGTGTGTGTTTTACAGCCCACATGGACTAACGCAGCTTTAGTAGTGAACCACTTGTCAAACATACATATAACATACGTATAACATACATATAACATACATATAACATATATATAACATACATATACATATAAAATACATATACATATAACATACATATAACATACATATAACATACATATAACATACATAGAACATACATAGAACATATATATAACATATATATAACATACATATACATATAACATATATATAACATACATAGAACATACATAGAACATACATATATCATACATAGAACATACATATAACATATATATAACATACATATACATATAACATACATATAACATACATAGAACATATATAGAACATACATAGAACATACATAGAACATACATAGAACATACATAGAACATAACATACATAGAACATACATAGAACATACATATAACATACATATAACATACATATAACATACATATAACATATATAGAACATACATAGAACATACATAGAACATACCACAAACACAAAATAAACATTTGTCTCCTGTCAAAAGCTCTAAAAATAAAATTCCAGCATCATAAAGTTCCCCATCGCCCAATAAGACAGCTCGAGTCTTTCATCATCTGAGCCAGGAAAAATAACTGAAATGAAGTGTATTTTGCTGAAGAATCTAGCCTTGAAATCATAAATTCACATAACAAGCGAGGCGGGGGATCAGTTACAGCTCAGTGCGAGTTAAACTCTCTTTAATACGAAGTATATTAATCACGCAAAATAAAGATCTCACTGCATTAATCAAAAGGATGCCCCGCACGTCACAAGTCTGTTTAGAGATGAATTAACTCACATTTATGATTAAACACCCCACATCATGTGGATAAAACTGAGGGACGCTTATACACAGGTACACATACGTTTCCTGACAGTATATACGTCATTATAGTTTTGCATCTCGTCTCTAGAAGCTGTAGAAAGAACAGTTTTGTGGTTTTGGGGCATATAAGACTGTCCTTATAATAAAATACTATATAAAATCATTATAACTAAAAAATCAGCAGAGGCATCAACAATGATAATTATCTAAAAACCCTAATAAACACACTGTTTCACTAGTTTAGATTAGATGTTTTAATAATTGATTCATTGGTTCTACATGGTAAATAAAGTGAACACATGTGGAATGTTGCTTAGAACAAAACAGGGTTTCAGTTTTCATCTCTTTCGCATCTTAAAGTCCAGCAGATAAATCGATAATGAAAATATAATAAAATAAAACAGAAAAAGTGATCCTCGTGTCATGCTATTCTCTCCCATTGTGTTCTGCTGAATCCAAGGTCTCTCCGTCTCCCCCAATGTGTGAAGTTGTTTAGAAGTCTATAATTTTCTGGCTTACTTGTAGCGCCACTGGCCCAAAACTCTGCCCATTCATCAAAATGTCTGTGCAACAATCCCCTCCGTCTCCTCCTCTCGTTTCTCTCTCTCTATATATATATATCTGGTGGCGTCTTAATTTTCACATCAAAGATGCTCGCTTGGCGCGACCGTCCGATATCGACAGAGCTGCTGTTTCACACAATTGAATCAAAGCGGAGAATCGAGAAAAAGGGTATTATGTCACGCTGAAAACAAAAAAAACAAAAAAAAAGAAAGCGGGTTATTTACGATACAAATAATTGCTCGTGGGCTCATGTTCAAAGTGAAACCGCTTAAAGTGTGTTTTAATTGTCAGGGTGAGAGCTTCGTGTCCTGTGGAGCAAGGCTGCTCCAATATTATTCACATAGCAGGAATTCTATGATTTTTTGATTCTATGATTCTGCCAATCCCTCCCTGTCTGTCTGTCTGTCTCTGTGCTTGTTTCTATTGTTTTTTACTCGTCTCACCATGTAAATCTGACTGCTTGAATCACGGTCTTCGCTTGTCTTTGAGCTGCGGCAGGAATTTGTAATCATTTTTCCTTCAAAACTCATAAAACGTGTTTCGGCTACAGCCCCGTGACACACACACACACACACACACACACACACACACACACACACACACACACACACACACATATCAGTCTTGTCCTGTTTGTAATTATCAATCCATTTGGGGATTTGAGGATTTTCTCTGTTAAACTTACAGGCTTGTTTTTCTGTTGAACAAAACCACATCAGAAAACGTGTGCACGCACACACACACGCACTTGAACACACACACACACACACACACAGGCGCCACGAGAATCTCCAAGGAGTGGAAGCCACAATGTTTGAAGATAAGATTCTTTTTCTTCTTTGTGTGTGTGTGTGTGTATGTTTCTTGAAGTTTGAAGGATTAAACTTTATGACATATATTTTTCATAAATTGACCCACTGCACTAACTTACTCTTATGGTGCACACACACACACACACACACACACACACACACACACACACACACACACACACAGCGTCTCTGGCAAACCATCAGAGGATCTTTCCAGAAGAAGTATAGCCCACTTCCAATAATGCAGTGCAACTAGGCCCTATCACAGCTGAGAGTCATCATGATTCCATTACAAACGGGATTGAACTCTTACCTCACCGATTCAGGAATTACTCACAACGCGGCGCGGATATCTGGGAATACATAAACAAACTAACACGGGCAGAGATCGGATTTTTTTTATGAAGCGTTTTCCTGGGATTCACCTGAAGTTTCGATTTCTCGTTAATATTAATGAGTCAGATTTTAATGGGTGGTGATTTTTTTTCATAACTTATATAACACATAAACTGTCCTTATAATAAAATACCATTTAAAATCTGAGGAATTAACAATGATAATTATCTAAAAACCCTAATACACACAGAGTTTTCATTAGTTTAGATTAGAGCGTACATCACATTCCCACAATCCTCAGCGGCTCATATTAGTGTAACGAGCAACATCCTGGTGTTTGAGTTTTTTGTTTTTTTTTTGTAGATGTTTATCCTCAGAGCTGCGACATGAAGCGACAAGCGCTCACATCGTCTTTCTCTTCACTTTCCCTGACGAGGAACGTAAAATCGGAACAGACCGACCACATAGGCACCTTGTTTACTGTAAAAATGTGCTGTTCTCTCGCAGAAGTAAACATCTTTTTTTTTTAAATGCCTGCGGACATGATATTTGGATGAAAACCATCGCTGACTGACAAACCGGCTTTTACTTTGGTTAAAATGTGTTTAAAAAAATGAATGAATCCATGCTCCTCATTCTTTCTGTAAGAGAAATAGGATGCAGATGCTCCGCAGCGGGAGTGATATTAAAAGTGGCTTTCTGCAAAAACGCAGAGCCAGAAAACACAAGAAAAAAAAGTTAAACTCCAAACTCAGTCAACTTGAAGTTGTGTTCGTCTGTGATAACTGAAGGTAGCTGTGATCCACACACACACACACACACACACTCACTGCACTAATGCTTGCGCTCATACAGCTTTTCTCTCTGGACACGTAAAAACACACAACACATTTATAGTGTCCGCTTGAGTTTAAAAACCCATTTGTCATTTTTTGTCCCATGTTTTCCTAAAAAAAAATGTCATTCCCACACACACACACACGCACACACACACACACACACATGCACACACTCTTATTCCAACAGTGATGAACACACACTATGCTAAACACACAGCTCTTTTTGATTATTAATGTAGTGATTATTGCATTATCAGTATAACCAAATAAAATAAAAAACACACTTAACCCATAAGAACCCAGACCCATTTAGGAAAATTATGTGTTTTAATATATAATAATTTTTTTTTCCAAAAGATGTGTATTTTGACATCTATGTAACATTAGTGGTAAACATATTCCATACTAGGATGATTAGACTTAATGAATTAAGTTCAGACATGAAGCCTCATAATGAAGAGTCTGGGGGAACCAACGTTCTTGTTACACCGGTGTAACAACACCGTTGGTCCTATGGGTTAATGTGTGTTCCATAACGTCCCTGACAGACACCTGCAGCCTGGTTTGAGAGATTTCCCTATTAAGAAACGAACCTGTTTCCAGAGTCGTTGTTAACACTACAACATTCCTTCTGCTGCGGCCTGACCGTTTAGAAACGGTTAGTGGGAGTTAATAAAAACCGACCCCTGGTTCCGAGCGGCTTGAACTCGACTCGTGTTCCTCTGACCGACCCCGGCTCTCCGAGCGCTGCAACATTTATGGCGTTTTTTTTGCCACGGCGTTTTCCTGCAACTACAGGTCTGCTCGAACCATAAAAACAATACTAAGAATGGCAAAAAAAAATGGCCGCCAGTTTGACACATTCAAATTATGATTAGTTGCATTGATTAGTGGATTCAGACATTTATTATAAGAAAAATGTCAAACATCTTAATAATTCAGATTTCAAATCATAGATCATAGATAGATAGGTTTCTATTTTTTATATTTCATAGACTAATCAATTACTTGTCTAATCAGCAACTTAATTGATAATTAAATTAATTATTATTTGACTTGCCGTGGTATAGTAGTGTATAATATATGCTATCAGGTTGCATTATGATATTATATCAGTGTTCGAACATCCTCCACTTTACTTTTGACTGTTGTCCTTTAAGTACTGAAATAACTTCCCCTTTAAAAAGCAAATAATATTTAATTACTTACGGGACGTATTTGAGCATGTTTGCACAGCGTTTCATTTATTCATCTCCGTTCGCGGCTGAAACTAAACATTTCGCTTCCCGCGCACCGTGGCTTTTCAATAAATCATTGTTCTACATAATAAATAGGCCCGACGCCCTGAGTCGTACCTGCTGAGGTCA
Source organism: Eupleurogrammus muticus (assembly GCA_036785175.1). Lineage (NCBI taxonomy): Eukaryota > Metazoa > Chordata > Actinopteri > Scombriformes > Trichiuridae > Eupleurogrammus > Eupleurogrammus muticus. The sequence continues at coordinate 1,343,586 of JAYKQN010000036.1, read as the reverse complement.
TAAAGATGCTTTTGGTGTTTGACAGCTTAACAGCCAACTATAAACCGTGTGACAAGAGGAAGACAGTGAGACACACAAATACAGACACAGGCCTGAATAATTCCTGAATGCAATAACACTTTGTGTTCATATTTAAAAAAAATGTTTTTCATAGTCTCATATGTGACATTTAGCTGCAGGGCAACAGTATTAATGATAAATCATCAGCAAAGAAGACCAGAGACTCTCCCAGCTCAATTAGGAATGTTAATTACAAATCAATTAGTTTGATAATGATTACTTTTCCAAGCCAGGTTCATTATTGCTCCCTTATAATCTGGGCCTCAACACGGGTCACGCTGAATCCCTGAATAACACCAGTGTAAGTCGTACTTTAATGAGAGTGGCTCCCGGGGCGAGGAGCCGCATTGAACGGGTTCTGGGGGGGGAACGTGCAGGAGAATTAATATGTTCTGATGAACCGGTGCGAGACGCAGCGGCTGCGTTTACTCGAGGTCCTAAAAGAGTCTCTCTTAAAATGAATTTTCCGCCCTGATCGAGTATGTTCAACATACTTATATCGTCGCTGGAGGCTGAGGCCTTGTAACTCCAGAAAAACACTATTTTTAAGGAGATGGGGGAAAAACGGCCTGGTTTTAATGTAAGTGAACATCATGTCATCATAGTTGGCACAGTGTCTACTTCTATGTATCATTATGTTATTAACTTTTTAATAATAATAATGTAGTTTCTGCTTAAAGTAAAGCTTAAACAGAGTCACAAGGTTTTAGAGGATAAATATGGTATGTTAGACTTTGTCATACATTCATTTAAATGCAGTAGTGGGCGATGCCTCACTGATCACATTGTGTAAAAAACAAATGTCGTGAAATTATATTACATCTTAAGTCAAAGCCTCCCTCCAGACGTTCTTAAACAATGGTAATCCAGGAAGTAGAAAGTAAAACTCTATATAATCCACTTTAACCTGCAGTGAAGCTGCATATATATACACACACACACATATACATACACACACACACACACACACACACATATACATACACACACACACACACACACACACACACACATATACACATATATATATATATATATATATATATATATATATATATATATATATATATATATATGTATGTATGTATGTATATATATATATATATACATACATACATACATACATACATACATACATACATATATATATATATATATATATATATATATATATATATATATATATACACATACATACATACATACATACATATATATATATATATATATATATATATATATATATATATATATATATATATATGTATATACATGTGATATATGAGAGATGTGAAAAAATATGGGGTTACAAGGTGACAATATACAGTTTTACATCTCAGAAACTTCATAGTTCTTATACTTGTTTTTTAGTTAAATCTTTTAGAAATCTTTTAGTTAAATTTTAGAAGCTCAAAGGTGAATTCTGTTTCCCCTGGAGAGCAACAGTTTTTAGTTTTTTCCTGTGTATCATCACATCACCGTGCATGTGGAGACATTCACTATCACCGAGTGAGCGGCCTGTGTGATCTATGGAGTCGAGTGTTAAAGAAAACACTCGTGCATCAATACAGACACACAATAAAGGAATCACCTGAAAGCCGGCGCCGCTTTGACATCGTTTAAAAGGCAGTGAAGCTCGCGGGGAACCAGCTATTGATGTGTAAAGACATGATGTCCATACACATCCATAGTGGGACACAGCAGTAGATAACTGGGCTTCAGTCATCTTCTGATCCCACATGTGAACCGATCAGGCCCCACAAACAAGCATATAGCACTTCTTATGTTTAGTGATCATTAGCTGGCGGTGCAGGCGAGTACCTCGGACAGCTCCTCCTGCTGCTGGGAGCCACCACATCAGCTCAGAGAGCTCACAATACGGACAAATATCTGTACTGAAAATAAGATGAGATCATCTTCAATGGCTGATGCTATAAAGTATAGTAAGTCAGGAAAGTGGCTGCAGCCTGCGCATTGTAAAAAACAAAGGATTTCTGACATCCAAAATGAAAAGCGCCACATGCACTGCAGGTGTGAGACTCCCACGTCTTAACAGCAGATTAGCAGCGATGTGGTTTCTCTCGATTAAAAAAAAAATGATCAAATATCCCAGTGAGAACACGGGAAAATAATAATACTGGCATCTCTCTGTGTTTGAATATTCTCCTGTCTGTAGCATGTTTCCCTCTCTCTCCATTTCTCTGGGTCTCTCTGCCCTTTGGTGTCAGTTCTCTGTTCTCTGGCATTTACGAGACAAATGCCTGTGTCACACCTTGTCACTCATAGTGCGCGCACACACACACACACACACACACACACACACACACACACACACACACGCAGAGCTAAATGTTGAGTGTGTGTGTGTGTGTGTGTGTGTTCTGACGAGTGTCTGAAGGCCTGTCAGATCGAGTGTCAGCGCACAAGGACCTCTCAGCTACACACATGCACACACACACACACACACACACACACACACACACACACACACACACACACACACACACACACACCACACACACACACACACACACAGGAATCAGAACCGGACACAGTGGGCCGGGGGGGGGAAGGTAACAATATGTAAACAAGCAGCCTCTGTCTGTGGTCGACACCTTAACGATGGAAACACACACACACACACACACACACACACACACACACACACAATCACTCGACAACAGCAGGCTCCAAAAAGCCGGGCAGCAGTGAGTGAAATCCTAAATTGCGCTGGTGTGTGTGGCAGCAGATGGTGACGGCAGCCGTCTGGCAGCAGGTGGATGTATGGACAATCCTCTCCATTATGCTTTATTAGACTTTATACTGCACAGTCTGAACCATTGAGCTTTGAGTAATAGCTGCACTGCTTCAGCTCTACCTGTATGCATGTTGATAAGGTTTCAGATTTTATATTTATATTTGTACCTTTTATGCGTACTTTATGTGTAATGAGAATAGATTTGATTTATACTTCACTTTTCTTGGGCCTCTTTCTGTCTTTTTTGCAGCTCAGTGAATACGAGCTCAGATATGTTATTATATGTGACATCAAATAATGTCAAACACAGACCAGCAGCCTCCTGCAGCAGCATCACTTCCCTAAGACTTATTGGTTTCCATGGATTTCTCATACTGAGAAAAATCAAAAGGCCCTCTGAAACACCCAGGACTGAATAATACATCGGTTCGTGTTAAATTTCTCTAAGTTTCTGTTCTCAGTCTCCAAAGCTGCTTTTCAAGATTATGACATTAGATCTTTATGTCCCTACACTTCACAGATGAGTCAAAATGAAGATATTCCGTGACATGCAATAGAAAAAAAGGGTCAGCTGGAGTTGACGAATCATCGACCGCCATCACTGCGGTACAGTGCCCACACACACACACACACACACACACACACACACACACACACACACACACACACACACACACACACACACAGATCAGAGTGGGATCGGTTCGCCTTCAGACAACAAAAAGAGAGACATGGAGACAGCAGAGATGAATGCGGCGCTATGTTTTA